>CABFOC020000056.1:0-475029 GCA_902141235.2 Clonostachys solani
ATAACTTCTTAAATAGAGACTATAATATAATTAATAAAAAATATATAAATAATTATAGGATAAAGGAATATATTAAAGTATTAGGCTATAAAAACTAATCTTAAGGATAAAACTAATAGGGAGGGGGTATTATATTATAAATTAATATATACTATAAAGAGTTATATATTATACCTTACTTTTTCTCTTATCCTAGCTAATTAAGAATAAATTACTTTAGATTATTAGTAAGCCTCTATAATTTAGAGATAAACTTACTTTAGATTACTAATAAGCCTATATAAGCTACTTAATATATATATATACTTATTTCCTTAAATAAAAATACTCTCCTAGATAGTTATTAATACTATTACTATTACTTTTATTAAAACTAGCTCCTTAGTGCTTATATATTAGTAGTAACTTATATAGTACCTAGATAACCTAATTATACTACTTAGGATAATACCTTAATTAGTTTAATCTTAACCTACCCTAGACCCTATCTAGTATAAGTTAATTAACTATTATAGTAAAGAGGTTTTTAATATAATTAAATAGCTTAATAGAGGTATATATCTTAAGGTAATAATTATATATAAAGCCTATATAAAGGTTAATGATTAAAAGTACTTATATAGTGCCTTTATACCTATCTTTAGGTTATATAAAGAGATTTATACTAAATCTTACCTCTAGAGCTAGTAGTAGCTTATATTTTTCTTATTAAATTTACTTCTTTATCTTACTTTAGCTATAGCTCTTATAATTAATAGTTATAATACCCTTTTTATATTAAATACTATAGGTATAGTTAGTTATATATAATATTACTTTTAGGCCTAGGTAGTCTAATTATAGGTACTAAAGCTTTACCTTTCTCTTTTATAGTAACCTTTAGGTCTATAAATTAAAGTTATAGCTATAATTAAAGAAGGTAATATAAGTTATATCTACTAGGATTCCTTTAAAGATAAATTAGTTATATAAGGTCTTAATAATTATAATTATCTTATTAGATATATCTTATAGTTTATTAATACTAGGTTTATTCTCTTAATAAAGGCTTACTTTATTTAATTAGTATAAGGAGATAATATTAATAGTAAAATACTTATAATAAGCTATATTATTAAAGTATAATAATATCTTATAATACCTATTTATAACTTAGATATTAATCTTACTATAGCCTTAGATTAAGATCTTTAAGTCTCTAGCCTAAATAAAGTTATTAAGGTCTAACTTATAGAAATTAATAAAATAGTATAAATAGTTAAAAATATATAATATAGTTCTTAAGTTAAGAAGGGTAATATTAATAAGAGGGTATTTTAATTTAATTACTTTTATATTCTTTAAGTCTCTTTCTACCTAGAAGTAAGCTACTAAAAAGGTTAAATTTATTATCCTTTTAGCTTTTTACTTCTTTAGTTAGGCCTTCTTCTATAATTACTTATATTCTAATTTATATAAGTTAAATAACTTAATTAATACTAAGATATTCTTTATTAGATTATTATTTAGCCTTTAGCCCTTAAGTACCTCTTTAGGGAAAATATAGAAATAAACTACTTTATAAAACTAACTATAAAAGAGGTATAACTTCTATTAATCTAACTTCTCTTACTAATTACCTTTCTTCTCTCCTTATAGCTAGTACTAATTATAACCTTTATTATCTTTATTATCTTTATCTTATAGCTAATACTTTCCTACCTAGGAACTTAATTAGTTCTTATTATTACTTTATACTTAGTAATTACCTTTATAGTCTCTATAGTCTCTCTATACTTAAGGGCTATAATCTTACTTTTTAGCTTCTAAAACTAAAAAGGCTCCTTTTACCTTACTTAAGTAGTTATTATTACTATTATAAGCTATATAAAAGGCGCCTTATATAGATAGCTTTATAAGCTTTACTCTTTTAAGTTAAATATTTAGCTAGGTAAAGATTAAATTACTAGCTTTATTAAAGGTAAGTATATTTACCTTTACTTTATTATTAAAGGAGAGGTATAAGTACCTTATTAGATTTTTAATTATTAGCTTTAAGGTATTAATTAGGTCTTTAAACTATATACTAATATCTTTTATTTTAGCTATATTTATAGCTATAGCCTAAGTATAAATATTTTTCTAATTATTAATCTAAGCTAGGAAGTCTTTTAGTTAGTTTTATAGAGGGGTAATTATATTCTTATATTAATCTTATTAGTCCTTCTTATTATTATTAATAGTATATTAGTTATAAATAGCTAATTACTTATATTACTCTTAAAGTAAGTTATAATTATTTATATAATAAGCTTATAAATCTTTTAAGATTATCTTATTTATATACTTAGTAATTATTTAATATTATTTAAGGAGATTATTATATTCCTTTTAAGTATTACTTTTATAATTTATAGCCTATTTAAAAATAGTATAATTATCTAAATAAAGTTAAGGGAAAATCTTAGCCTTTTTATATAAATATTATATACTAACTACTAGGAGTAACTTAGTACTATTTACTATTTATAATCTTATTTAGTACTATAAATTATTAATATTATCTTAGGTAATAAGCTTATTAAAGTTTAAGATCTTTATTATCTAAGGGGGCCTCTTTAGGAACTCCTTAGTTCTATTTAGATTAATAAATTACTAGATATAAGAGCACCTTATAATTTACTTAAAGGCTAGCTTCTACTTTAGCTAGTCCTTTAGCCTCTTATATTAAATTTTAATAGTTATATTTATAGATATATTAAAAATAGAGTTCTTTAAGTATATTCTTAATAATTAAATTTATATTAAGACTCTTAATCTCTATTAGATAATTAGCTATATTATATTCTATTATAGGTAGCTAATGCTTATATTCTTAGATAGCCTAAGCCCCTAAGATATATAAATAGCGGGAAGTTACTTTACTAGGGCCTATAGTAATAAGGTATATCTAAGGTTTCTAACCTATAATTCCTAATTAACTAGCTGGAAATACTCTATCTTCTAATATATAGGCGTGGTTTCGATTACCAATATTTTCTCTTCGACGGGGAGTTGCTGAGTCTCTTACCCAGTTCTTCGCTCGCTCATGACTTCCATTACCTATTCATTGCCGCAACGCCCACACAAACGAGTAAAGAAACCCCATACGATTTGCGCCAGGTCTCCAGTTCACTCGCACCACTTTTGCTGGGTAGCTCGACTCCTCCCAAGGTGAACCAAATACACCGGGCTTCCACGGCCCCTTTCGATCTGGTTCGATGCCGACTAGCGGGGCTCCCTCAACGTATCAGTACAGGAAGCACAGCAAGTCTTTCACCGGCTGCTGGACGTGTCGAGGGCGCAAAGTCAAGTGTGATGAACGCCGGCCGAAGTGTAGCCAGTGCACACAGAAGGGATTGGTGTGTGGTGGCTATGATGTCCGGTTGCAGTGGATCACCCCCGAGACCGGGGACGGTTCTGAGGCCACGAACCCGCAGCTGATGCCCGTCCCAAGCAGCCATAGGAGCAGAATAACCATGGGTGAGTAGTAGCTGGTGCTTCAGCAACCTGTTGAATCTACTGTAGCTGATGTTGGCTCCGGGCTTGTCACAGGCCCTCCACTGCCCGCGCTGTCACTTGAGAAGATCGATAACATTATACTCACACTTGACTCATTTAATCCCGAGGACTTAACAGCCACTGAAAAGGACAACGATCGGTCTAGATTTCTCAAATGTTTTGGAGTCTTTGGCGCAGCGGATGACCACTCTTCAGTCAGCCTGCTTATGCAATCAACATCGTCGGCGCAACCTACCTCCAATAACATTGATGTCACGCCATCGCCTAACCACTCTTCCAGTCTCACGGAAAATGCACAATTTTCTCCACCACAGGATATTGATATTTCACTCCCGCTCACCACCTTTCATGACAACCACATCCTTGATGGCTCAGACCCCTATTTTGATGACATTTCCATAGATCAGGTTGACCTCGGTTGGCTATTTGATACCCAAAATGCAAACTCGCTATCGCAGGATCTCAATATACAATATAAGACGAACGGGATCTTCGGAAGTCCCTCATGGCACGAACCCTTCGAGCCCATCCCACGTAGCCCCCCTGTCTCAAACGGTATATCTCGACAAGAAAGGTTTCTGATGTACCACTACACAAGCAAGATTGTCAACCTTTTTGTGGTTTTGGAAAACGTGAAAAGTCCTTGGCAAACTATCCATATACCGCGGGCTCTGCAGAGCGCAGGTGAACTTGTCGTGATGGGCTATTCGCCTCCATCCAAAAATGCACTGAGGAACGCCTTGCTATCAATCAGCGCATTTGCCTTATCAAATGAGCACAAGAATCAAGGCAGATTTGAAGATGGCCAGAAATGGGCCGGCGTGGCAACGGGTTTTCGTGGGATAGCTATAAAGCACCTCAAGGAGGCCGTGCAAACCGGCTTCTTCAACGGATCGCGACCCAGGTATAAGGAATGTCTTGCGACAATGCTTTCAATGATCTCAATAAACGTAAGTACACTACTATCACTGAGCAAATTAACTATGGTCTCCTCTAACATGAAACGTAGGTGATGTCTGGCGATACGGAAACGTGCGCCATGCATCTTGATGGAGCATACCGCTTGATAAACCAAGCAAGAAGTTGGAAGAAGAAGTATTCCAGCAAAGCTCAAGCGCTTCACCGCATATACTTCTTCCTGCGGACAGTTTATGAAAGCACTAGGATGATACCTGCGACCGCTCAGAGTAGCAACAGCGACAGCCCCATGCTGGATTGGGGCACGTCAGCTGAGGCTATATCAGGTGTCCTCCCAGAGGATGGCCCAACATCGGCCGGCCGCTCGCCATCTGACCAGTCTACAAATGACATGTGTACATACGCACACATCTACGGAGTGCCTCATAGCCTACTGATCCTACTAAACAGGGCCGTCGAGGTTGTCCGTATGGTCATGGAGGAGCGGGAGCAGACAAGAGTCCGAGGACTGTCATCGGATTTGGCGGCCAAGTGCGACGAGATGGAATTAAGTATCGTGGAGTGGATTTCCGATCCAATCAACGACCCTGCATCTCCGGGAAGAGTAACTCCAACGAACTCGATCATCATGGAGCACATGACTCGAGCTTTCCACAACGCCATCATCATCTACTTTGCACAGCATGTCCGCCTACTCAAGCACCAGTACCTTCAGCCGTTCATCACCAAGGTGATCGATAGCATAGAGACCATAGAAAGGATCAAAGCAGAAGCACACATCTTTGCCGCGCCACTCTATTGGCCTGTCTTTATAGCAGCGAGCGAGGCGTTTGAACCTGCTCTACAAGAGCGATTCCAGAAATGGTACAGGGATGTGGAGATATACGGAATTGGTTGTATTAGGACGGGAACCCAAGTGCTGTCAGATGTCTGGGATAAAGGCCCGTGCCCAGGAGCCACGCTTACCAGTATTTGGAGGATGGTACTTGAGAGACGAGGCGATATCCTGTTGTTGAGTTAAGTTTACTGTGGAGTTATGTTCTGCTTGGGAATAATGAGAGCGAGTGTCACTAGTATTAAAGAAGGAAATGAATCAAATGATGACATGAATATGTACCTATCCGGTGCAAAATAGAAATGCAATACAACAATATATGGCTCCCTGGGAAGTAATTATGCCCACTGATGATACTAACTTGCGTTTATGCCCATTAACACCCATGAAGAAAAGCAGAACTACATCGTTAAACCAGGCATATCCTATCCTCTGAGATACGGTGCTCCCATTTAAAGCTTGGACAGAATGCCATCAGGGGTCAGCAGAGAAAGGAATTCGCAATTGATTTCCGAAACATTGCGACACCTGTATCTGTTAGAAACTATGGGAGCGTAATGGAGGCAACTTGGAATCATAAATGCACATACCCGGCAAGCGCCATAGCAGTCACGAACTCATCGTACAGTAAGTTCAATGCCAGCTCGACACCCCTTTGGCCGTCGTACTAGCCACAAGCTATCAGTTTTTGGTGTACCTAGATTCAGCGTATAGATCAGGCCACGATGTACTCACAGCTAGCCCCCAGATAGCCAGTCGCCCAGCCAAGCAAAAGTCAGCCCCTAGGGCCAGGGCTTTAAAAATATCAGTTCCTCTACGAATCCCCCCGTCAATAGCGACTGGAATGCGCCCCTTGGTTATTGGGGCAACTTCACGAAGAACGTCGAGAGAGGCAGGGACACTGTCCAACTGCCGGCCGCCGTGGTTGGATATAATGATGCCATCAAATCCAGCATTGATGGCGTTCTCTGCATCCTTCTTTCCATAAACTATAAAGCAGATGTCAGTATTCTTGGCACTCGCTGCCCATAGTTGAAGGGAAACACGTACTTCCTTTCCCCCAAATTTGCAGCTTCGTATGCTTCCGAAAAAACGGCATAATATCCTTCCACTCTAAAGAAATATCTTTCGCCTAATGTTAGTCATACTAGGCATCAGATATGACACATCCACAAGCAGCTCACCGTATGCGAGGTCGTCATTGCCGTCTTCCAGATTGGTAACATCCACGCCAGGAAATAAATTCGGCCATTCCATACCCTTTGGAACGCTGAAGTTGTTACGAAACTCATTCAGCCTCCGACCAAGATACGGGCAGTCGAGAGTCACCAGGATAGCCTTAAAGCCGGCAGCTAGAGCGAGTTAGCTAGGATGATTCTTCCGCCGATACAGAAACATGTTATACTAACCCTCAGCTCTCTTTACTACGTTTATCATGACCTGTTTGTCCCTAAGCAGACTCATTTGCATCATGTATGGGTTACCAGTGCCGTGAGAGGCGACTTCCTCCAACGGCTTGCTCGCGTAATTGGATAGGCCCATGGGGACGTTGACGGAGGCCGTCGCCTTGGATGTCGCAACCTCCCCGTCAGGATGCGCCAGACCTTGCATCGCGGTAGGCGAAAACCCGAATGGGAATTTAACTTTACTCCCGAATATGGTGGTTGATGGGTCTAGACTAGTCAAGTCACGGAGAACCTGCGGGCGGATTCTATAGCGACCGTAGGCGGATTCATTTTCTCGGAGGCTATAATTTTAAAAGCAGTATCATGTCAGTTGAATATGGAATCCACAGTGAAAAGGAAGAAATAAATAATAGGCAGTACGTGATGAGATCCATGGCTCCTTCATTGTAGTAATCTATGATCATCCTCTCGTCAGCAAATTGTACATCCATCTGGAACTAGACTGCGCACCTCTATGGGATTTCGGGAGCTTTGCAGAACCGAATAGCTGTAAGTCTTTGATGGAATGAACCTGGTGGTCCCAGGTGCGGCCCCGGTTCGACATGGCTGGCTATGTAATTTCAGACGATCGAGTGTACAGAAGGACGGTATGGATGATGAATCTTCGTGGACAAGACAATGAATGATTAGCAGCTCCTGGTAAGCTTTTGGCTTGGTAAATAGGCAAAGAAATGGCTGATATCCCAGCTCATGGAATCGTAAGCTAGTAGCCCAACCTTATCTCGGCAATAAACAATCCCAGAGATGGAGGACTGAAGCCATTGAAACCGAAACTGTGGGGTGAGTAGCACCAATCGCTTTCGCCTCCCACTCGCTTAAACCTTCCACCAAATTGCCTCCGCAAGGGGATTCCATCCTGATAGCTATCTATGGTCCTAGAGCATGCCTCGGAGAGGAGATAGGAGACTTTATCAGCCATTCACTGTTTGACCGATCGGAGCAGTTCCGAGCAACGTCTTACCACAATCTTGCAGCTCTAATTATCTATGCCACTCGGCAATCTATGCAATTCCGATATGGAACCAAGAAATGCCTGGGTTGGCCAGTGGATTATCCCCCCTTATGTGTGGCTAGTTTGTTCGACATTATTACATCTCACATCAATCTCAGTCTGCTCACTTTGACGCTGTGTTGAGGCGACTGCAACTTAGTTTCTCCTCTCCTTATCTATCCATTCAGTTGTCTCTGTAGAAGCAAACTACGGAATGGAAGCAGCCTTTTATGCCTCTGCGACCAGTTCAATCTCCATTTCCGCCCCTCTCGGGAGCTCAGCCACAGCAACACAAGACCTCGCCTACGATGACAAGTTGTTAGACAATCCAACCAAACATACCTACATAGAATAAAATAGAACTAAAATGGTGACATACAGGTTTGGGGTCTGTAACGAAAAACTCCGCGTATGCCTTATTGACTTCCGTGATATAGTCCATCTTTGACAGGAAGATGTTCACTTTGATGACCTTGGACAGACTGGTTCCGGCTGACTCGAGCACGGCTGCCAGGTTCTGGAGGCTTTGTCTCTAGAAGAAGGATACGCAGCATCAGCCAGGCTATCACGTAATTCAGGCTCGTATTGTAGCACTCACAGCGCGATCGTAGGTTGAACCGGCAACAAATTCACCACTTTCAGGGTCGAGGCCCAGAGATCCGGAAGCGAACACGAAGCCGTTGCACGTCACAGACTGTGACATGAAAGGTGCAGGGGCCGGGGCCTTTGAGGTAAACGATGCAATTCTGGTCATGGTGTCTTGGGGGGGAGTCTTGGTTTGTGAGGGTAAGGATATGAATAACCATCTTGGTCTTACCGAGGCTGCTCCCGCATCTTCATAATAAATATTCTTATCACGTTTATCATGTATTTGTTAATAATCAAAGTAAGAATATCTAGATATAGCAGGCTAGTACTTCCCACTATCCCCAATCACCTAAGGGGGGTGCCCATTACCCACCACATATCCGGCCAGTGAATGTGCACAGATGCGCTAGTGTCCGAGGCAGTAGAGAGCGAGATCCGTGCCATGCATGTTGGTGGTCTACTTCTCCAGGAACATCGGTAAATGAAAAGGCCACCGGGGTTATTTTAGCTAAACCAGTGCCCAGGACTGTTGACACAGGTCGGCCGGACCCAAGTGTTCCGCTCGTCGCTGTCCACTGGAGCATGGCTGCTATTCCTCAACTTGCACCGGCATCGAGGCTTTGGGTTCTGGTGTCTACAATTGCAGAAGGTATCAGAGCGCTTATTTGTCTCAGTCTTAGCTTCAATTTCTGCGACCCATGGCCGCTAGCTATGCCCATAGAAAAGTGTAAGTAGGAGACAGAGTGGGATGAACAGAGAAGACACGGTACGAGTTTGTCAGCTCCTGAAGCGTACCTTTTAAGACAGAGCATTTTCGTCGGTTTACTTTAGATGGTTGATATTTGGCAAGCTTATATTTCATTAAGGATATTACTTCGTTCCAAACATGTTTTTATAGCGTTTGTTATTTTAAGATAATTATATTGCATTGTTGAAAGCATCAATTGAGAAGCAAATGTTGAATAGCCTCTCGATCTGATCCCCCGTGACTCCGCCCAAAACCTGGCGGCGCCGTCACCATCTTTGAGAGATGACCTTGGTAACTAATTAGGTGGGGGGCTAATCGCCCAGATGGTTTTGATTATGTCAACCATTGGTACCATGTTGTTGTGGATAGCATATTCGTTCAAAAGAAGCTTGTCCTTCTTCTTGAGCGAGACAGTGGCTGTAACTCCTTCGACTGACTTCGACGCGTTGTCGAGTCTGAGTTCCAAACGGGGATCTGCCTCTCGGAGTGCGGTGGCGATACGAACCGCGTTCTGGTGGCATTTGGCGGGCCCCCAATGGCGTTTGCCTTCGAAGTAAAGCTCAGCCGTCATAGTGAAGCCTTCGACGGTCTTGCCTCTAGTCCCAGACCAGATTGTCGGGGCATCTGCAAGGGCGGAAGCATCGGCACCAGTAGCGTTCGCAGCGCGAGAAGAACCTCAGCCATGGTCAGTGCTGCACATTGTTTAATGTCAGTATGCGGATGCCCGCCTGTTTTTTGGTGTGTGAGGAGGTTTCCTTTACCTGAATGGGCAAATTCGGTGATTGGTATTCGAGTGTAGAGGAGGGCAAGTAGCTTGGTGCCTTTGTGTAGGTAGTTAAAGCGAGGGGTTGGTGATTAACTTGTTCTATGTCCAGATGCAAGCCCTTTATATATTCGGTATCCTTCTTCTGATCTTCGAAAACCAAATTCGGCACCGCCTTAAAGCTGCATTCCTAAGTTCTGTCTCTTTTTCATTTAGCTACTCAATCTACTTCCGTATATTCAAATAGCCTGCATCCGCATATTTGTTGGACAGTTTCCCCATTTTTCATCGATCAGCTTCACACATCTGATAGACGGCCCCCGCATATCTTAAAACTCTCGCCTGGAATCTTCTCATAATACACTCTCCTAGTAACTTTACTTCTCTCGTTTGAGCATTTGGGTTATGTATTGGAATCAAAACTTTCACAGAGGCCGTGAGTGATACGTAAAAATTGGGAGGCCTTAGCTATCTCGTCACTACCTCCAGCGCTGTGTAACTGTGGAACGTGATGTGGGCTAATACAAAAATAAATCACATTAATTTATGTTCAAGCGTGATTTCTTTTCATTAGAGCAAAATCATACCATGTGCATCTGTTGGTCCAATGGCTTCTAGCTTTCACCGGGAAGTACAGCCTCTAAACGCATGTTCCCAGCATTCTTGTCTGCGACTGATCCTCGAATTAACTCTAGCCTTTCTTGCAGTACCTCCTGCATAGATTCTACAAGCTTTGAGCAGAGGTATTCGGCGTCGTATACGGAATTCCATGCAGTTGGGATGTTGATGCGGAGGCTGTTGGTGTGACGCATATACGCTTTGCCCAGCGTTGACTAGCAGCCTCTCTGCCTTCGAACCTGCTTCCTTTGGAAAGACATGGAATGCGTGGTCTAGACCCTCCAGGGTTATTTTTAGGCCTCAACCTTGCCGAGAGCTAGGAATTTTACTTGTAACACAGCGGGTAGACAATCTACGAGCGTTGGAATTGTTCGCACTGGCATGCACTCTCCCCTTGTTTGACTGATGTAATCGTAGAGGTTTCTATCCTAGGTTATGTCATAGCAGGGAAATAGTAAGTCTTTGCGCTACTTTGATACGAGGTATACTATGCCACCGCGGAAGCAAGGAGACTAGGTCATGTTTTACATAGCGTGTCAGTCGGACTGGTATTCCAGCCCACCTTGAGATGATTTCATATAGAGACTGCAAAGGTTCGTCGCTCTTGTATTTACCTTTATTTGAAGAATTCTTTTTCTCTGGATTATTTGTGTCAATACCCTCACCTCCTGGACAATTTCTTAACTCTTGAGTTCGTATTACTAATATGTGCAGTACATACCAATGGGGAATCAAAGTATTTGGGGAATAGAATGACTGTATGGGTATTCAAAAAAAAAAAAAAAAAAAAAAAAAAAAAAAAAGAGAGAAAAAAACGTATTCATTGTGTTGAGTTGTCGGGCTCTGGCAGCTTCCATTGCTGTTGAACTTTATTCTCTTTCTCTTAGGTTAGGTATGGGTATTCAAGTGGAGGAAAGGCGAATGCGGCGTTATTTTAGAATCTGAATTTTCCTAGGAATGTGAGTCGAGTTCGTTCCAGCATATGCTTTGGAATTGGTCTTAAAGTATCGCCGCCACGTAGGACAACCCAAAATATACCAGTACAATACTTAGGACAGCCTTAAGGCGATCTAGGGACAATTGTACATGTGATTGCAGGCGTTGGCGGCCTCTACGTCTGACTTCTATTTCCTTTTTCTTTTTTTTTGGTTGTTGGGGGGCATTACACACGGCACTGGTATGGCTGATGATGGTAACAGCTGGGCCTGGGACAATTTTCCCATCTTCCACTTGATAGTCGATTATAATAACGAACCTCAGTGCTGACTGGGTACGAGCTTTTAATTCCAGAATGAATGTGCGGCCCTCCATCTTCAATCCCGAGTCTCTGGGTAGCCAACCAAAAATGGCAGGGAAATGACGACTTCCAGGTTGCGTTTGAACAAGGTATATAAATGTTGTGCCATAGTCCTTCTATACGGCTGAACAAAGGCTGAAACGATCACCATTGCGGTTCATATCTGCGGCCTGCATCTGCCTGATGAAGTAAACTGACTCTGGCTGGGCCCCTTGAACAAAGAAAGATGAAACCCAAAGGGGATCTGAGAACCTAATACATTCGTTGTCCACATCCGACCGTAAGAAAGCTAGTTCAGGGAACATGATTCGAAGTATCAGAGACTTTCAACCCTCTCGAGCACCGGCCTTGCTCACATATTAAAACAGCATATGCGAGGGCATGCTCATGCGGATCTCTTCGGATTTTCATAGTTGCACGAAGTCCTCGTGGTGTTATAGTCAGGTTGAAGCTCACAAAAGATAGCCTATTATCTCTCTCTCCTTAATATAATTATTAATAAATAAAAATATCAATTACCTTTAAGCTACCTTATAGTACAAGAGTATACTATTTATTATATTAAGTATTTAAGCTACTAACTAAAAAACGATCAAATAACTTTTTAGAATAACTATATATATGAATGTTGCGAGGAGGGGCCTCTGACCCACCTCTGGAACCAGTAGGAAGGACTTCGCTCTAGACGGGTGAAGTCTGGAGTGAAGAATAACGTGAACTAATGAGTGAACACAATAGTATATTTATACATTCATTTCTCAGATAGAAACATTCTCTTAGACAGTTATTAATACAATCGCTACCGCTTCCATTAGAACTAGCTCCTTAGTGCTCGCGCATCAACAGTAACTCGCACAGCACCAAGATAACCTAATCGCGCCACTTAGAACAGCTCTGACGAGTCATACCCCTGACCTATCCTAGACCCCATCCAGTGTAAGTCGTCCAACCGTCACAAAAAAGTGCTAAGATATATATAGTTTATTTAATTAAATAATTTAGTTATATTTTTAGTTAATCCATTAACTTATATCTTTCAGTAGATTTAGCAACAGTATGTAAGATATCACGTGACCCGGCTACTGAGTTGCCCTCCGCTAAGGTTGCTTCCCCGCTTAGCTTGGGTGCCAGAGCCGCCGAGCAGCTCCAGTCAGGTCTATGAAGGCGAACTAGAAGCAGTCTAGGTCGTTTCGTTGTGCTCCATATCGTCTTTTAATGTTTCATATCCATGTTTGAATACCTATAAAGGCTTCCTTCATGGCAACGGCTGCGTCGGCGGCCGCTATCACGGCCACGGGCATCTCCGTCGTCCACACCCCATCCGGCCTCCCGCCTGACACCGAGTACGTCGCTAGGACATCTGGTTACATTCAACTGCTGTTAACGTCTAGGAAGCATCCTGTTCGTCCATGGACTTCAAGGTCATCCACAGAAAACATGGACATACCGCCAGCCGCCCGATAACCAGGTCAAGCCCCTCTCCCCCTGGAAGAAACGGCTACGGTGGCCTCGGTCTGAAGCGCAATCGACGACTAATCAATCTGGCGCTGTAAAAGTTGCCGACGTATTTTGGCCGCGCGATCTCTTACCTCGACAATGCCCAAATGCTCGCATTCTCACCTTTGGCTACGATTCAAAAGTGACTAAAGGATATACTCCTGCGGGCAAAGGAAGCATTTTCTCTCACGCCAAGGATTTGCTTTACGCTCTAGACCGAGCTCGAGTGCCCGGACGAAGACTCGTATTCGTTGCTCATTCATTGGGAGGAATAATCGTTAAAGAGGTACTTTCCCCTTCCCCCATGTCCACGATAGGCTACCTCAAAGGCTAGGGCTTAAGAGATCACTAAATCGAGTGTGGCTGGGAAGGTTCTGCGGCGATCTGAGCTTTCTGAAGAGAATGGGATCCGAGATATACTGGACTGCTCTGCAGCTGTTATATTTCTCGGTACGCCACATCGAGGTTCTCCGGGGCTGGCATCTACTGCTGACACTGTGCGGATGGTTGCACAGGCAATCCTTCGCGTTGATGCCAATGCAGCAGTTTTGCGATCATTGGGTGTCGACAGCCCGGAGCTAGAGATTTGTCACCAGTCTTTTATGACCCAATGGAGAACGCGCGGGATCAGGGTGAAGACCTTCCAAGAGGCTGAAGCCATGCATGGTGTCAACTTTGGTTTGATGAATGACAAGGTAGGCTCATCTCGGAGCTCACTGTAAAAAATCTTCTAATTGTTCGGCCAAGATCGTTCCTGATTCTTCATCTTCGTTGGGTAACCCACTCGAACATGCTGAGTCGATACAGGCAAATCATATGGGAATGACCAAGTTTCGAGGCTATGATGACCCTGGTTATCAGAAGGTAGGGTTAGAGCTTTCGCGGCTAGTATCCTCGAATTCAGGTTTGTACTGCTCTCCTCATGTGGGTGATAAACAATACTGATATTTGCCTAGACGATAAGACAGGTGCCTAGTAAACCAAACTACCCTGATTAATGAATTGTACTAATTCATCCAAGCATGCATCAATGCGTTGTCTTACACCGACCGTCAAAGCCGAGAGAATGCGATAAAACCTCCTCTGAAAGACACTGGTTCTTGGCTCCTATCTGTGGGTTTATATGTAGACTGGGTACACCGCAACAACGTTGACGAAACGGGCGGCCTCCTATGGCTTAAAGGCAAGCCTGGTTCAGGGAAATCAACCCTGATGAAAGAGGCGTCCCGCCGAGCTAAGGGGGTATGCCACCCGCCCCCTCTTATCGCCACTTTCTACTTCAACGCACGTGGAAGCCCTCTTGAGCGATCACCGATGGGTCTATTCCGTTCCTTGATTCTTCAATTATTCATGCAAAACGACAATTTCCAAGAACATGTGGTGACTCACTACCGCAACGCTACCAATCGAGGTAGCATGAAATGGAACCTGGAGGTCACCGACTTACAAGACCTTCTTATATCCGGTATACAAGAGCAGCAGAAACAGCAACGCATTATGATATTCGTCGACGCGCTGGATGAATGTGATGAGGAAAGCGTCCGAGCTATAACGCGTTATTTCAGGACCCTTGCTGACAGCGTTTACGCTGTTGGAAAAAGTCTTAATATCCTCTTATCGAGCCGCCACTATCCAACAATTACTCTTGCACGGTGTCCAGAAATATTTGTCGAAAGGGGAAATTCAGGTGATATCGCTCGCTACCTCGACAAGAATCTGAGCTATGGGATTGCCAGACAAGAGCATATGCTTGAGCGGCTGCGCTCTTCACTGCTCCAGAGATCTTCCGGTATCTTCCTGTGGATTGTTTTGGTTGTCAGGATAGTTCTCAAAGATTTGGACGACGGGAAAACCGCCGAAGAGATCGAAGAAACGCTAGCATCAGTACCTGATGACCTCGTGGAGCTTTTCAGGAACCTCCTCGGGACACTTACGCAAAAAGAGCGCGGAGAATCTCTCGTGCTTGTGCAATGGGTGTTACTGTCTCCAAGAACTCTCCACCCTGTCGATATCAGGACTATCAAGCTTTTAGGGGTTGAAACTGTGCAATCGCTTCCTGAAGCCATGGAAAAATTCAAAAGGCCGGAAAACGTCGCAAGGGATTGGAACGCTGACTTGGACAGAGTAGAGCGAAACGTGAGAACTTTATCCAGAGGACTCATGGAGATCTCAGGGTCAAAGGTGCAGTTCATACACGAGTCCGTCCGCCAGTTCTTCTTTCAGGACGGCCCGGCAGTATTCGAGATGCCTTACATGATTCCCCTGGGTCACTGCATGATCATCAGGGCCTGTCTCCATGGGCTGTGTCTGTTAGAGCAGCTATATTGGAGACGATCATCTGAAGTTCGGACATTCCAGTGGATTGTCGCATACGCCGAGTACTTCATTCAGCACCATGCCATTGAGGCGAGACACGACGTTGAGCTCCCGAATAAACTACCTCATATTCTTCGAAGTCTTGTCAGAGTGCTTAGATCAAAAGCTCAGTTGGAAGACCCGACGTTACTCAGCAATACTGGCGCGATGATCCTCGTGAAGGAGTGGAAAGAGAATCTGTCTCTGCCTCGTCCGTCGAGCCTACTGCCATTCGACTTGCGTCTCTTTTCCTTGTCAGTGTCAGGGGCTACCCTATGCAACAATATCATACGTAGCCTTCGCCTTTCCTCATCTCCCTGTCAAGTATCAGCGATTGCGAGTGTCCCAAGACTCATTGCCTCGGACACGAATGACTGGGATGACGAGAAATTGATCTCATCAACTGTTGTTCATCATCCACAGTCGCACTCCGATCTTGAGCAGGGCGTAAGTGCATTGAGCCTTCTCCCACATCTAAGAAGTCATGATGAACGGCGCAAAGTAGCTGAACTGAAGTTCTTGGTTCAAGAGGGCTCGGACATCAATGCAGTTGACTCGGAAGGCAACACTGGTCTGCATTTTGCCGCTTGGAAAGGATTAGCCGACCTTACTCTCGCGCTCATTGCACAAGGGGCCAGGGTGGAATCTTGCAACAGTTTTGGGATGACGCCTCTGCTCTTGGCCTGTCTATACGGGAAGCACTCCCTTGTCGACCAACTGCTCCGATCAGGGGCCAACGTTCAGTTCAAAGGCAACGATGACTATACGGCTTTGCACTTGGCTGCGGAAGCTTCCGACGCAGCGATGGCGCAGCAACTGCTTTCCGCAGAAGCCGACGTCAATGCCGTGGATGCGTTTGGAAGGACCCCGTTGCACGTGGCCATATTTTACGGAGCAGACTTGCAACTGCTAAATGTGCTGTGTGCTTCCGGCGCCAATCTTTTTGCAAAAGATCGTGCCTCGTTCACCCCTCTAGCAATTACCGTCACACTGGAAGACATGCTGCTACGGTACGACCCTCGCCAACAGGGATCTGGAAGCAGCACCAATTTTGAGAAGATGATGGTATCTCGCGTTAGCCACAGGGAAGGCCAGGGCCCTGCTGGGGGATATCTTTTTGCCCCTCCTCCTCCTCCTCCTGCCGTGTAAAATCATCATATATAGGTACGCCACGCGATGCTAACAGAGCATCAAACTGAGCTAGCGGGCCAAGGAAGGCAGAGAAGTCATATAGTTTCTGGCTCAGTCCTTACCCTTGCCAGATTTACCTGAATTGCATAGCATTTAACAGAGCCAAACTCTTATTCGTCGTTGGTTGTATTATGTGCTTCGGTTCTAGTTAGAACAGCGTCTCGACTCAGGTGAATGGAAGCCATTACATTCAATGACCTTGCTTAACGTGAATTCTGGTTCTCGAATGATTCATTTTCTATTCCTTAAATGAGAGATATATTTGTCTTCAATAGATCATTTCCGGGCCGCAGAAAAGACTACATTACTGATACTCCAGATAAGTGGCATAGGGTAGCTCTAATCCTCACCATTGGTTGCAAAAAGAGGTACCCACTAGGACGACGCTTGGGGAGAGGTTAAAATTGCTGTGCATATGCATACCGTGGTCCCACAGCACAGCCTCAAGCCTCAATAATGGAGACCGCCTAGAGCAGCCCTACCCCGACCAGGATCCCCAAGGCATTGCAAATCGTGGGCAAAATGCGCTCTTAGCCGTCCCTAGCTAGAATAGCCAGTGAAGGGGCATTTCTAATGTTGATTGAGCGGCAGCAGCGCCAGAAGCATGTCAGTACAGGGAAGTCTATATCAAAGATGTCGTGGTGACCAGAGGTCATCTTTGTATGTTAACATGATTGATGCGAAAACCTATAGGTCCAAGTATTCCCGTACATGGACCAAGACCTTTCCTGTGCTAGAACCAGTTCCCAACCTCTGATATGCTTTGAGCACATCGCTGAATTGGAACACGGAGTCTACCACTGTCCTTACTTTGCCCTCGGCCATTAACGCAGCAACCTGCGCCAGGTCCTCATGTGAATTCTTCGTGACGTACGCATTGAAAGTATTCTTGTTACCATTGAGGAATGCCGGAAGATATTTACTCGCCAGCAGGTTGTGCCCCAAATTCCATGCCGTTGAGAGCGAGCTTGGGGCACCGACAAGTCGAAATAACCCCCCAGGCAGGAGAAACTTGTCCGCCGAGCCAAAGAGATTCAGGTTGCCGACATTGTCGATGGCCACGGCGTACTTATTACCACCACTTTGCAGTGCCGACAGGATATTTGTTTTCTTGTAGTCCATGACCTCGTCTGCACCAAGCTCCCGGCAGAGTGCGACCTTTGTGGTTGAGCATGAGACGGTGACATGGCAGCCCAGTGCCTTGGCGATTTGGATGCAAAATGTACCAGTGCCACCGGAGCCACCATTAATAAAGACCTTGTCGCCTGCCTTGACAACGGGCGCCAAGGTCTGGTACGCTGTCTGCGCGACGGTTGAGGCGCCGGCAGCCTGTTCGAGAGTTACCGTCTTGGGAATGACAGCGACGTCGTCGTACGAGGCAATGACGTACTCGGAAAGTGAGCCTGCAGAATTGAAAGGGAACATGCGACCAAACACATTGTCCCCTGGCTTGATATCAGTGATATCGGAACCAACGGCGATGGCTCTGCCGCTGAAGTCGGTGCCGAGAGTCTTGGGGAACGGCAGCTGAAGTCTGGCTACCAAACCAGCCTCTGCCAATTTGTAATCTGCTGGGTTGAGGCCGACAACAGCGACTTCAACAAGGACTTTGCCCTTCTCAACATCCCTGGAAGGCCGAGGCGCGGTTGTGAGAGTGAGGGTCTGAGAAAGAGGACCGGGATTGCGGACTTGCCAAAGGCGCATCTCATCTCCGTTCGGAGCCGGCATCGTTTCTAACGTCTTTTAAATGCCATAGGATGTTGAGAACAGATGTGGGGAAGTTGAAAGTCTGGCGAATTCAGTGCTCTAAATAGTAATCCACTATGCCGACCGCAATACGGGATTCGGGCTTGGTGAGACGTTGAAGTCTACCTTATTATGGTGAAAAGCCACTGGGCTTTGACGTGATTCGCAACAAGCGTCATGTAATTTATTGGGCAACGATGGCTCCTATCTTGCCCAGCCCAGTGCACACGCACAAAAGCTTCTAGGATCATTTCATGGTATACCGCCTTCTAAGGCAACATGTGTATTAGCTCATTGGCCCAACTGAACTGATATGTGTTGAGAAATATGCCAGCCGGAAATATCGAGGTGCATCGGTGGAAACGGCGGATTTCGTATGACGGCTTTCGACTCACCGGCTTACCCCTCGGCGACTTTCGTTTCGGCGACTTTTCTTCATGATTTCAGCGGCGGACTTCGTCTCGGCGGGTTTCACCGAATGTTTAGGTAGTGTACGATCGGCCCAATCTCGTTGAAAGCTCAGAGGCCCTAGAGGAGGAGAATGTATACAAGATAGATATGATGTGGAAAAGGCTACCGGTTCGCGAAAATCTCCCGCCGAATTGTGCGGGTGTGATAGAACTTGCATGGAAAAGAAATGGCCATTCAATTGATACATGCAGACAAAGGGTGTACTAAGAAGAAGAGAGGGGGGGGGGGGATACAAGGTCGTTTGATAAATCTTCTCTCTAATCTCTCTACATTCATAAATACTGGCCTTCCTTTGTATGTTATTAAAATAATGAACAAAGTCTCTAACTAGCACAAGTGCTAAAAGTCATCCACCCGGTCAATAGCCAGAGTCAAGTTACCTCTCCTGTGCTCCCTTTCAACAGAGTGGGTAGATTGAGACTAGCCTTACTTCCTGCATATAGGCAGAGACCAGGAGGGGAACCAAATGAACTACCAGCCATTTCGTTCATAGCTTAAATGAATCCAGTGAGTCACCCGACCAGAGCTCTTACTGTCTGCTTCAAAAGACCAAATAAAGTCCTAAGGATCCTTGTGCCACTTCGGGACTCCGCAATAGAACGGGTGCCCAGGCTCATAAAGGTCTGAGGAGTGACCAGGCTTAGGGTGCCAATTCCCTTTCTTGCTGTCATAATCTGGGCCCATGACGTATCTCTCCAGAACAGGTTCCAAATCTCAGAACAGGTTCCAAATCCCAGAACAATGGCAGGAATAAATGAAAGTCTTGCAGCACTAGGCCAGACTCCTTGATATAGCGGACAATATCAACGTATGACGCATAGCAAATTTTCATGAACCTGTCCCTGTCCTCGTCTTCCTCCGTCATTCTGACTGCCTCGTGGTCCATCTCATGGACGGTGATTTTCATGAACAGCCTCGAATGACCGCAATGGTCAGTCATAAGTCGAAGAAGACGGCGCCATTCGGACTTATTCGCGTCCCAGTCTTTTGACCAGTCGAAGCCGAACTCCACATATCTAAGCCGCTTCAGAGACTCCGATGGTATCTTGCTTAGCATGTTAAAGGTGCAAGACAAGTCGGGCTCAAACCGGAAGGTGTTTGTTAAATAGAGGACTTCAGAAGCATCCTTGGACAGTTGCCGGCTCACGAGAAAAAGCTCCAAAGGTAGAGGCCTACATCGACAATACGGGCTGTATAATGCGTATTTAGAGGTGCAAGAACAATGAAGCTTGGTAAACGAGCACTCAAGACAACAGGTTCGTATGGGATAGCTACAGGGGATACGACCCACCGCTCGATGGTCATATTTCCCTCATGACGACGATGGTGTTGTACTTTGGATTAAACGAACCTCCCAGCCCAAGGTTGGTATGCCAGAGAATCCGAAGACGTAGTTCCTGGGGTAGTTCAGAGAACCGAAAGGGCTGAGTATTGCTCCTTGTTTCAGTAAGGCGAGTCGCGGTTTCTCTTGCGAGCGACTGGAGGGCATGGTCAGGTTTCCTTCCGAGCCTGATGGTACAAACCTTTAGGCGAGGAATCGAATTCATCGGCTCCAAAACACGGCGGGCCATTCCCAGTTGACCAACATCGCCGGTGAATTCAAGGTGGAGACGGTCGTGTGGGATATGCGACAGGACCTGACATATAGCCTCCCATTCATCAACAACACGGTTGGAGTATTTATCACTCGTTGACATCTCGGGCTGGCGTAGAAAAAAGCCGCTGGTGCATATCATGCAAGACACGCTTGTCGCATTACTATGTCCTCGAATGCAAGGCCAGCTATTCAAACGGATGAGGAGATGGCGCAGAGCACAGTGCATCATTTGGAAGCATTCCGATGACCTTTAGACCGTCAGCACGTCCATGTCGGTTCAAAACGAAATTGTTTTCACTATAGAGAATTTTCTGGACCTCGCGGTGGAGGAATTTGCAAACGGTGAGTAGTTGTTTAGGAAACTCCGGGCATAGGCAATCGGGATCATGACCATGTGAGACACAGCCCGGTAGTCATCGCTGGCGAAAGTCGAAGGCGCAAGTGTGGACCAAAGGCAGCTCCCTTGGGCCATCGAACAACCAGGCTCGCTCACCAGGCAAAATGGTGACGGGGCATTCTCTGACCAAGCCAGCGTAGAGATAGATTCGCGTTCTAATGTGATACGGGAGGCAGAGAAGCGGTGGCGAGCATGATGGTGATGAAGCTGCCATGGTTCAGAGCTTTTTTGGGACATATAGTGGTTAGAGTTCATTCAAAATCAAACATGTCTGGACATGGAGGAGTGCAGAGAGAAAGGGAGTGTAGAGGGAGTTGGTACAGGGCGGGGGCAGGTGTTGAAATAGCTGGGCATTTGTAGTCTGGTCTCTGAGTCACGAGACTTGACTTGCAGAGCCTCGTCCATTCTTGATTCAGTCAACCCCCGTGTTTATAAAAAGACAAATAGGGAGCATCTTCCTCTGGTAGGACCTGTCTCTGAAATATTCAGCACAGTAGACACAACCAAAAATCCACCAACTTATAACAATGAATGCCACCTTGAGGCTGTTGAAGAAATGCGTTAAATGGATATGGTTTCCCCCAAATTCTTGATATCCAGTCCCCACGCTTTTTATCATCTTCTTTCCTTGTTGGTGCAATTTTTCTCTTAATCTGAACACTATTATTTTCTAGAGTCTTTCCTTTCTCCTTGAATCAGCGACAGAGTGGAGTGCATCTGAGTTAAGAGCAGGAGGTCGTTGGCAAACTCGGCGAAGGCCAGACTAATAGACTGTCTTTGCCTTTGAGGTAAAGGTTGTTGAGACTGCGGAGGTTATTTTTTTACTGGCTTTTGGACAAACTGCTTCGAGATACAAAGAGAAAGAGGCGCTCATATCTAGCCTTGGGCTTCTTTACAATGTTGGTTGATTGAGAATTTCCGGGTTTTATCATTATTATTATTCCCCCCCTTTTCTTGATTCCCTTGCAAACGTTTACTGAACTCCACAAGACTGTTTTCCTTTGTCAGTTGATTCGGTGGAGGTGTTATAGGTATTTCCGCATCGGTCGAGTTGGCGCGCCTTGTTGATGGATAAAGCTGGGAGCAAGCGATGGTCTGGAGCAGACAATGGGATAAAGAAATGGGCTTGAGCTTACCTAATTCATTTTAGAGATTCCAGACAGGAAATGTCGTCCGGGGTCATTCCATCCATTTGGCGTTGGTGATTGGCCGCTGGGAATCGCTGAGTTGCATGATTCTGCATGACTGATGGCCTGTTGGTCGCCTGGGTAAATTTCTCGCCCATCAACACAATGAAATCGCTCATCTATTAATACTCTGCACCTTCGCAACCCTGCGTAAACGATGGTAGGAATAACCCGGTACGCGAAATCCACGGCTTGCCATAACTGTAAGCGGAAAAGAACAAAGGCAAGCCAGACCAGTCCCTTCCGTTGCTTTAAGATGGCACGCTCATTGAAAACCCCTCAGTGTGATCAAAACTGGCCCACGTGCACCCAATGCATTCGCAAAAGGGTTCAATGCCCTGGACCCTCGTCCTTGGTCAAGTTTGTTCCCGCCGCACAGCCTCCTGCTGTTGGTTCGTCGAGTGTCCCAGAGTCGGCAGAACCACTCCAATCAGCAACGATGGTTAATCGGGGACCAATGAGGCCCTATGGAGACGGAGGTGCAATTGAAGGGTGCTTCCGCCTCCAATTTCCTCGTCCCTTAATGAGCACAGCAGCAGACCGTGTTGGAAGGCAGTTAGTCGGCCTATACGAAAAGAGAGAAACCAGTGCTTACGGAGGGCCAAACTATCTGGAGTTCTGTCCCCAGAGACTATCGCAAAGTAGTTGCCTGGTTGACTGTGTGGCGATATATTGTGCCAGCTGGGTTCAAGCCAACCGTGGCAGGCCAGCCCTTGATGTTCTTAGATCCCGTCTATTCAAAAAAGCCATCAGGAGTCTTCAAAGTGCGACCAATAGCAACGAGGTTTACACTCCAGAAACCCTAGCTTCTATGGTACTCTTCGCTCGCGTGCTGAGTTCTACCGGGGAATATGCGCACGTCGAACTAAGAGACCATTATATCGGGATCCGTCACGTCGCTAAGCAAATGGGTCTACCAAATGAAGGCGATTCACTACACAAAAGCCTCATTTTCGCGACCTTGGATGCAACGGTATGCTCCGTGCTCACTAACCTTTCTTGTACAGTTCATCACTGACTAAATCGGATGCAGCCCGCTCTAGTAGGAGTGAACACTAATGTGCAAGAATCACCTTGGAAAGAGCAATTAGTATTGGGTGACTCTCCCTTTTGGGAAAAAGACAGTGAAGGGGAAGAAGATGAAGAGGAGGCCGAAGTCGAGTGGGAGACAGAAGATGAAACCATTACGGAATATGACGACCCGGACATAGTGGTGGACGCGTACCTAGCAGCGGACAGCAAACTCGAAGATGTTGTTGCCCACCTGACGAGAATCTGGTTGCCTGAATTGCTCGAAATTTGGACGAATCCTCTAGAAACAAAAGACCAAACTATCTCTCTCATGAAAAGGATATCCAAGGCCGAAAGAATATTTGGGAAGTCCGTCAAAAATGCATGGAGAGCCTGCCTCTCTGCGGGCATCATTCTTAAGTTTCAGGATCCGAATTTCTTCCTCGGCCACAGGTATTCTCTCGGAGAATACACGGTAACCGGGAATTTTTTAGCAATGCTCCTACACCAGTCATTTCTTGTACGGATTCTTTACGAATTCAATCAATTGCTCGGGGTTCGAGATGAAGCGCTGTACGGCAGGTATCGTGACTTGTGCGTGCGCATCTGGGCATGTGTTCCCGGCTTCTCCAATTTGGACCCTGTCTCTGCCCTTGGCCTATTCAAATTCATTTTGCCATCTTTTGAACCTGCCACTGACGAGGAGCTTCGGCATATCCTGAACCTGAACATAGAGCTGAGCGGGCATGGGGTGACGGGTAACGCAGATATACAAAAGCTAAGGCCAATTATCATCATGGTAGGGAAGAAATATACCGGGCGTGAAGATTTCAGGGCCCCACTGAATGATAATATGGCATAATTAGGGTTAGAATTGCTGCATCCCCAGTTGGCAGCTTCTTGGCCTGAAGAATAACTTAACTGAGGTCTATAATGAGGTCTATAACTAAGGGTAGTGTCTCATCAATATCTTTGTATTCATACCGACAGCGCATAAGTTCGCAGGTACTGATACTAGACTACCTACCCATAATGATAGCACATCCAACCCTCTTCCCCTGTATTCTTGTTAACCGATCAGCCGAGCTTCCTTCTGAATGAAGTTGGTGTATTCGGTGACTTGAGGGTAGTTTCATATCTCGTAACTCCGACCTCATCTGACAAACTTCATTCGATGGAAATTCATGAGAACCTGACACTTCCGCGCCAACTTGGGCGGTGATGGCGGCGTGCAATACGTGCTTTATCCACCTAGTATTTGCCATGTCATGCCAAGAAGTTTTTCGAGAGTTCTGGCGATTGCAGTGGTTACTTTCCGCCAGCCATGTTTCGCTATACTCCTAGCCCTTCTCCTATCAGAGATTAAAGGAAGGGCTGAGTTTGGAAAAGGATGATAACTACCTATCTAGAACGCCTCTGAATGTGCTTAGAACAATCTATATCCTCTACCAGGGGGTGGCAGCCAGGAACCATCATAATGCGAGGGCTGGTAAGAGGCATTGACCTCCCAGCAGATGGCCAGTCTTCGTTTTGTACTTTTTATTGTCGCTAATCATGCACAGTGCCGGAGTTCCGTGTGGATTTTATTGCGGAGTTCTCGATATGAAGCTGACCACTGCTTGCCCCCAATTCGCCGCCTGCCGTGATGCCGCGAGACTTGAAGTGGTTACTCGTGTTCCGATTGAGATTCTTCCCCACCGCAGTCGGCAACATCATCCGGCCAGAATCCTCCAGGACGTTAATATGAGCTCCCTCCACGCCTCGAAGACGGGGAAATTTCCGCCTGTTAACACGGATCTGATCGTACAAGTGCCCGAGTGTCCGCTCGAGACCACGTTGGCGGCCTCTTCCCCATGTCAGTTTCGGCAAAGAAGAGCCGCGTACGCGACTAAATGCATCGACTTCTGTTATAATAAGCCAAGGCAACCTAGCTGGCTATCGAACCAGAGATGTGTGAGACCCAGTACTAAGAACAACTACAGACGAAGCGCGACGATGAAGCCGGTTCTGTTCTATCTCCTCTGGCCCGTGGCAGCTCTCGCGGCCACGACCACAAATCTCACCACAACTGGTTGCGTTGACACCTCAGGCCTTCAAAAGTGCCTTGACAAGGTTGCCTCCACTGCGCAGACCTGCCTCGATAATGCGCGCAAGGACGGCAGTCAGGTCGAGACGCTCGCGTGCGGATGCGTGTTCTACACCGACAACATCAACTGCTACGCTGCCAGCTGCTGGAACCGCGTCTACGAGTGCGAGTACCAGGAATATGTCTACGAGTATCTGAAGAGCTGCGACACCGCCAAGCCTCCCCTTCCCTACTTTCCTGCGCCGGATAATGCACAGGATGCGTGCTCCTGCAACCTCGGGAAGGTGTACGAGACGTTCCTCAACAGTCTTAATGAGGGTACCTCATGCATCAAGGGATCATCATCCTTCGGGACAAGGGATGCCCTTGGATCGATCAACAAAATGGTCGCTTGCCAATGCTGTGCGATGAGCGGAGCACTTTCCGGGTAAGATAGCAGCCATCTGAACTGTAGGATATCTAGAGGCTTACCTAACTTTTGCAGCATATACGAGACATGCCCTGACACGGACCCCGATCTTGTTGGCTTGTCATATGTATCTCAGCTCGAAACCCTCTACAACCAACCATTCTCCGCCTGTGGCTCCTACATGTCCTCGTACGACTGTCAGAAGGATCTCAGCTTCACCGCCGCCAGCAGCTTCATCTCGCCCGGCAGTGCCCTTACCACCGGCAAGGGAAGCCTCTCAAATGGACCTGGTAGCGTGACCAGCCCAGGAAGTGGTTCCGCTTTCTCATACACCAACCTGGCCGATAGTGTGGTCTACACGATCACGGCTGCGAGTGCGAGTGGGAATCAGAACAGCGGAGGAGGCGGTAGCTCGAGCGGCTCGGCTCAGGCCAGCGCAACTGGCAGCAAGAGCAGTGACCAGAAGGGCACAGCTGCTGTTGGCATCAGTGGAGCAGGCAGAAGTGCCATGCTGGTGGGTTTTACATGGCTAGTGGCTATTCTATAGCAGATCAAAGAGGACGGTGTTCTCACACTAGTATTCGGCATCAGTCATGTACTTACGAAGAGATATGTATCAACAGGCTCTCCTACCTTTTAAATAAAAGTTGAAGATTCTACCCTCATAAGAGGGCCCACCCAAAGGCCTACGGGAATCCTATCCATTAGATACTAAAAGGTCTAAAACTAAGCCTGAGGCGTTATCTATCCAGTAGGCCGGGCTGATAGACATAAATCTTACTTAGCGGGTATTTCTTTCAGGCTGTCTCTTTCAATACATCAATGAAAGCAATTCGTCTAACCCCAAAGGTCTCTAGTAAGATATCACGGTTAGTTGAGGTTTATACGGCTCACTCTAGAATTATCTCAATGTTAATGAGAAGTTCGAATATGCCTCATAGCTATCCCTAGTATGTAGCATAGGCTAGAATTATATCTAATCCGTACACACCCTATTTCCTAAACAGGACCCTCTTTGGTAAACACTCTCCTGTAGTGGACTAGAAAGTGATAACACCCCAGGTCTAATCCTAGGTACATCATTCTCCGCTGTTGATCCCCTGGCAATAGTTCCTCTGAACGCCACTTGCTTGCTTGCCAAGGCTGGCTCGTATGCGTGTGACAACATATCGATCGGAAGTAGCGACTTTGTCAAGGAGAGCATTCCCCAAACGGTCCAGACTCTCCTGGTCCTTTGAGATCGAGTCGCGGATAGCGTTACAGACAGGGGCCATGCCAGCGAATGGCTGCCGTGCGTAGTTGAGGTTGACGTACACTTCCTGGTGCTGGCTGCTCCACTGTTGGCAGACAATGCGTCGTCAATGTGAGTGGACAAATGAAGCATACGGAGCAAATCATAGCCGCTACTTACGCTGGAATAGCCATTCATGACTATTGTAGAATCAGAACTGCTATACTGGGAGGGCAAAGCTTCGACAGAGGCAGATATTTCGTTGGCGAGACTGTCAATTTCAGCGATGCCTTTGAAGATATCCTGAAGTAGGCCCAACACATGTTAGTCGTCTCCAAGACTGCGAGGCAGAAGACTACTTGAGTGTATCACCTGGAAGCGGCTTGATGGGCTGTTGATATTGATGCCGTCCTGGGCCGTGAGCTTTTGGGCCTTGTTGATGCAGCGGGTGGAAATATTCTCCATCTTCTTGAATTTATTGCTGATCTGCGTCGGCGTGAGAGCTGTACCAAGAGCAGCACAGCTCAGGACAAGGAATGAAGCGAAACGCATTCTGCCAGATGGACGTGATGGGTAGACGACTGTAAGTGAAAATGAAAAGATCGATGGATTGAAGAGAACCACCGGAATTCAGGACGATTCGTACTCTTTATACCTGGCACAATCAGCGTAAATCATGGAGAGGAGCAGCACAGGACCCAAGTCTGGACCGTGAAAAGGTCGACGGCGGTCAATGCAACTCGGCTTACTCCGTATTCGATGCAGCTCTAAGCTCGTAAGCTGCAGCTTCATGCAGTGGTAGGCAACGGAGTCGTTCTACTGGCTGCAGCTGTTCAGCTCGGCGTGTTTATTGGCATCGTATTAGCCCAGTGGCGTCTAGCTCTGACTGTTCCGTGTCTGCACGTTGTGCCGGTTTCCGAACGATGCCCCGAACACCATGGCCCAGCGACTTTATTTTTAAGCTTCGATACCTTACTCTTAACTATCCGGAAGGCAAAAGATGGGGTTTTAAAGTTATTTGGACAAGATCCGGTGCAGCGATGTCGTGTTAGCGACTGTCGGTGGAAAAGAGGGTCTTTCAGCTACGCGCTGGATCAACACTACAGGCATATCCGCGAGCATCAATTCGCATTTGTGGAGAGCTGAGCTGGCCTGGCCTAGAAGAAGTGAGACATACATGACTAGGTGCATCTTGATACCGTGCTCTGGGCCTAGCTGCTTCCACCTGCGCTTCGTCTAGGTCAACTGCTGAGAGCTGGTCGTTCCCATACCTGTCATTTGTTGTTCCACCAAAGTCGCCCCTTGCATCCTCCCAGCAGGGGTGTCGCCGCTCGGCAGGTCTACAAATACCTACGGCAACCAACTTCAGATGCATCTACGGCGTTTCTTTTGCTTCATTTCTTTTTTAGCATAAAAAACCAGCAAGAGTTTTTATGTGTGTTGAATGATTCTCGACGTAGCTCTTCCAAAGCTTTCGGGCGTGGTTTTTTAAGCGACTCGAGGGCTGCTAGATTACTAACACCAGGACATCAGAATGTATTGGAGCAGAGAGCAAAGCTGATCTACATTCATGAATAAGGCCCTTGGTAAAATGAAGAGCAGTTGATTCGTCTACATCTATTTACTAGCTTCGATAATTTATACTCAACCAACAAAGTCGCTTAATTTGGGAGGGTCTATGGATAATTCAGGCGATATATAAAAGAATCAAGTTGTAGCAAAATGTATAACTAGTAGAAATTCCCAACCTGCCAGAAACCCTAGGAAGCCGATGCCAACACCTAACCCAAATAATGCCATCTCCTCTAGCAGGAGTAGGCCCGTACTTGTGCAAAAAGTGCAGAATTCGGAGTCCGCATGCCCAGATTGCCACAGTAGTTTCGGTGCGCAGGCCCCAGCGGCACCGACATCTCAGCCATTACTTGAAGAATTCTCCGGTCTGGTTCTAGATGGGCATCTTCAGCTCATGGGGCATTTAGAGCGCGCAACTGTAGAACCGGCCAAGTCTTCGAAAACGGTCTCGTCTAGTTGTACAAACTTCGGCTTCTTGTTTTCATTGGTCTGGATCAATATTCGTCAGTTTTTTATTTCTAATTTCATCGATATATGTATGACTAAATGAACAAAGTGAGGCGGCTATTCAACTTACCAAACATCCAAGGGCGATGAACTCATGCCGAACATACCACCGACGATCATTATTGCGCATAATGAACCCCATTGGCGCCCCGACCACATGCTGGCCATCATATTTCCCTTCGATCATCCTCTTCGGGTTAAATGTGGTATCCCAGATTCTGTCCTCGACCGATGGAAGGTGGCCCGGTGCGGAAAGGCTGAGTATTTGGTCACCACCAGTCAGCTGGACCTTGTTCTCGATTTCGACAATACGCGTTCCGACCGCAACCATCTTCTCTTTTTCCCAAAAGCTCTCTCGCGATGTGCCAAATTCTGTTATCAACCGCAGGGCCTTCAGCATGATGGACCGATCCCGGCACTTCATGAGAATGAAATACGCCAGCGGGATGAAGCCGATTTCAAACCGAATCTCCGGACCGATCCTACTCCTTTTTTGTCTCTGTATAGTACGGCCGAGAATTTCCGTGTGGATGATCATCTCACGAAATGTATCCATCCAAGCGTCGAACTGCATCTCGTCCTTCTCCAACGCCGTCGCAATCCATATCTGGCAGAACTTTGCACGCAGCACAAACGAAGAGTATCTGGCGTCCGCGTCTCCCATGTGTGGAAAGTTCTCTCGCAGGTTCCCCATCAAGTCCTGCAAGTTATCTATCGACTTCGCCAGCATTGTCTGTTGACCAAGTAGGTCAGACGGGGCAGACTCGGTAGCTAGTTCGCCGAAACGGTACTCGTCAGCACAACGAACAAACTGGAGAGAAAGGGGCAGCAGCTCTTCAAGCGCCTCCTCCGCATCCTGAAATGTTGTGGCAACGGACGGCGGCCGCTCGTATGTGTTGAACCCCTGGATCGGCGGTGTTTGCACGCCGAACATGAGGACCATGACCTTCAAGCGTTGGAAGATTGGCGTCAGCGTCTTCCTCGTTGTCTTGTCCACCGTTCTCAATATTTCGAGGCCGTGCCGAGTGTGCGTGATTGCTTGATCTCGATTGCCTAGGATGACTTCGAGGCAGATGAAGAGCACGCATGCTACCAGAATGGTGGACGATTCCTTGACCTGCCGAAGCCGCGTGACGGCAGCGGAGTAATGCTGCAGAGCAACCTCATTTCGTTTTGACAGAAGCTGCTCCTCGTTGTCGCAAGAGTACTTCTCATAGATTGAGCTTATGGCAACAATGGCATGGCGCACAGCCGGCTCGGAGCGTCCCAGCTGCAAAACAAGATTTGTCCAGAAATATGAGCTGTGGGGTTCAGCTAGCGTTCGAGAGACGCGGACGTTGAAGAAATCGATAGCTCTTTCTTCTATCGGGCTAATCCGCTGGGGGTTGGGAGTTAAATTGGTCAGAGACTCTATCCGGCTTTGCTCCGGTTTTATGGCCACTCGGTCGGACTGCTCAGTCAGGTGGCATTAGCTGCGTTTTTTAACATCTCCGAGGGCCCAAAGGTTGATTCTAAAGATGGACATACGCGCTGATACCTCCTTGAGGAGAACTTGGAGGATGCTTTATCCTGGTCTCGGCCACGCAAGGTTACTGTGGTCTGGTTGACGAAAATGAGGTCCTTTTCGTAACCGGGACAAACGTGCCCATGTTTGATACATTGAGAACAGCTGGGGCGCTGGGCGTCGCACTGCAGAATATTGAATCAATCAGCGGGATATTCAACGGCTCGATCTGGCGTTTTCGTGCGAGGAGAATGGAGTAACTATACCCTTCTTTTCCGCTTCATACACCAATGACATGCTTTGGAGCGGCCTGGAACCCCCACCATGGCGGCGTAGAATGGAACTTGGGGTCAAGAAAAAGATCTTATGTAAATGCGTCCTTGTATGCCGACTGCAACGATCGGTATGGTAATGCATTTGTCAAGAGGCCGATGAGGTTTGAATCTGCGCCGGTTCTCACGAAGACCAACGACATATGACCAAAAACAAGGCCCCACATCTTCATAGGCGCGGAATGTCTCCATTTACGGAAATAATCCAAGAGCCCCTGCTAATTAGTTCGAGTCTACTCACTTGGGCTAAGCACATAAGCATAATAAGCATCGACCTTGGCAGGTGGATAACCCAAAACATGGTAGCCATGAATAAGGACAGTGTTAGCGAGCACAATTACAGCAAACTATCACGACACCATCCCATACGGGGTTCACTGCGGGTTTTCATTGGCTGCAAAGACTACCGAGTTCCTAAGCCATACATAGAAGATCTGAGGCTGAGCTCAGCTCAGCTTATGGTGTATCAGGCTATTGACTGATCCTGCCGCCTTGGGATGCCAAGACCGGCGTTCTCGTGTTCAATGATTCGCGATCCACCAGGAGATCAACGGCGCAAGGGACAGAAAGGCGAGTGCTGTTATTATATACTTCGCGCGAGTTCCGGCATCTAGAGGGGCATGTGTTGACCAGAAAGTTAGGTTGAAGAAACAGTATTTGACAGGCCGAGTCCTTTGAGTATTGGCCAAGAGACAATCCAACCTCAAACAGGCAAGATCCCGGCAGGAACCGAATCGTTACCCACCCCATGACCTTCCATATGCCGGTTGTAAGTCCAATATTGGTCTGTGAACCCTGTCCCTAGTTCATAAAGTAGGGGTCCGATGGACACCCGCCACAAAACTCGGGGTCCGCGGCAGAGAACCCGCGGCAGAGTATCCGCGGCAGAGGTCTTCAGACTAGATACTCGGAAGTGAAGTGCCGGATACGATTGGAAGAGCTCCATGGTGACGAAATTGGACATGGGAGATACTCGGCACTCGCCCCAGCTTCCTTGAGCACGAGCGACGACGTCCGGCAGGCTGAGCTCTTCCATGTCTGGGTTAACACCGCCACAAAATGTTTCCAGTTTTACTTGAGTAGTGGCGGTTTCCAAAAAGGCCATCTCCACCCCGCGTCCGATTCGCTCGAATCAGCACGTCACCAAGCAGGCAAATATCCCTTGGGTTATTAGCAGGTTAATGGTCAAGTTTAGAGCCGCCAGACGAAAGGTTTACAACTCCTAGCATTCGATATACAACTGATCCGGGATTTTTATGGTAAGGCTGGCACCTCTCTACGGCAGAAGATGTTATACACTTGGCTAACGAGCCAACTTCTGTTTGGTGTATAGCGATACGAAACAGATAAGCCAAAGGCTGATCCCTGATAGACTTCCCCTCAAAATTTACGATTTCCACCAATCATACAGGCATATTCGTCGGTTGAAGGGATCCGGCTGTCCAAAAAAAGTATCGAAATACGGCTTCAAGTGGGGTTTTTCCACGACACCGAGTTACATCTGCCGGTTTGGACAAGACATCACCTGTGCCAGAGCGCTAACGGGTCTCCCGTCTGACATTGTCGGCCGACCCTGTGGATAATCAGCCTTATTATCTCCGTGCGCACCCGGTGGCGAGAGGGACACGTTCGGGACCGAAACGCTCACTGCTCCCGAATGCGGCTACACATAAACTCCAATGCCTTAATAGATTGTTGCCAGTACTCAGGATGTGAGGCATTTGTAATGCTACTAGATAATTGGTCTTGGTTGTACTCGGGTGCTTGATCCACGCGGAGTTTGCTTATAATGTTCTGTTCCCTCCCGGGTGCTGACCTAACCGAGCCCATCGGGTAGGGGAGCTAGGCCGGTCAAAGAACCCGCGTGAGACGACTTCGGTTCCATGATTCCACTCGTGTCCGTTGATGCCTCCATGAGTTTCCGTGGTGCTGAGCGGACGATGGTAAGACTGGGCTTACGGTGCGGCCGTCCTGTCTAATAAGATGGGGTTAGGGTGTTATTGGTTGGATACGCCCATCTAGATGGCCCTGGCTTTCGCTCAGATATTGCTGGACGACATCTCAATGCATATGTAGCTTGGGTCATGAGTGTTCAGGCCGATATTTCAAGCGGCTGTTTAGTACAGCGAGAAATCTGACAAAGGGACTGTAGCCCTTGTTTCAACCTTCAGAAAACCCCCTCTAGCTCTTCCGTTTGTCTGAGAAATTATCACAGAGCTTCAAATATTCTTATATGCAACTTTCAAGCTTCAGCCTCGTTTATGCGAGCTAGATTGATGATCTGGTATTTCAAATATCAGAGAAAGGGGCAGCCAGCCGAGGGCTAATGATACTCAGTACATTTCCAATACGCCAGGCTGGTCCGACATGGCCTCCAACGCGGCAGGATTTGAGATCCAAGTCATTTAAATCGTTTAATGCAAGTGGAAATACTCATTATCAACTCGAAGAATCCCGAAAAAAAAGGACGAATAATTAGCTCAAGAACAGCTTGATGTGGCTATCTTGCGGGAAATTTGCCTCGCCAAATGTGGCTGGAGGCCACGAAACTCGACGCGCCAATCAATATCTTGCCCTCGACCTACTCTTGAGAAGATTTGTGGTTCTCTGCCAGTAATGACACGTTTGGGGCTATGCAACAGGATCGATTTACAGAGGCTAGAGGCCCAATAGGATGTTGCAGCATCACGTGAGGCGTGCGGCGGGCTGAGTAACACTTTTGTGATCACGCCTGAACGCCGTCATCGTCCGAAACATGGGGTTCGGTACATCGTTAGTTTCAGGCCGCGGCGATGGAAGATCTGGTGTCGGGCCTGGCCCTTCATTGGCAGCTACAATGCACTATCGAAGAGGGTTGCACGACTCACACCAAATACGTGTCTGACCATGCGAGAGGCATCCGTCGAATGCCCATCCAGGAGAGGTGGGAGCGTGATGAACAGAGGCTGGGGCAGGGCACCTTCGGTGTTGTTTGGCGAGAGAGATGTACATCGGGCCCGGACACTGGCAAATCTCGTGCCGTGAAGCAGATTTTCAAGAACTTTGGGTCGCTGTCGATTTCCGCTAAGGCTCTGTCAGCCGAGCTCTCTGCCATAATGAGGTTCTCCGATGAGGCGGTATGTTGTGCTCATCTATACATTTGCTGTCGGTCATTCGCCGCTCACTATACCACAGTATCGCGATTACTTCGTCAGGTCATACGGTTGGTATGATACCAAAGATTTTCTATACATTACGATGGAGTATCTCCCACTTGGGGATTTATCGCGGTATTTGAAAGATCCCCTACCCGAAGCACAGGCAGCCAGCATAAGTTTGCAGGTCTTGGAGGGACTCAGATTCATGCACCAGAACAAGTTTGCTCACCGTGATCTCAAGCCGAACGTAAGTCGCTCGCTATATAAGTCAGGAAACGACGATCAACTAATTCAACAGATAGAATCTTCTCGTGCAGCACACCGGTCCGTCATGGTGGGTTAAGATATCTGATTTCGGCACGAGTAAAGAAATGGACATGGCCACTCTGTGCTCCAACGTTGGGACTGTTGCGTATCAAGCGCCGGAGGCCCGTGGAATTATTAGATTAGATGATGCGGCCGGAGGAAACCAACTGCTATCCCCGTCTGTCGACATTTGGGCTGTTGGTGCGATTGCTTTCCGTCTCACGTCTGGGCGGGTGCCTTTCGAAGACCTCTTAAGCCTATGCAAATACGTAGGCCAGGGCGAGCCGTTACCATTTGAAGATGGCATCAGCGAAGGGTCCAACACGTTCGCTGCAAGGCTTATGGCCCCTATGCCACATGATCGGCCCACTGCCTCGGAGGCCCTCACTGATCCATGGTTGAGCTTCTCGGCATCGGAGTTGGATGGATCACGCATAGGTCGTCCAATGACGGCACTGGTTAGAGAGCCAAATTCAACCCAGGACCTAACGGAAGATGCCTCAGCACAGTGGCCACCTACTGAACAAGGTACTGAACCGCCTTCTTATTCAGCAAAATCCCCAATGGATGTCTCCCACGGTGCCGACGTTGGCCAGCCCATTGGACAAGATCGGCCTGCTTCACCAAGTTCGGATAGCCAAAGGGTGTCCAGGAATCGCCGGCAATCTAATGCAGAGACAGGCGACAACGGCTCTCACCTAAAGGATGACAGGAACAGTGATGCTTTGGAACATAATGTACTGCCCCGCCATAAATCCAAGCCTTTAGCTTCGCCCAAAAAGCGGCAAAATCCACCCAAGGTCGAAAATCATGGGAGCGGCATTCACAAAGGCCCGATGCCTAGATATCTGGGTGGCAAAGGACTAACGAGGTTGAAGTTCAAAAGCCAGGGCTTCATATTGCAAGCCGTTGATTATTCTGACGATGGAAAAACACTCTTCATAATCACAAATGGCTACATCCATACCTATCATTCGGTAGGGGAACGGCTATGGGATCAGGGCATAGCCATTGACATACGGAGAAAGAGGCTAAATTGGAAAATATGGGAAGGGATCAAGGTTATTGACATTCACGAGACAGGCTTTCACAGTTTCATGATAGCTGGTCACAGCCCGGTACTTTTTGCACGCGATATTGAAGGAACGAACTTTGTGACTACCTACACCAGCGATGATCGAGGCGGTTATTATCGGCCTTCCACGTTCACGATCCCCTTGAAGGAGGGAATCACGGCCTCGGCATTTTCTGGAAACGGAAAATTACTCATCCTTAGCTGTTTGCATGAGTTGCAGCTTTGGATTTTGGCCTCTCAGTCTCTGCAGCAGAGGATCGAGGTTCCAGATAAAACTTTGGCCCTGGTCTTTTCCACTAATGGCTCGCGATTTGCCCAGATAGTAGAGGGGCCCTTCGTTTCTGAGAGTGGCATTGCCAAAAGATTAATCGGTGATTTCTCATATATATGGGAGTACGATGAGACTACAGATGGGTTCGTAAACCGCGACCGTTTTGAAGGAGTGGTGCGGAAGGTGTTGGATGACGGGGGCCTCTTCCTGTCAAGGGGTGGGCGTCTGTTCTTCCGTCGTGGGTCAATCGAGACTGATTTGTTGGCATCCTCAACGCCAGACAACTACTCGCACTCTTTCTCACGCGATGCCCGGAAACTAGCCATGGCTTGTTGGAATAGCGAAGCAAGATGTGTGGGTGTTACTGTTTGGCATGGGGACGGGGATGGCTTCTCGAGAAGACAAGAGCTCCTTAACCGTGGCTTCCAGTTTACTGGCCGCTGTATCTTCTCTCCTTCTGGTCAACAACTTGTATCCATCGATAGAAAATACGGGCATGATGGTGTGTTCATTTGGGACTTGTGACGAAGGCGGGGGTCTGGGCTCAGAGTTAGAAAGCGTTATCTTTTGAAGAAACCAAGCCAATATGGAACATGAAAGATTATTGTAGGCTTGTTTTGTGGTTATTGTCGTCAATTGAAGACTACCTCACCCAGCAGTTACGCGTACAATGGTCATGGAGGATTGGTACTGCCCTTCGACCCAAGAGCTGAGCTGATGTGCGCTGTACGTGAGCACAGACCAGGCTGGAGGGGCAGCAAAATTTCCCCCGCCATCAATTGACCACCCACCCCACTACATCGAGTCATCCCATTTTTTTGTGTGTGTTTTCTCTCACAGTCATCGCCATTCGAGTACCAGCTCTCCTGCATCCAGAGGAGACAGACTCGAACCAGCACACCGCAAAGCTGCTCCCCCTCCGAACACTCCTCCCCAGGCGTCTGAGCGCCGCTCCCCTCGCACGAACCGCCCACCGATTCATTGCCACCATGGCCGCCATTTCTGCCCAGACCTACACCCCCACCGAGGAGGCCGAGATCCAGCAGTGGCTCACCACCTCCGAGCGCCTCAAGGCCGGCGACGACAAGTCCTCCATCATCGAGACCCTCAACAGCCACCTGTCCAGCCGAACCACCCTCCTCGGCGCCAAGCCCAGCAAGGCCGACGTCGCCATCTACGAGACCCTCTCCCCCGTCGTCGCCCAGTGGTCCCCCGACGAGCGATCCGGCGAGAAGGGATACCCCCACATCGTCCGCCTCATCGACTTCGTCCAGAACTCGCCCATCTTCGGCCTCGACGTCAAGGGCGAGAACAAGATCAAGGTTGACGCCGACGACGTCCGCTTCGTCAAGAAGCCCGTCGACGCCAAGGCCGAGAAGGAGCGCCTGAAGAAGGAGAAGGCCGCCGCTGCTGCTGCTACTGCCGCTGGCGGCGAGACCTCCCTCGTGGACCGCACCAAGGAGAAGGTCAAGGAGGTCGTCGCCGAGGCCAAGGGGGCCGTCGCCGGCCAGGCCAAGCCCAAGAAGGAGAAGAAGGAGAAGGCCCCCAAGCAGCCCAAGGCCGCCCCCGCCGCCGCGCCCCTCTCGCCGGCCCTGATCGACCTCCGCGTCGGCCACATCCTCAAGGCCATCCAGCACCCCGACGCCGACTCCCTCTACGTCTCCACCATCGCCATGGGCGACCCCGCCGGCGAGGACACCACCGAGTACGAGGGCCAGGTCTGCCGCACCGTCTGCTCCGGCCTCAACGGCCTCGTGCCCCTCGAGGAGATGCAGGGCCGCAAGGTCGTCGTCGTCTGCAACCTCAAGCCCGTCAAGATGCGCGGCATCAAGTCCTCCGCCATGGTCCTCGCCGCCTCCCCCAAGCTCAAGGAGGGCGAGGTCGACGACCACAAGGGCCCCGTCGAGCTCGTCACCCCTCCCGAGGGCTCCAAGGCCGGAGACAAGGTCTTCTTCGAGGGCTGGGACGGCAAGTCCGAGGGCATCCTCAACCCCAAGAAGAAGATCTGGGAGACCTTCCAGCCCGGCTTCACCACCAACGACTCTCTCGAGGTTGCGTTCGACGCCAAGGCTGTCGAGCAGCTTGGCAAGTCCGACGTGGGCAAGCTGGTCACCGAGAGCGGTGGTGTCTGCACCGTCAAGACTCTGAAGGGCGCTACTGTCCGATAAATACATTCCTCATGGGCGGACTCTAGAGACTAAACCTAAAAATTAAACGACAATGACAAAATAGAATATTGGCCTTTTAACCACTACGAGTATCTATCTTCACGGTGAATGAGTGACTGGTTGATGATTAATTTTGAATTTTACTTTTTTTAACAATGGCCCCGAGGCATCTCCCAGCTGGCTGGCCTCGTCTGCCGTCTCCCCCAAGTTTTCTATTCTACACCTGATGAGAGTGATGTAAACTCGTCGCTGTGCGTTATGGTACATGAAGTATGGGTAAAGTACAATACGAACATGTCGTGTGAAACATGAATCGTGCGTGTGATGATCATTAAACCGAGCCGTCTTCCCCTTTTAGATGTTGTATGTAGTCTTTTCCCATCCTGTTTTTATTTTGGAACGCCGGGAAGAAATGAATAATCGCTCGCGATCCCCCCTGCCCCGTCGGAAAAAAAGTTGAAATAAGTCAAAACGCCTGCAGAATGCATTGCAATGTTCATGCGTAGCCGAAGTAGAGAGGCTACGCCGAGGTTGGCGGCATGTCGCCACGCGGGGCCGAAATCAGAGCTGGTGGTATGTGGTGATAATGTACAGTAGTAGGTAGGGTTTAGGAGAAAAAGTATTGGCTATCTCGGAGACGCTTGACGTCGAAATCACCCTGTTGCACATTAGCATTTATATACTTGTCAAAATGGGACTGTTGAAACGAACCTTCTTCGGAATGGCTGGGAATGTCATTGGCAGCCATACGGGAACAAAGTGAGGTCCTGTCGCAAAGTGGTTGGTCGAAGACTTATCTGCGTCATCATCGTCTCTGGCCAAAGCCTCGTCCTCCTCCTTCTCGCCATCAGTGGAAGCTGCATTTGACGGGATACGGCCCAAGCTGATCTCCTGGACGGCTTGTTTGACGCTGAGATCCTCCTCGGTGGCTTTCATATCCTGGTAGACACTTGATGGCGTCACAATCTTCTCCGCTGCCTCCAAATCCCAAGGAGTGCCAGAAAGTCGAAGAGTATTGCGCTTGTGTTCCAAAAGAAGCTCCTCGACACTGGAGAGCTTGCTCGAATTTCGAAGCTCCACAATCTTCTTCGCTACAGGAGACTTGCGGTCAAGGCGAACAAGGTGCAGGGAACCGTTGTGCCGCGCCTTTGCCTCGGCTGCCAAACGTCCAATAACATCATCTTCGTGAATTTGAACGAACGCTTCTCTCAGGGTTGAGTTCATCGTGTCGACATCGGCAGCGTGGGTCCAAAAGGAATCGTGCACAGCAGCAAAGGTCAGGCCCTGCTCATCGCACTTCAAAGCCGACAGAAGCATGTGGCTCGCGTCGAGCGAGTGGATAAAGTTTGGGGGAAATCCTTGGAGCTGCTTCCTGCGGTTGACGGGGTCCGTCTGGTGGGTTCTTGTGTAGGTGATGGCCTGGAGACTGGTTTTGACCTCTTTAACCGTTGACTTTCTGTATGGCTGCACAACAGGAAAGCGTAGAGGTGTTGTCCAGACGACTGTCGATCGAAAGTTGGTCTCAAGCTCAGCCAGTTGTTTTTTGGCCTGTCCCTTCGATTGAGCTCCATTCGATGGCTTGCCTGCACTGTAAGCATTGGCAATCTGGTCAAGTTGTGAACTAGTGAGAGCTTGGCAGACTCGACCGCCAACCTCGCCTAACCAGTACTGGATATCATGAGCACCACGGAACATGGTTGCGAGAGCGGTGAAGACATGCCGAGCGACGTAGGTGGCGAGAGTCAGGTGCTGAATGCCACACTCCTCGCCCAGGCTTGGATAGAGCGCGTCAATTTGCTTGCAGATTTGCTTCTTTGCGCCTGAAAACGTGACACCGTAGACGTTGGTCATGACTGTTTGCTTCACAACCTTGCGGGTAATTTTCCCATCAAGCGCTTTAGCGTGCGGATCTCCGTTTGCGAGATCCTCTGCAAGCGCTTGCTTAACTAGATCGGCAACGGCTGAGTACACATCTGCGGGTTTATCACCAGGCTCCAGATTGACTTGTTGAGCGCCCCAAGTATCACCACCGAGGGCAGCATAGTGTTGAAGTCCGTTGCATGTACCGTCCTGCTGGACTGGGAGATGTGACACATACTCGGTAGGATCAGGTAGTTCGTAGGCAGCGCTGAGCTCGAAACATGCCGCAAGGCATTGCCAAGGGTCTCCAGCTTCCAGCCACCATCGGCTCCCATTGAGGGGATTTCTGACCGAGTCCTCTACTTTCTCCATATTCTCCATCGCAAAGGCTTCGCGATCATCGAAACTAGCCTTGTCAAGTCCGTACACGTTTGCGAGATGAATCTTGAGCCACCTGAGGCCACGCTCGCCCAGCTTCTTACCCTTAGAGAATCTCAAAATACCACGAGTATGATCAGCGCCCATGTGGTTCAGGTAGGCCGGGATTGGATACGCTCGGCCTCTATAATCGACATTGTGGGGGAAGTAGAGTGGCTGATTTCGGAACGTGCGGGCAATCTCAAGCTGAAGATTCATGAAACAACGCTGTGAATGGAGACCAGAAATCTCGTTCTGGGCAGCTTTCACTGCACGGGCCCAGTTCCGGTGAATTGAAGGGTCTTCGGATTGTTCTGGCTCTGGAGGTATTGGTATTTCGGGTTCGAGAGGTGGGAAGTTGGCGAGTTCCTTGCCCGAGTTCCACGCCTCCATCATGACATCAAGGACTGGCTGATTGATGCGCCAGGCTGTCTTCCCAAGAACATCAATTCCCTTGCAAAGTTGGTTGAGGTCCCCCGATTTGATAGCTGCGTTGGTGTACATCTTCTGTTCGACATCGCCAGGCTTCACGCGTACCAGATTGACCTTGCTGTGAAGGTAGCCTCCCTCGTCAAACCGTCGCCATGGCTTGGGCTCAACAACCATCGGCAAATGCTTGGCCAAGAAATCGCCCACTGGTTCATTCTTCATCCACTGGATGAGTTCGGGGTTCATCAAGAGGCTACCGATCTTCTTGCCTTTTCTGATCATCTGCGTGTGTGTGAAAGCCGGTTGGTACTGTGAGATGGTTCCCTCTGTTGGGTGATCAATTGTAACCTTGATCTTAGCGGAGTCGAGGAAGGCTTTGAGGAGGACAGCTCCGACGTGGGTCGTCACGGCTGGGGACCATGGCTGATGAATTGCATCTTTAAGGCGGCTATGAGATTCTGGGTGCTCTTCGACCATTGGCTGGAGGTCATGGGATGGTGCAGCCGGCGTCGAAGCTGTCGCAGCTTTGGCCGCTTTCTTCCACTCCACTAGGCGTTTCCTCCGAGCCTTCTCCTTCTGCTCTTTCTGGGCATGTTTGATATCTTCCTGGGCGGCCCTGCCAATGTGCCTAGTCAATGCGTACACTGGAAGGCCCGTGTCGGCACCAGCCAATAGCGAAGCGTTGAGAACTGAAATAATCGTGACGGCCGCAAGCCTTTCCAGTTTTGCTTGGTGTATCAAGGGGCCGTAGATACACCTGGCCAAGTCCGTCTCCGACTTGGTCTCTCGAGCTTCTGAAACCTCGACGAGAGACAGCTCCTGGGCTAACCTTTGTTCAATTGCCTCTAACCATGCACCGAGATGGTCTTTCAACGATGGTCCGTCAACTCTGCCGGCTGTCAGTGTGGTGCTGATACCAATCTTGGAGAGATGTTGGTTGTCATGACGCCACTTTGAGATTGCGGAAGTAATGGCGTCTCGTTCTAATTGCACTTGGATCTCGCGTTGGTCGGCCAGCGGCAGAGTGGAAATATCGGTGCCTTCCCAAGCTTCGAGCAGGGACATACCGGATTTCAGAGTATTCAAACCTTCTCCGCGTTGTGGGGTGGGCTGGACCTCGGGATAGGATGACATTTCGTTTGATATTTGAGTGCTTTCCAAAACAACTGTTGCACTCGTCTCGCTCGAATCCTCGAAGGTTTCCTCGAAGCTTTCGGGGTCCGCCATAAGATTGTAAGTGGGGCAAATGTCCGTGATCACTGCAAGGTCCTGATCGCTCAGGATATCTCCCATTCTGAGGACCTTCAAGCCGGCCTCACCAGGGGCCATGTCCATATATCGCCTCACAAGACGCCTAAGCCTTGGCCCACGCGATGAAAGAAGAGATGCCTTCAAGATGCAAGCGATCGTCTCGGCGGTGTGGGGGAAGGTCGATCGGATCTGTGTCTCGTACCATTTGCGGATCTCTTCGGCCAGGTTCTGGCTGGGGTTGGCTCGAATTTGCTCAAGGGCGGCTCGCAAATATTGATTATTGAGGATGATGTGCTCTTCCGGTGACAGCGAGGGGTGTGCGTTGAGTCGCTTCAGCACCACAACAGCTCTCTCGAGCTTGCCAACCCGCAGACAGGCGTCGAAGACAGGGAGAAGATCCTGGATCTCGCTGGGAGCACCGTGCTTGTTCATCTTGCCTATTAATTTCGGACCAAGGGCAGGTTCTGGCAATATCAAGGGATTGCTCGGGTCGATCCTATTCAACATGAAGGGTTGGAAGGGATCCGACTGAAAAGGGATCTGTGGACTCGGGATTTGACCGAAAGAAAGTCCATCGACGAATGGGTCGCCAACTGCCGTAGCGAGGCTTCGCTCACCCCCTAGATGGTGTGTGGCATCTGAGAGGCGCCTGCGCCTAGGTCGAGCATCACTTGTGACAACATATCTCCTACCGAGTGTCGGGGTCAGGGAGAATGGAGGCGAGAGTTTGGATGCAGGCTGTATCAGTCTAGAGAGACCATTCCGTGAATTGAGCGCCAGGCTGTGGCGGGCTTGTCGCAGAAGCATTGTGTCGGTCGGCTAGTCGTCCAATTCGACCACGCGACAGCGGCGTGAAGGAATCTCGGAGGGTGGGAGGTCGTCAGGAAGGGAAGGATCCCAACAGTCAAAAGCAGCTGCTGGGCGGGCGACACTAGCACAAACCATTCATTAAAGCAACAGGCGTTCTAAAGGAAAGGAAAAATGGATAATCCAACAGGAAAATATTGCATGCAGGCTTCAAGAGATCTCGGCCACTGAGAAGGAGATGAGCTCCGATTTTTTTTTTCCCAACGACCTATTCAAATTCTGGCTGTTGATTGGCTAACGGCAGCGGACAAATATTCTCCCACCCCTCGCCTAAGGCCGAAGTGGGGGGAGGCACGTGTGTATCTGCAAATGCAGTTTCGTACCTGGATTTATTCAATCCATTTATTCCATTCGACATTGGACCAGCATGGAGTGTTGTCCATGTAAATGTCATCAATGATGAGTGTCCGTCCTGCTTTGACGGCAATCGGCTGTCGGGGCTGCCGACATTTACTACTTCGTACAGCGTTGCCCTCTTTCTCCGCCAGTTTACCTAGAGCGAACCCGCGGGTGCATCCAGCCTTTGCATTTCGACCGAGACACTACTCCGACCTGCCCAAAACTCAATCCGCCTCACAGGATCTCGCTGCCGAGATTGATCCAAAGGAATTAGAGGAAACGGACGAAATTCTTGAAGAGGAGGAAGAAGCCCCATGGTTCCTCGAAGAAGAGCCTCCGAGGCATGCCCCCAGTTTGCACAAAGCTACCTTGCCCAAGGCTCCCGAAGATGGCCCCGCGGTGATCGAGCCGATGATCAAATACATATACGAAGACATGGGTCTGGACGATATATCACTGCTAGATCTCCGAGAGCTTGACCCCCCTGCTTCATTAGGTCCCAATCTCATCATGCTATGCGCGACCGCTCGAAGCGAAAGGCACCTGCATATATCCGCTGGGCGGTTTGTGAGATGGCTTCGACGAAACCACGGGGTTGATGCGAGCGCTGACGGACTCATCGGCCCGGGAGAATTGAAAACGAAACTCCGGCGGTTGAGGAAGAAGGCGAAGCTCATGGGTTCAAACAGTGCGATACTGCCCGGTGGCGATTATGGCATTTCTACGGGATGGGTGTGTGTCAATTTCTCCTTACATGGACAGGGCCATGCCGAAGCCGCGGTTTTCGATGACTCTGGGAAGTTTTCTGGATTTGGCTCTGCGCGAACTGGAACTACCGTCGTAATCCAGTGCATGACCGAACCCAGGCGTGAAGAACTTGACCTTGAATTGCTGTGGAGGGGAGTTCTCAAACGAAACTTTGAGCAGCAAACAAAGGTCCGCGGGGAAAGCGGCCTGGATACCTCAAATTTGGATAAGATGCTGGCCTCAAGATTGCAACTACACACAAGCCCCTCGAAGGTGCAATGGGAAGCTCTTCAGCAAGCTTCTGAGCAGCAAAGGCGTATGTCTACTGCAAGGACACCATCTCGATGGGATAAGCAAACTAAGGGAGCTCCTCTCGAATACAACGGCTCCCTTGTCGCAAACACGTACTCCAGAGCCGAGGGTGCAAGCGTAAAGGAGCTAGAGCTGCGGCTCATGATGGAATCAATTCTATATGGTGGAAATGCTCTCGACCACCGTCGCCTTCAAGAGCTCGTTCTAACCATACTCGGAGCTCCATTGTCATCCAGCCATTCGGCCACTGACCGTCTCGCCTGGGTCGACAGCCTTTTACGCACTGCTGAGGAGAGAGGTCTTGAGATTGAATCCACAAACTTACTCGTTCTTCTGATAGAAGCTGTAGTTCGATCCCCGGCATACGGGCCCGAACTCGTAAAGGCTCAACAAGGGCTTGAGATCCTGCTTAGAGAATCCCATGAGCCCCCATCGGAAGAGCATACTCTCGCACTCATGAATGCATACGCATTCCGCGAAGATTGGGATCGAGTGTGGGACGCGTTCCGCGTTCCGCCCAGGTTCAACCTTGCGAGGCCTCCTCGGCTATATGAGCTTGCATATCGACTCATCGCGTCCACATCTCAACCTCGGCTTTGCAGAGACGCTCTCCGATGGATTTATCCCGAAATGCTCCTCGAAAAACCGGCCGTTAGCCCCGTTGGGGAGCTCTACAGATGGCTGAAAATGGCCATTTTAGTCGCTGACCCTCTTGCGCTTACCCAGCTTAAAGAGATCAGCAGGTCAGACATGATGGATGAAGAAAATCATACCGAAGAAATGTCGAAAGTGCCCGAATTCGCTCGTATTCTCGCAGAGGTAGAACATATCCGGTCACAGCTTCAGCCTCGGGACCGGTAGCTGTTAATTCTCCATTACGACTCAAATACCATTTGTACAATAACCGTATCAGCATAGGAGGGCATGTAATATAGCTACATTCATAATTGAGTCTATCGGCTCCCCTTTCCTGTCTCTTTTTGCTCATATCTTTTTGACATGGCAAGCCACCAATACAAATGTTGAGACCTCAGGGTCCTACGTCCTGCACTTCATAGCCTCTCTCAAGAGCGGCGAAACCTGCTTCCTGCTAGCAGCCAAGTTCTTCTGCCTCCAAGCCAGCCTCTGTCCGGCCTTGTCGTGCTTTCCATCCTCGTAGGGCTGGAGCTCCAAAGCACCCGATATCTTCACAAACTTCTGCACCGCGGCAATCGCCTCGTCTCCCCGAGCCCATACAAGGAGATGACGCTGGAACTCCCCGCCCGGATGCGACGTCGTCATCACAGAGATGATGTCGAGCTCCCTCTCCTTGGCCCAGTCGCCCAGCTTGTCGAAGAACTCATCCGTGTACCCCTTGGTCTTGTGGAGCAGATAGTCGAAGTTCTGCACGGCGCAGCTGATGCCCAGCCTCAGCCCGCCCTCCGTCCACTCCTTGTAATCCTTCCTGAAGATGTCGCGGAAGCTGAGCTCAGAAATATCCTCCTTGACCGCCTCGATGGCCTTGTAGTAGGCATCCGGGTGGAATTTCTCATCCCTCATCTTCCCCTGCAAGAACTCGGCCGCGCTGCGATCCTTGGGCTTCGTCTTGTCCTTGGCGGTGAGGTTGATGGTGTCGATGAGGACGGGGGCCAGCGCCAGTCTGGCCAGCTTCTCGACCTCGCTGTGGTGGGACCCGGCGGCGACCGCCTCCCAGAGCTTCTTGCTCTCCTCGATGACGAGGCTCATGCAGCTGCCGCACGGCTCGATGATGCGGGGGGACCTGTCCCTGGGGATCGTGCCCTCGTCGACGTGGTGGTCGATGCAGCCGATGACCTGCGACTCGAACTTGCGCAGCGGGCCCGTCAGGCTGTTGTGGTCGATGAGGAGCCAGCGGGTGTCCTCCGGCTTGAGGTCGGGGAGCTCGGAGAGGGTGAGGAGGTCCGAGGGGGTGAGGTCCGCGTCTTTGAGGACGGCCGTCATCTCGGTTCGCAGTGCCAGGTCGGCGCGGGGGAGGTTGGAGAGCGGGATGTGGAGGGACTGCTGCTTGCCATTTGTGCGGAGGTAGGCGTAGACGACGGCGGAGCAGAGGGAATCCAGATCTGGCGAAATGTTAGGCAGATGGTTTCTACCGGAGGCGCATATCGCAAACTTACCTGCCGACTCATTGCCGACCACAAAGGTGAGCGGGAGGGTTCTCTCGGCTGGAGGAGCTGCCAAGGCCGCCCTCGCCGCGGCCAAAAATGCTCTCAATGTCATATTCATCTTGATCGGGAGGAAGCGCAGAGCAGATCTGCACGGATGATCCAACAATTCAGCGACGATTAGAGACCCTGCCGGTATAAATAGGCGGGGATGGGGCTCAGGCGTTTGCCGGCAAGTTGGTCCCTACAGCTCGAATAGTGGGTAGGGTGGTCAGCTCCCCGTCCCGGAACACGTCACTGATAATATGATATGTGAGTAGACAGGTGGTAGTCTGTGAAGAGTCGCAGCATCCCGGTTGGGACACGCGACCTCTTAGTGCGCTGGATATCCATTGCACGAAATTCCGTCATTGGAGGTGACTTTTTTTCTTGGTCAGACTGGAAGCGAGTTAGTCCCGCCCTTGTGGCTGATCTGACGGATCGTTCTGCTGTGATTTGAGAATGGAATCCGAAGAAAGCCCGATTGGAACAAACGGCCTTCACGATGCCAATAAGCAGCACACTGCCTCGCCTTGTTCTGAGGTCCATTGCGACAATTATTCGAGTCGGCCGCATAAATGAACTTGTGTGCTTGCTCTGGCGGCCGCTGCCATTTTAAATTAAAGGCCTTCTCTTTGCTTATACGAACATATGCGCATACAATTCAATGCGCCGCGATGACCGCAGGGTAAGTCGCATTACAGAGGCGCGAGACGAACAGATCAAAGCCAGTAGATGCACGAATAGCTGGTTGCATGACGATGAGCGAATTATCTTTGATTTTCTTTGTTAGGCAGGTCTCATTGGACGCGACGAGAGTCGGAGGCTACCCAATGGTCAGTAGAAGTAACCCAAGAGGAGTGGCCAACAGCTCTCAGAATAAGAATTTGTAAATTTCGTATGGCATGCAAAAGAAACCCCATGCGCTCCTCCAACAAAGCCTCAACACTGGCTCTTTTACATACATACAGTTTGCTACACTCTCAAAATTCATTTGCGCATTTGCCTTTGGAGTCCTTCCAATTGAGGAAACTCGACTTGATCCGGAAATACGAACCCGCATATGTGTGTGTATGCTCGCAGCGACAAAAAGTGTGCATGCAGATGCAGGGTAGCTCCAAAGAATCAGCCTCCGATTTGCCGCGGTAAATTCACCCCAAATCACCGCCCCAAAGGGCTGAGACAAGTAAGAAATTGCGGTCGCATTCCCTGAAACGGCGCGCAGCTACGTTTCCCGGTTGTTGGGAGAATATCCCGGCCGGCTATCATCCAGAAGTGTTTTAGACTGAAGCTACGCCGAGGGATCGGCGTTTTGCATACATAGCTGGAAGAACACGTGAATGGGGGTTTGTCAGCTACGTATGATCTCGAGGGATTGTGTCAGATCTCACAAACTCAACTCTGCGCAGCTGATGCATTCGCATGCCGAGGGTACCACCAATCAAACATGTGATGCATCCTGTGAATGCAGTGGAACACCAATTGTCGGAGCGAAAGCAGCTGAGCAGGCTTGGAATGATTGAAACAAGTCTGTCTATCGCTACAATGCTTATCGAGGCGTTGTGCGCAATACTACGCAACAATCGGTATCGCAAATTTCGACACGGGAATTGGAGAGCTTGGCAAAGCAGTCGTTACGAGTTGGTTGGCACGTGTATCTGGATTTCAAGGCCTGGCACGGGAAATAGAAAAATTGAGTGAGAAGTAGCCTATTTGTCGATATGATTGGCTATGACTGGAGATTTGATAGACCAGTGACCGTCACGGTTAATGATGACTGGAGGCTTTGAGTTTGGCTGAATGAAGCTGCCCAGTATCGCTTGAGCATTCCTAGATCATTGACAAAATTAACGTACTAAACCATCTCCTCCACTTGATAAGAGAGGTGATGAAAGTCTCCTAGCCGAGCAGTTCGAGATATTTAGACAATACAATCTATTGATCTAGCTGGATATCTACTCAGGGGAGCATTGTTCTTGATTCAATATAATCTACAGGCCGCTTTTCATAGATAGTCGACCTTGATGCCTCGGCCTGATGGGAGAACGGTCAAAGTTGGTGGTGTGGAATTCAATCGGCCTTCCCCCACGGTGGCGCCGAAAACACTTGAACTTTGTATCCGGATGAGTATATGAATCGATTTGGTTCTATCAGTCTTCTTGGAATGCTTGGAGATCTAGGCGCACTAACGCCGGAACAAAGGGTTTAGCTTTTGGTAGGCTTGGGACTTAGTGTGTTGCATGAATAAGAAATATTGGATATTGGATGCTTAACAGGGGTGTGCTAACTGAAAGAAGAAAGAGACACCTTAAATGCAAATATTCTCCGCCAACTAGCACATCCATTTCTCTTTCTCGGGGCTGATTGAGCTACTGGGGGGTGAGCTTCTTCAGATGGAACATGTGACTTGACGGTTCCGCCAAGTGCCTACCCAAGACAGGATAGAACATTCGAGGGCGGCATGATTTATGTTCTATAGTGCAATTCAAACAAGCATTGTTGTTATGGAAACGTCTTAGCCTCGCTGGGCGTGAACTGTCCGCTTCTGTGCTAAGACGACTCGAACAAGACACAGACGTCTACCATTTCGGCTTGTCCTATCACTGTTAATGCATGGATGGTTTCAGATATTTGAACTTATGTTTCAGCAAAATGATATACTGGGACATCCTTGCCATCCTAATTGACGGCCCGGGGCGGGAAATGGTGACCGGATGCAGATGTAAGACAGTCACAAGCACACTATTGTTGGTGACTGGGTCAACTCTTCCTCTCCGTATCCAGCTGAAGCGTAAGTCTGACAGGAACGAAAAAAGGAAGATACGAAGATATCATTGCATGCCATCTTCAAGCAACCGGCACGTCGACGTGCTTCTAGCCTCAACGCCGTCCATGCGCCACGATTGGATGGAATGAACTGGAATGATGGAGAGTTCGACCAGTCTGTGCTCTTGGCCTCTGGCATTCCTCCTGCTTCCATTTGCGAACTTTGGAGGGCTTTGAAAGGAAAGTGTATCTTGTTGGCTGCGGGAGAGGGAGATCTTCGATTAGCCTCGATTCAGCCTCGCAGTTCCGGGAGCCGAGACCGATTCAGCCTCGATATAGCATACCGGATGCAGGCCAAAAATAGGTCCATTCAAGGTACTTAAGTAGAATCGTCGTTGCCCTGCATTAAATGATTCGCCATCTCCCTCTTACTAAAATTGTAAGAAATCTCTCTGGGCCGTTGCCATATCCAAAATGTCTGCTCGCTCTACTACCATAACTGATGCCAATCTCTCCAACATGCCGGTTGCGGTAGTCAACCTGCACAAGTTGCGAGAGAAGGTCAAGGGATTCCCTCTCATCCTCGTGACGGGAGGAGCCGGCTACATTGGCTCTCACACCGTTCTGGAAATCCTCAAAACAGAATGCGGAGTCGTCGTCATTGACAACCTCGTCAACAGCCACATGGAGGCCTTGCTCCGTGTCTACCACATCTACAAGCATGAGAAGATCAGACTTGGCAAGGACACCAGCAACCTCGCTCCTCTCCTCTTCTGCAACGTCGATCTCCGAAACCGCTCTCGCGTCATCAATGCCTTCCAACTGTGGCAGTCTCCCAACCCCGACCTCCAAGTCCTCTCCATGAAGCTTGATGTCGTCGACATTGGTGCCAAGGTTGATGGCGCGTCATACAAGACTCGTGATTATCCATTGAACCTTAACGGACAGCCAGATGACCTACCAGACGTGGTGCCCGAACTGCCTGGGGGTAAAATCATCGCCGTGGTTCACTTCGCTGCCTTGAAGGCCGTGGGAGACTCGATGAGCCAACCGCTGCAGTACTACCAGAACAACATCTCAGGATTGCTGAACCTTCTGGATGCCATGTCCATGACTCAGGTCACCCGCATGGTCTTCTCTAGCAGCGCTGTCGTCTACGGATCTGGGAAGGAGGCAAATATCGCAGAGGACTCTGTCCAGGTCGGCGGCAAGGGCGTCGGCTCGGGGCTCGTCACCAACCCTTACGGTCGAACCAAGTGGATGGCAGAGGAGGTCCTGAATGACTGCTGCATCGCGAACCCAGAATTCGAAGTGGTCTCGCTCCGATACTTCAACCCCACAGGTTCTCACGCCAGTGGTCTCATCGGAGAGGAGCCAAAGGGCACACCGAACAACATCGTCCCTGTCATCCTCCAGGCCTACCAAAGACGACGAAGCAGGGTGTACGTCTACGGCTCAGACTACGACACCAACGACGGCACCGGCGTTCGCGACTACATCCACGTCGGCGATCTCGCCAGCGGCCACCTGGCAGCCCTCCGATCCATGTACGTCCCCAAGCAGACCCAGAATGGCAGGAGGGCGTCCGTGGCGTCCGCGGCCAGCCAGGAGACACCGACAAGCCCCAACAACTACAGAGTGTACAACCTGGGCACCGGCCAGGGCTACAGCGTCCTCGACATCATCAAGGCCTTTGCCAACGCGGCGGACTGCGAGATCCCGTTCGCCATCTCCGACGCACGGCCAGGGGACCTCGGCACCGTCACGGCCAGCACCGACAAGGCCGCCAGCGAGCTCGGATGGGCCGCCGAGTTCGGCATCCAGGACATGTGCAGGGACGTCTACACGTTCGCCATGGAGAACCCCCAGGGGTACGAGCGCCTGCGCAGGCTCTCGACCATCGCCATGCAGGATCCCACCGCGCTGCGCAGGGCCAGCGTCGAGGCTGGGCTGTGGCACTCGCAGAACCAGGCGGCCAAGTCGCGCCAGTCTTCGGATAGCAGCAGCGATCTTCCAGACATCATTGAGGAGTTCACGCATCTGTCGACGAACCCCGAGGCTTTTGGTAACATGATCCGCAAGATGAGTGTCATGAGCACTGAGGATCTTTGCCCATTGGCCGTCTAGATGAGAAACGAGGACGTTATGAAGATTTTATTTGCTCTGCTAGATGATAGTAGAGCCATATCGGCTTCAAAGATATAATTGAAGAAAATTATTTAGAATCACTTTAGCTAATCAATACCAAACTGCATTTCAGTCAATCAACATGATGTGTACTAAAGTCAATTGAAAGTCTCTCCATCCTGGTCGCATTCGGATTCGTATCCGCACGCGCGCTCTGTATGAGTCTCGGGTCAGTGAGATACCATCAACGAGTACGAGATTAGACAAAAATACTATCAAGCGGGCATGAAACCTGGCCAAATCTCAAAAAGCCGCCAGAAACAGCGTAGGGAGAGAGTCTTTGCAACCAGCCCATGCCTCTCGAATGGATGCTACCCCTACCACCCGCATGACCTCATATTGAACCGAAACGAACCCGAGCACCCGCCCGCGTGTCTTCCCCAGTCCCCCCTCGGATAGCAATCAGACTTGCCTCGTTATCGCCATTCCATCCCACGACCATCGTCAAATCGGATGGGCCATGTCTCCCGCCAGGCACAAGCGGCTTGGCCACAAGAAATCCAGGAACGGGTGTATGCGCTGCAAGGCCCGGCGGGTCAAGGTGAGCCGCGCAATTCAATTCGTCCCCGCGGCAGCACGAGTCAATCGACGGACCAACTGCCCCTGTTCTTCTGCTGACGCCGCGACAGTGCGATGAGAAACGCCCGTGTGGGCACTGCGTCCGACACGGAGTTGAGTGCAGTCTCGTCTGCTCTGAACCGCCACCGCCGCAACAGGCTCAGACGCCCGTCTCCGTCACTGCCAGCCCTCTGGCCATTGAGGCGCCGAGCCTTGTTCTCACGGACGTGACGGCGACTGAAGCTGCCACGCCTCAGCAAGGGGACAATGTCACAGGTGGGGAAGCCACCAACTACGCGACAGGCTTGCACGCATCGCTGACCATGACTTTATTCACCAGGACACATCGATGGTGTGTGGCCGAGTCTCCAAGGCCAACAACATGGGAACCAGATACCTGCGCAGTGGATGCAGAGCCTCCTGCTCATGCAGCACTACTGCAATCACACGTACAAAACTCTCTCCCGCTCAGCTACCGAGGGACTCTGGAAAGAAACGGTTCCAAAGACTGCTTGCCAGCATGTAAGTTGCGGGAAAAAGCAAGACCTGTCGGTCGTGAGGGATCGATAGAGGCGAGACCAGCACAAGACAAGACATATTGGCTGACAATTATCAAGGAGTTCTTAATGCACGGGCTTCTAGCCGTGTCGGCTCTTCATTATGCGCACATGTATCCTCAACAGCACACCGAGTATATTGTCGTCTCAACACACTACCAGAGTCTCGCCCTGCGCTACTTTGCAGACCGCCTAAGCGACATCGACGAGGAGAATTGCGAGGCGTATTTCTACCTCGCCTCCTTCATCTTCACCCTCAGTCTCTGTCACATTACCCATCCTCCTCACCCCGTGAAGCCGCTTACGCCGGACCATGTTTGCCAGGCTTTCATGCTCCTGCAGGGAGTCAAGGGAATACTCGACTACAAGCCTCTTGGGGAATGGCGACAGCGCGGCCCTCTCGCTTCGTTGCTCCAGTCATACGATAACATCTCGAGCCAGCCTCCCAGCTCGACCGTTTTCACCCGCCGTTTAGACAAGATCTCGACCATAGCAAGAGATCTACCCCGATCAATGGAGGTGATCAACGAGCAGTCGTCATGCATCCTGGCGCTGGAATCTTTGAGGACAACGTACCAGGTGTGCGCCTTCTCATCGGTGGATGCACAGTCTGCTATCTGGTCGTGGCCCATCACGCTGCCGTTGATTTTCATCGAGCTGCTTGGCCAGGGAAATCATATCGCCCTTATTATACTTGCGCACTTTGCTGCGTATGGTCGGCCGTTTGAGCATCGCGACTGGGTGAGCCAGGGATGGAGCAGATGTGTAATCGACATGGTAGAGCGCGAGCTGGATCAGTGCTGGCATGAGTGGATTCAGTGGCCGAAAAAGAGCATTGATGAGGATATAAATGTTGAGGATATGGCCTTTGATGAGCCGTGATATCCAGGGGCTGTCTATGTTCTATTACTAAATAAGTGTAGATAAGCTGCGTTATGGAGGAAAGCCATGTTCCTTACTGCACGGCAACGCCACGAACTCATTAGTTCCAGGAAGCCTCTTCCAAGCTATCCACGCCCAAGAATTACAAGGAATCCCAGAGTGTCATTTTCACAGTGTCTAGATCCAAGACGGCTTGGACCTCGTCGTCAATGCTATCCAAGTACATTTTCTCGTCCCACTTGGGCTGCCATCCAATCTTGGGCCCATTAACGGGGACGAGATCTCCACTAAGAAAGAATCAGATCAGTGTATCCAAGGCCCATCTCTGAAAGAAGACTGACTTGGAGGTGCCAATTGCTCTGATGAAGATCAGCGGGAACCCTGTATGCTCAGCCGCCACTTCCCAGCTGGGCCAGACCTTGGCGGTCGGTTCGGAGACGAGCCCCCGAGCGTGCATGCTCTGAGCAAGACGCTCCATGACTTCCCACCAGGGAGATTTATGGGCCACTGCGAAGTAGTAACCATTCTCGTTGCTTGGAATGGTCTCCTTGAGCAGAATCTTCTCCAGGATGGCGCCGTAGAGGGCCGTCAGGTCGGAAATATGGATCGCGGGGGGGTGCTGCCACCTGGTTAGTACTTGAATGAACATCTTATTTTTGAACCTCCCAGGAAAACCTACGCCATCCTTTTCAAACTTGTAGACGGTCTTGAGCTTCATGCTGGCTCTGGTGACCGCAGGGATATTCACGGACAGCTTCCTCCATTCCCCGGTGCCTCTTCCATCTGTTTTTAAGTGGGAGGTTAGTTGTTGGACCCTGATAAGGAACCATAGCTGGGATTTGCACTCACAGACCGTGGGGACGGGGACGTTGTAAGTTGTCACGCCCTGTGCCTTCCCTAGCTCCGCTACAATTACGTTCGTCTCAGGCTGATCTTAGCAAATAGCGACCTGTGGATTTACTGAGAATGTTGGCTCACCTTGCGCACGGGGTTTGATTCTCCAAGTTTCTTTTCCTTTTCGACGATAGAACCATCTGAATCCTTGACTTGCCCGTAGGGCCAGCCCCCTTCCTCCGAAAACATGGTCGCAACCGAGGTCTGTCGCAATGGTTAGCGAAGCAAGCCCAAAAAAGGGACATCGTGGGACGCACATGGATATAATGGGTCTCGATCCCACTGACTCGGCGTCGTTCACCGAGGGCTTTGATCATGTTGGTCGCCATCTGGGGAAGAATAGCGCCTGCTGTGTGGACGATGATGTCGACTGGATAGCCAAAGATTAGCCAGAGTCTCAAGCAACGCGCCTGCGACCAAACATACCTTCATTTTTCAGGACGGCATCGAGGACTGACTTCTCATCCGTGAGATCAACCTGGAGCACGTTGATGCCGAGTTTCGACACGCTCTTCACCTGCTCGTCGGATCGAGCCGCGGCGAATATCCTGGCGTTTTTTATGGGACCGTCGGCGCGAGAGAGCAGATCAGCCAGAAGGGAGCCGCCACTTGTTGGATCATGCATGTCAGATCTTTTTTTTTTATCGATATGGAAGAGATGGAGAAACTCACATGAAGCCACTGGTGCCGGTGATGAGGACATTTGGAACTGAAGTCATTGTGGCAAGGAAAGTTGGAGAGAGTGTATCTTAGTTGTCTTGCTGTTTCTTGTTTACTGTGAGATCATGTTTGAGATGCACAACGATGGTAGTTATAGGCCTGATCGACGTCGGACTCGGTCATTTCGCTCTACACTTGAATCCGATGAAGTATTCGTATAAACACCAATTAACGGACCACGCATTAATGCACTGGATACTTGGCCGTCGATTGGATTTGTCAAGGCCAGGCTCGGGCTGTAGGGTAGATATCCACAGAGGTTCGGACCTGGAAATCCGCGCGTTTCCGCCGCGGGAGTTTGTCACCATTCTAGGATCATCGGCTCTGGAACCTGCTCCACCTTCCTAGTTTTGGTAATTTCTAGCTCGAATCCTGAGCTGCTGAGGGATTCTAGAGGCCCGCGGGATTCCGTCGAGCGCGAGGCGTGACGTGGACTTGACTATGACAGATTCACCCATCTTCCTCGCCACCAAAATCTAGTCTAATTTGTTGAACTTTTTGCTAACGTGATTACTGTGCTTAAGTATGTGTTAAGGTTCGATTCTCATGTGATTCAAGAAGCTTCTATGATGGGAAATCTGCTGGGGTTTGTAACTCTGGGCTACTTGTGGCTAAGAATTGCTGTGTGTGAATCATGGGCCGGGCCACGCAGTGTAATTGCAAGCCGAACACCAAGTCCAAACCACAGACTGGAGGTCCCTCCTACCCCCATCAGGGCAAAATTTGGCAGATATCTTCTGTGAGAAGATAAACTCAGTCTTTCGCAATGGGACCTTGGTTTATTGTCTATCACAAGCATCTAATGATCTAGATTCTAGATACACCACGGGTTGAAGAGAATATTGGAAAAAGAGAGACATGTGTAGCGGTCGGCTTCTAGCAACGTAAACGTCATCCAGATAACGGGCCGCTCACCACCCATAATTGAGGCTAATAACTGATTTTGGGAAGAAGTTAAACGGCCCCCAAAGCCTCTTGTGCACTTTGAACTCGAGGCAAGGAAAGTGCCATGGGTATTGAGCAATTGGGGTCGGGCGCTTCGACTCGAGGGGTTATGCTCTGAAATTCTGACATTTGTGCTATCCCATATCCATTGACTTGATAGATTCATTGCGGTGGGTGATCTCTTTGATTGGCAAATAATAGCACTTCTGGGGTCGTGTATATGCGATTCGTTTGCTGCATCCCAAGCGCGGCGTTGGAGGCCAGTTCACCGAGGGTCGTTCAGTCGTGGTAATCGAGCGATCGGAGGTTGTAGAGAGCAGGAAGCCTATCTCGAGTGGCCTCGGATATGGTTTCAAAACACTGCCGTCATGTTAGATATAATGCGAGACAGAAAAGGGATGGAATGTTCTTATGAAAGTAGCCTTGATCATTTGAGTTGGATGGATTTTGGTCTTCTCGGTTTTCATCTGCATGGTCCCTGCTGGAGTCCGTCAACGAATATCCATAGGTCGAGATTTCTTGCGGCATCTGCCTGATGATGGATAGGCCATGACCTGGCTCAAGCAGACTGTATGGTCTATTTCAAACTAGACCCGCAGCATTGGGCATCAAGGTTAGTGGCCGTTGTTTGTTAGCGAGTGGAAGGGCCTGACGGCTGCTTACAACGCATTTGTGATCATATCCTCCTCAGGACTCAGCATCCCTCGTAGAAATTGAAGGCTTCATTGCAGATGTACAACTGAAACTGAGCTTCTCCTTGTGGAAACCTCGTCCTCCAAGCCTGGATCGTATGATGGGCCAGCGCAGCCAAGATAAATCGCATCTTCCGGAGGTGGAGGTCCTGGGAGCTTGCGGCACACTGGAATTGGGTTGGGACAAGCCGAATAGACGAGCGGGCGAGAAGTCTAGATGGTCGTTGGTCAGTAGACTCGCGGTGCACGATGGGGCTCGAAGGAGAGCATCGAGAGTAACGTGATACGAACCCTCACTGATCTTTCCATCTTTTCTTTATCCCGTCTGGAGAAGGTGTCACCATGAAAACATCCCCGCGCGATGGGAAAGGCTTCCTGCGTGAGCGCATCGTATTGTGCAACAAACCGACTCGCGCTCACGGAAATGGAGGAGCACGGGGTCGAGACACTTGAAGGTTCATGGAATGCTAATGGATACGGTTAGTGCACGGTGAAATCCTGGATGGCCTAAATCTGAGATCTTCAGGGGCCGTAGCGCCGGCAGTTGGTGGGTGGTGCCACTGAGATGTTGGATTTGATCCACTAATCGACAGGGGCAGGTAGAGCCGCAACCTAAATGGAGTCACACAGCACTGAGAGGTCGAGGCCGATAAGATGGGGCTGTTGGTCGCGTTTTGAGTTCTAGCGAATGGTGGTTTAGGATTTCTTGCAAATGGTTTGCAGTATTGATACGTCATATCAAGGCGTGTGGGGAGGATGGAGAGATGCCCAAGGTAGTAGCTTGATGCGCGCCTCAAAACTTGGCGGTTGTTGAACGTGGTGCCACGCAGTAAACACGGTGACGAAAACTGGCGGCTAAGATCACAAAGGAGGTTGAATCAAAGGCAAGAAGTGATGATGGAAGGGAAAGAGCGAAAGGATGTGGGAAAAGCAGAGTGGAAGATCTGGATGCGAACCAAGAGAGCAGTTGTCACAAGCCCATGCGCAATCTTACAGCATTTTCATGTTTTTCAAGACGAGCCTCACGTTGTGATGTTCGCGTTTGAACCGTGTTTATTTGCGAAAATGTGCCATTTGGGAAACACCAACGCATCCGTTCGATCTGCTCCGATCTACCATTACAAGAGAATCATTCTACTTTACACATTGTGCCCCATCTGTGCCAAGTTCCGTTCTGATCCTTTTGTCTCACCCCAGTGTTCCATCTTATTTCCACCACCACCGACCATGAAATCATTTAGTCCATTCCCACCCGCACTGAAAAAGCCCTGAGCGTTGAAAACATTAGAATCGTAATTGAGGAAGAGAGGGAACGAAGAAGGAACTTACCTTGAAATGGTTGAGATGCTTGAGATGTTGAGACACACACCCCCTCCAACAACTATAATTATCCCGCGCCCACGAGGTCGGAGCGCGCCCACCCACCCGGGCTTTTGTGTACCGCAGCAGCCCTGACTACGTGGATCTCACCCAAGTAGTGCCTATCCCCCGCAAGGATTGTGCCCAGTTCCTGACTTCACCCAGCGAAAGGTATGCGTTGCCTCGCCACTCAGCTGCCGAGGCGCCAAGGACCGTCCACACAGTCCCCGACAGGGCGCATGCGCTGCTCAAAGAACATCGAGACCGGAGTCTGATATTGTTCAATGGTCGTACGCGGACGTACACCGAGCAAGTCAAAGCTTAGCAAGGTCAGGCATGCCCTCTCTCACCAATCGGACAACGCAGGGACCTCGCCCTCGTTTCAGAGAAGCCGTACTATGGAGGCGCGGGAGTTAGACGGTTCGAGCTACCGAATCTCTCTGGCCGACACACAAGAGCCTTGCAAAGTCTAGGTTTGCTTGAGTGCCCAGGTAACCGACTAGCCAGCCTTGTGGCGTCATCGCCGAATTACCTATAGGATCCGGCACCAGGACTCGTCCGTTGATGTCATCATCCTGAAATGCCTTACGCTTCTGACCTGAGGGGTTATTAGATGTGTCACAACGTTCATGAGGGAGGAGCTGTTGAGCATCAGTGATACTTACACCAAGGTGCCAGTGATGGGATCTGTGTATGTGTTGGCTGGTTTGTCGGAGGGGAGACGCGCCTTTTGTTGAAAGGTCAGAAGAGTTTGGATCAGGATGTGAAGTCAAGTTGTGTTGTTTACTTACGCATCTGGAAGATCTTCTTGTCGAATGATGTCTTCTTGTCTTGGGTTGGAGGGAGTGTCGAACGAGATGTGTCTTGTGTGGAATGGTTAGAAGGGACTGCATCAAGGTGATGCCAAGTTGTGTTGTGACTTACGCGTGTGCAGAAAGGTCTGGTCGAGTGGTGTCTTCTTGTGTTGGGTGGTAGGAGGTGTCGAAGTTGTTGGGAAGGATATGTGTCTTGGGTATGTATGAAGGATGGAAGGTGGTGAAGGATGAGGTGTGGTGAAGGAGGAGGCGTGGCGAAGGATGAAGGGTGATGATAACTTGGAAAACCCAAGTTCTCGAGGAAGATGTGAGGATGTGGAGGAAGGAAAAGAAAGAATAATAGAGCTCGAGGGGCGAGCTGCCTTTTTGTAGGCGTCTCAGAACGTGTACCTGAGGCATCAACCAGGTACATTGTGAAGGTATCTTGGCTTCTCTCACTTTCCTCTCACCTTGCGAATCACTCTGGCCTTGTTGTGATTCCTGCTCGCGTGTGCCCCGCGTTTTCCCCCGAGATCTCCCCGATTTCCCCCCTTCTGCTCGCAGTTTCTTGGTTCCCGCCCACTCCCTCTTCTTCCAGGCTCGGTCTCTGCCTCACATTTCCCCGACTACTGCCTTCTGTATCCTTCCACATGCTTCTCTCGAGGTAAGTACGTACCTTGGTAGGTGTTTGAATGCACAATTCCCCTAACGTATGTGAGTGTTTACATGGTGGGCATAAACTGCCCCTCTACCCGTCTACAACCCCACGATCACTTCAGACAAGGGGGTAGCTTAATACCACCTATGAGAATTCCACTAAGCTGTAGTCTAGAGTATTGTAAATAGTCTAATCCCAAAAATGTTTAAAACTACCCCAGCTTCGGGCCAGGGGTCAGAGAGAATGTACCCCAGAGATCTACCTACCTGATCTCTGGGGCCATCCGATCAGGCACACCCCTGAGTGGGTCCTTGAAAAAGTAGCGCCATGAGCCTGTTCGGCTATCGGCACGGGAAGTTGTTATGATATCATTGCCATAAGGTGATTCACAGTCTCTGCTCTATGGATTGGTCACGGGGGCAACGAGGGACAGAATGGATTCAGAGTGATCGCGCGGAGCATGGCTAGATCAAGGGCTCAGGCAGCTCGAGTATGTGGTGCTAATGATTGTGGCTAAAGTGGTTGTGGCCAATAATGAATTGCTGGTTAAATCGTAACGGGAGACACTTGGGGTACAATCAGGCGGAAGAGGATGAGTGGATTTTACCAGCAGAGATCACTCCTCTGCCTTTGTTGGTCCAAATATAGGCAAATAAAATCAACGGGCTGGCATGGACAGCGGCCCTTGGGCGAGATTATCGAGTCCTCTTTTGGAGAGTAGAGCTTCGTAGCGTCTGATAGTGAGGCCAAATCTGTAGGCGTGGAAAGGGCATGGGAACGACCACATTTTGTGATATCGTGCTCCCCGTTCCAACAGGAGGCTGCATACGAAAGCTGACAGTGCCTAGACATAGAAACATGTTCAAGAATGCCTGGCGGGTCATTGAAGCCGTATCCGTCTAGAAAACATCGTAAGATTGAGGCAAGAGATGTATTTTGTTGATCCTCAGTGAGGGGCCAAACGTAAACAACAAGTTCTCTCTTTGAGTACGGGACTTAGTATTTCTGGATTCCCATACATTTAAATTAGATAGAACATCAGGACCGAGACCAAACGAAGCATATTGGGACAAGCGGCAGCTGGGGACGAAAAGCCTGAAACCGAGCGAGTGTGCTGAACGATAAGCCACCTACGAAGGCAAGGGCGAGAGGCTCTGCAACAGGGGTTCGTATTTACGTGAGCGCAAAGAGAACTTCTATGGACTCGACGAAGCTATATCAAGCGGGATCCTAGATTGTTTCACTAAATCCATAGGCCACGAATATCTGCGTTTTGAGGTTTTGTTCAGCGAGGTGCTCCGGGCCCATGATAGCGGCCTACCCTAGATGTTTATAAATTTGAAAAACCGTGGGATGAAGTGTCTGGACTCTTTAGGTAGATTAAATGCACATGAGAAAACACTATTCGCTTTCAAAGACCCAGATCCCTTCTTTTTGCCCTGTCAAAGTGATTCTCGTTTATTTATGGCCAGAGTATGAGTAGTCCCTCGCTTTCCAATAAACGAACAGCGTAGCAAAACTCTTTGGAAACGGAAACTACATGTGGGTAGGTAAGTAGGTATGTATGGTTCATCATCATTTCAGTCGTCGAAAACCGCTCAAATTTGAAGAAAGGGGTTCATATATTACCTGTAGATAAACAGCACAAGATCTAAATACCTAGAGACGCATAAACTGATCGGTACGCTCATTTATGGCCTTTCTAACTATCCTCTCTATGATCGCCTTGACAATCTGCCTGCGTATCGGATATGCCACGACCGTTTCTTCGCTCGGGGATGGGTTGCAAAGAAGTACCTCTTTGCAGCCTTGAGGTACATCTCTGCGCTACTCCAGTTGTGCCCCAAAGCACCGAAATCTAACAACTGGAAGTACCCCCAGCGCGACAGCCAAGTACATTGAGGCGTGTAACCTCAGTGTCCGATGAACACAGAAAGCGCCCAGCCCCCATTTCCTTGAAGACGAGCAGCAGCTCATCCTCCTTGACCCCTCTGAAGCCGTGCAAGGCAGCATTTAAAAATCCCATCCCTGATCTTGCTTAAGAAATCACCCTCGTTTAGCCTCTTGCGCCAAAAAACTGCTCGAACGCAGCATCCTCCTCCCAAAGCTCCGAGCGCGGCATCCTACATTCTGCTTCTTCCCCCAACTAAGTGGCAGGAAACCTGATGGTCAAATTCCCTGACATTTCGCTCCGTAGTTGAATCCCTTTACACGGACAAGCCGGTGCTGGGACTTTACGAGATTCTACAAATACGATCTTACAGTTTCTACTCCAGCCATTCTGGGCACTCCCAACGCCAGCCTAGGGCTGTTCGGAACATTGAAACGACGAGGGTCGGTTGAGCGAATAGGACCAAATCATCCAATGCCGACTCTCCAGCGCGCGATCGAAGCGAATTTGATACCGAAGCAGATGTTGAGACTCTTGCAAGAGGTCTTGATTCTCGAGCGTATACGAGTGTTGATTTGATCAAGGCTATTTACTGTACTACTTTGCTCGAATTCTCTTGGAAAATTGCGGATCTCAACATCGACTACCTAGGCTTCTATTGCTCGGATCAAAGGCGTAAATGACGAACTGTCCATCGTCACCGATATACATCCATATGCATTGTGCATTCTTCCAGGCTTGATGCGCTCATGGGGGAGGACTCGTGGGTATGCCTCTCTACATTTAACACATCCATATGGCTGATCTGGTAGTCCTCTACGTGGGATTCCCATCTCGACCAAAGATCAGGTATGATTGTCGTTTTACATGTCCCTTTGACTTATAATTTACTCGATTTCTTCGGTCGAAACCCTCTGCTTACTTTGCTAACTGAATTCTTGGACGGGGCAGATGCGCAAATAACACCACCGGATCCTATGTGCTCTTGGAAGCCAAAGTACCAACGGACCCGACCGTCGCGAGAAACTTTCGAGAATCAGGAGCCACTGTTTTGGGTAAAACGAACCCCAGCCAATGGCGCGCAACTTCCGGATGTTCAACTCTAACACCAGCTTGTCGGCCTACGGGGAACTTACGGCGCTTTCAACCCTCACCAAGATCCACGGCAGCGAGGTTGCAGCTTCGTTGGTGGTTCATCTGTCCCTTGCCGGCTCAGTTAGGGCTGACTGTCTCAGACTCGGCGTTGCGACCGTCTGCTAGGGCGGCGAAACATCTGGCTCCATCATAGGCCCCTCTAGTCGCACCAACGTTGTTAGAGTCAAGCCAAGTATGCACTGTTTGGACGACGAAACAAAAAATGTCTACTGACGTAACCTTCGTAGTTGTCGGATGAAGTCTCGTCACCTTGTGATCCCAATTAGCGAGCGTATGGATGCGATTGGCCCCTTGGCGAAGACTGTCCAAGATTCCGCCTAGGTCCTAGAGGGTATTGTGGGCGTTGACCTAAAATTGCACCTCTTCCATTTCGAATGAAGTTAATCTGAATTTCGTCGACGCTTGTCAGCTTGAAGCACTTACTGGCGCTCGGTAGGAGTCCCTCGCAATGCCATCTCCCCCATGTCTGACAACGGCACGGGGTTAATTGTCAAGATATTTGATACAACGCTGGAGCTTCTGCGTTCCGCCGGTGCCATGGTAATTGAGAATACAGGCTTCCCGGCAGCCCAAGATTTCATCGATGATCGGTCGTTTAAAGCACACACCATAGGAGCTGACTTGGTTGTTGACACGAAGCAACCTTGCAAAATTGCGCCGGTGGACTCAATCAAACCCATTAGAGGGACGTCCAGGTGTTATCAATCGTCTTTTGACATCCCATGCAGCAAATTTCTATGACAGCTAGAAGGAAAAACTGAAAAGCTGTGCTGGCACTGCAGCCTCGCCTGTAAGAATCAATTGAGTCAGATTAACTAATATCATTAATAAGATTATTATTGTGGCGCGATCACTAAAACGTCATCAATATAGGCTCCCTCGTCGCTCGCATGCCGATAAGAAGAAAAGAGAAGTCATGGCGAGAAATATACACATCCAGCTCACACCAGTACCCCGCCGAAGCCCTAACCCGACGAACTCATGTTCGTAACAACGATGACACGTTTGTGATTGTTCACAATATCGCGAAATACAAGGCTAACTGGCTTATCGAAGAGGTTGACCCGTAAGTGGCGAAAGGAAGGCATCGCACAAAACTTGTCCATGAACAAGTCCAGGGCCTGGTTGACGGCCTCAGGATGGCCGAGAGTGTCCAGTTTCGACTCCACCAGGTTGCTGCTGAACAGGCACGTCTCGAGGACGACGATATTTTGGCATTTTGACTGTATCAAGTCGATTGCCCGCATACCAACGGAGTCGGTCCGCACTGCGACGACGCCGCCATCTTCTTTGAAGTAGGGGAAGGGGATTATCAGATGCCGAAGCAGCGCTGAATTCGCCGGACCGATATCACCCAGAAAGCGGGTGAAGTTGTTGACGTTCTCAATCTGGAATTGATTTTTGCCATACAGAACCTCTGTCGCTTCTTGGTGTACCCTTCGATTGAGACGCAGAATTTCCGGGGAGATTGGGAGTAGCCGGTTGTTGAATGTGAAGCCTAGAGATGCCGGTCGCGACCAAATTACATCCAGAAAAATACACCCCGAATGGACTAGCAGCTCTTCGTAAATCTGGTCTCTGATCTCGCGGGGGATTCTGAAGAACCCAGGTAGATTTTCGCGACCGTACATCTCGTGATCGCTATTGTTCACTGTGGTCACTAGGAAAAGGGGAGAGATGTTTGCGCTAAGTTTCTGGGAATTGTCATTACACCAGGGGAATTAAGTAAAGATTCATTTTTAGTAGCATCCCCTTTCGCGATATGCTGACCTGTCTTATATAAGACCAGTGCATGGGAGCGATCCCCAAGTGTCAGACGAGGTCCAGCCCCTCCACGGTGGCGTCAAGCCCTGGCCAGGTCTGCGAATCACGATAGGGGGATGAGCTCACCGCATACGTAAGGAAAATGCAATCATTCCAGTAGCGTTGCCAAACCTTGACATCGATATTACCGATTGGGTGATTTACGATCCAAATACGTATCGCGGATTGTGCATCCTACCGAGGACGTTGGGTCACTGTCGGTCAACGCATGTCACTATTACCACATGGCCGAAAGCCGGAAGCGGGGCATCTGGGGTGGTGGCGATACCCGAGAACCAGATTCACGATAAACACTACCGTCTATATGGACCGATTTGGATCTGTGGGTAGGGTTAGGCTGGGTCGGGAATTATTTGGAATAGCGCTGGGATGGCAGCGCATCCTTTAGGATTGAAATGTAAGCAAAGGCTGACTTCAGAAGAATATTTCCACAGGGGTAATCTGGTGGGAAAGGAACAAAGTCATTATAGCTTCATCCCCTAAATAGGAAATAGGATAGGATGTATCGGTCCTGGATGCGGAGCTCGTGAATATGGCCGCTATAAATATGAACTGGCCAGCGACGCAAGAGGGCCCAGGGAGGAACACAACTCATTTGGCGACTGAAAATCCCGATGCAGCTGGTGGGAAAGTAACCTGCCCGCCCGCTAGAAACCGTGCTTCCCCCAATTCAAGTGATAACGATTTATTATATGTAATTCTAAATCTTATCAAGCCGCCCCTCGGCTCTGATTAGGTAGGTTCTGATTGGGCTCATTTGCCTGCACAAATCCTGTCCGAGGAAAAGGGCGGTGGCCGTGTGGCCATTTATGCTCGCCTAATTTCGAGGTTGATTGGGCAGCATCGTAGACGCTAAATTTCCACTAATGCACTCCCGAATTCAGCTCTGGAGGTTTGCATTGTGAGCGAAGGTTAGGTTAGGTTGTCACCACCGTTTCCTTGGTAGCTATTCCCGTAGTGTCTACTTTAATAGTTGGTTATGGCGCTAGGAAAATAGGCAACCCAGCAGCCTTATAGGGATGAAACAACATTCTGAACGTCTTATCCAAGATGAACCAGCGTCTCGCATGAATGATGCTCCAAAATGCAGAAGGGCCTGATGCAGCCTGCAGCCTCACTCAACACCACAAAGGAGGGGAAATGACGCCGCTGACCTCAGTGGTGGGGTGCAAGCGATCTGAGCGTTCAGCTGGTACCCCGAGCCGAAGAGTCTGTTCATTTTCCCTCCTGTTTCCCCTTCTCCTTCCCCTTCTCTTTCCCCTAACTTCATCTCCATTTGTAGTGGTGTTGAGAAAAATCTTCCTATTTGTCAGCAGCAGTAGTAGCGACGATGAATGTCGACCTTCTTCCAGACATATGCTTGGAGATTTCAAGTTGGTTATCCCTAAGAGAGGTAGCGAGACTGGGCGAGTGCAGCAAGGCCTACCACCGCAAATGGGAGCCCTTCCTGCTTGCTACGCCCGCCTCCCGACAGAAACTGATGTTCTATGGTGTCTCTCACGGGGAGAGATGGGCTCTTGCCAAAGCCATCTCATACGGCCGCTTCCCCACCTACGAGGACCTGGAGTACGCAGTCGAGTACATCCTTGAGCAGGACGCGGCAGCTTTCGCCGAGTTCCTAGTCACTTACGAACCTTTCCGACAATTACTGACCGTATTCGATCCATTGACGGCGCCGCCCTACAAGCGCAACCTGCAAGTCAGCTATCGGAACCACCTGCCAATGCTTTCTGCCGCAATGCGCATGGCTCAGACTGGAGAGACAGGCATCGTCGATATGCTCTTGACATCTCGATTGGGAATCAACCGGCCACTCGTTGCAGACCTCCAGGTCCTCGAAGAGTCCGTAGAGGGACACTATATGATCACCCCCGTGTGGGCCTACGTGCTCGCCGACTTCAGCGAGAGGCAGCAGACCGGACCCCTTTCTGCCTCAGAAGGACTCCAATACCTGTTTCACCATGGTGCTGTCATTCGGGCAACGACCCAGCTTCGCATGAAATCCGAGAAGCCCCCTCCATCGCTGCTCGAGATGTTCTGGGCCAAGAACAACGGGTTCGCGACGCTGCTGAACGATGATCTATATGGCATGATTAGAATCCTCATCCGCAAGCAAGCAGTGAGAGGGGCGGTGCATTCCTTCCTCCTCTGGAAAGACAATGTATCGGGGCTGGACCCGGGATTTCTGGTGCAGCGGATGGTCCCACACCCACGGCTTGTGCCCTCCCCGGAGCAGAAGCAGGTCATCGTACACCGCTGGAACGCCATCTTGGACCTTCTCCTGACGCCGAGAAATGTTGATATTGGTTTCCAGGAAGAGCTAAATGACATGCTCTTCCTCTTCCTGATGAATGTCGTGAAAAAGGCTGCCAGCGAGGACTTTCGGGAAGCCCAGAACAAAGCTCCCGATACGCATTTGATAGCTTCAGCCATTGACATGTTCGGCCCGGGTCCCGGCCTACCCGAGGAATTGGACCCCGTGACCATCAGGAAGCTCATCGAGAAGGGCGCGGACATCAGATGGCGGCCGCCGTGGGGCGAGTACAAGGGCCGGTCCATCCTGGAAGCCATAGCCATTACCCAGACCCAGCACCACGACTACCTTCTGGCGAATGTGCGGCCGACCCGGCAGCACTCGTTTGTCAACACTCTGCTCGGCCTCGGTGCAGAGCGAGTCGATACGACCACGCCGAACTTGCGCGGGCGGCTGGGCATGAGGGGCCACCCCAGAGGATGGTTCCGTTTTGTGCAGGGAAAAGTCCGGGAGGAAGACGCTCTGCTGTGGTGCCCAACTGCCGGTTTCCTGCTTGGCTACCGTCCTGCGGCGATGCCTTTGGGTGAGGCAGAGGAGGGCGTGGTTACGGCATAGGCCTCCCTGAGAGATCAAGGCGCGATCATGGATGGTATGTATTGATGAGGCATCCGCTTTGGGTTCGATGAATTAACTTTGACCGTGCAGAGGAGCGGATCCAGAGTCCGCAATTGAGCATGCACGACCGTTTGTGCCGCTCATGTGCATTGCACGAGTCGCAACGTCAGGTATTTGGATAAGGTACATTGTCAGGAACAGGCATTCGATTGACGAAGTTTTGGAGAGGATTGGGAGGAAATGAATCGAGGGTAAGGCTGGACGGATTCGAGAGCGCGGAAAGGAAGAGGCGGAGAGATTGATCACGAGCACCACAAAGCGCAGGGAATCTTGCGGGGATATCGCGTACTGTTTGTTAATGCTCAAAACACTGTTTCATGATAGGACGGTTCCCCGGACTCCAACCCCACAAGACACGGACTTGATTTGGCCCGAGATGCCATCTGGTGTTTCAAACCGCTCTCGGGGCGGGATTTCCTGAACGAGACAAAACTGGCGAGCCGTTCGCCTTGTGCGATGTCCTTCCTGCTAATGATGAAGCTGCCATCAATCCTGCTAATGATGGATCTGTCGCGCGTCCAACATGGCCACTGGGTACAAGCATCTAATCTCGGACACCAGGACAGACTTGGGATAGACAAGGATATGCCCAGACTGCTAGTCTCCCAGGTTCGGGCGTGTGACTTGGCCCCCGGATTCCGCTGCGAGGCAAATGCGGGGGAAGAGCCAGACTCCGGTCGACCAAGAGCCCATCGCTATCCCCTGTTTGTGCGTAGGCCTGATGAATAGTATGAAAGAAGGAGGAGGTGAATTGATTGTGGGGATGCTTGCTGGTGCCCCCACGCCTAGTTCGCGATTGTATGGGCCTTTTCCTGTCTTTGGCATTGAGCCGAGGAGGTTTTCGGTTCGAAAATGCGGTGCAAGCGCAGGGGCGGCAAGCAGACCAGATAAATGAAGCTGGCTTGATCGTCTCGCTTCCCCTTCCTCCCCTTCGCGCACCTGCATCCATCCCTTCTGCTCCAGAGAGGACAGACGAAACAGTCGCCATGGTCTTCACAGCCCCAGAATGGGTCCCCAAGCTGTTCATCGGTCGGTAACCCCTCATAGCTTTTCGGCTTGTGTGAGTGACACTGACGCAGAGCAGATCCGCCCGACACCGTCACCGTCGGGGAGTTCATGGCGAATGAGAAATACGGCCGGACCCCCATCGCCCAGTCGCGGAATCCCTACACCTGCGGCATCACGGGCAAGACGTACACGGCCGCCGAGGTCATCACGCGCGAGGACCATCTCGCCCGCGCGCTGAGCAAGGAGCTCGACTTCCACCCGAACGAGGGGACCGAGTGGGACAAGATCGTCTGCCTCTACTCGGTGAACACGGTGAGCTGGCCCATCGCTTTCTCGCTTGTCTCGCGCTCGTCTAATAGTAGATATTGATAGATTGACTACATCCCCTTCACCCACGCGGTCCACAGGCTCAACGGCATCGTCACACCCGCCAGCGCCGCCTACTCCGCCATCGAGCTCGAGCACCAGCTCAGGTCCTCGGGCGCCAGGGTCCTCTTCACCTGCGTGCCCCTGCTGGAGAATGCCCTCAAGGCGGCAGAGGCGGCCGGGATCCCCCACGAGCGCATCTTCATCCTCCCCGTGCCCGGCGCGGAGAGCAAGACGTCCTTCAAGACGGTCGATGATTTAATAGAGCAGGGGAAGTCTCTGCCGGAGCTGCCCCCCCTCCAGTGGGTGACCGGCCAAGGCGCACGCCAAGTAGCCTACCTCTGCTACTCCAGCGGAACATCTGGCCTGCCCGTGAGTCTATTCCCTCCCTATCTTTATTCTTCATTTAATCCTGTGACCTGACTGTTCCGCAGAAAGCCGTCATGATCTCCCACTACAACGTAATCGCCAACGTCATCCAGAAGATGTCCTTCGACATGCACGCCCGCTCCCTCAAGGGCAACCCCCCGCCGCAGGCCGGCATCGGCGTCCTCCCCTTCAGCCACATCTACGGCCTCGTCCCCGTCACCCACCTGTGCACCTACCGCGGCGAGGAGATCGTCGTCCTCCCCCGCTTCGAGCTGGCCGCCTTCCTCTCCGCCATCGAGCGATTCCGGATCGAGTCCATCGCCCTCGTCCCGCCCATCCTGATTCTGTTCCTGCGGCACCAGGACGTGTGCAAGAAGTACGACCTGAGCTCCCTGCGCACCGTCTTCACGGGTGCCGCGCCGCTCGGGCGCGAGACGGCGGATGAGCTACTCGCGCTGTACCCCCAGTGGAAGATTGGGCAGGGATACGGTAAGAATTCCCCCAGAATTTAATCTTGTCGCGATGTTGGGAACTGACAGGAGGGGAAAAATAGGTATGACGGAGACAGCAACCGTCGTCTCATCCACCAGCGAGCACGACATCTGGTTCGGGTCGGCGGGCTCCCTCCTCCCGGCGATGAAGGCCAAGATCGTCGACCCCGAGGGGCGGGAGATCACCGCCTACGACACCCCCGGCGAGCTCCTCGTCCAGGGCCCGTCGGTCGTGCTGGGCTACCTCCAGAACGAGAAGGCCAACGCCGAGACGTTTGTGTGGCACGAGGACGGGCGCTGGATCCGGACGGGGGACGAGGTGGTCGTGAAGAAGTCGCCGGCCGGGAACGAGCACATCTTTATTGTTGATCGCATTAAAGAGCTGATCAAGGTTAAGGTGAGATATCCCCCCGAATCTCATATTGTAATCGAGTTTAACATAGGCGTTTTTGATTAGGGCCATCAAGTTGCTCCGGCTGAGCTCGAAGCTCATTTACTGACCCATCCCGACGTCGCCGACTGCGCCGTGATCCAGGTTCCCGATGAGCGTGCCGGCGAGCTGCCCAAGGCGTACATCACAAAGTCGGAGGAGGCCTCCTCGAAGGCCGAGGAGGAGTTGGTCAAGTCGATCAACAAGCACGTCGAGGAGCACAAGGCCAGGCACAAGTGGCTCAAGGGCGGCATCGAGTTCATCCCCGTGATTCCCAAGAGCCCCTCTGGGAAGATCCTGAGACGCGTGCTGAGAGATAAGGAGAAGGAGGCTAGAAGGGTCAAGAGGTCGAAGCTTTAGTGGGTTTCTAGAGTTGGTTGTTTTTTAGAGCATGTATGACATGGAGCGATGGTGGGATTTGGATATTATATTGAATAGTTAGATATCTGCTTCCTTTGTAGAGAAACTCTGGTTAGTATCCGCTTGCCGACCAACAACTGAGTTAAACCAGTATCGCTGGGCGCCGTAACAGTCTATCCGCTGAGTTTCATTTGCTCTACAGGGGATACAGACACCATATGGTCCTGAGAACAAATGATCCAACAAATATCTCAGCATTGACCAAGATTCTAATAGCCTACTACCTCGTTAAAACCTCCAGCTCTCCATAGCCATCACAATATACCATGCAAAGTCCACAAACCCGAGCACAAACGCCACAGGAACGGTGATCATGAACATCTTGATGTAGAGAAGCACCAAGTTGATGACCCTCGCACGGGTCAAGGACCTCCACGCCCCGACCAGAGCCATCACACCACCCTCGGAAAGGCCCTCCAGAGCGGGATCCAGCGGGACCAGGGTCTGCTCGTCGGAGGGCAGCAGGGAGGCCTCGGCGCGCACGAGAAGCACGTACGCCGGGACGACGAGGAAAAACGTCAGAACGGCGAGGAGCATCCAGAAGATGAACGACTTGTGGAAGTGGCCCCCGATCGGCATGAAGTCCTCCCACTTCATGCCGACGCCCTTGTAGTACTGCACAACGATCCGCTGGACCACGGCTTCCGATGTCAGATACAGCGCCATGGGCGGGCCGGCGGTCCTGAAGAGCTTCCTGGCCTCCACGGAGGCGTGCTTTCTCGACGAGGAGAGGACGGAGTGCACCCACAGGGTGTGGAAACGGGTGGCGGCGAGTGGGAGCAGGATCTGGGCGAGGAAGCCTAGGAAGGGCGACTTGACGCACACTCCCAGAGCGAGGCTCTTGATGATGCCGAAGCAGAAGAACCAGCTGTAGCCCCGACAGAAGGAGAAGCACCTTCTGCTGGAGTAGAGCAGGCGAGTCATGGAGCGGAGGCTGGAGCTGACGCGCAGAGGTTTGGGGCCATCTTTTTCAAGACCGCCTGGAGCTTTAGCCTCGTCGACGACTTGGGGGAGGTCGAGGCTTTCATAGATGGGCGCATCAAAGTCCTCGACAGCCGCGAGAATAGGGAACACCGAATAGGCAGTGTAGAACATCTTGGGTAATCGTTAGAAGTGATCATTTCGCCAATCAAGTGTCTGAACTCACAAAGAACGCCACAGGGATCACCAACCCGAAGGTGAAGATGAGGAAGCCGACAAAGCTGACGATTCCGGCCATTGTGTCTTGAGGGTTCTGCCCGGGGAAAAGCTTGGAAGAAGTGACTGTCTAAGATATCAATCAATCAAAAAAAAACAGGCTGAGCCTTTTACCCTCAGCCTTTAAGTGTATGAGATGGTCGGGATCCGTGTCCTAGCCCTTGTGCGATCGCGACATGGAAGAGGGAAATCGAGCTGATCATCGCCGGGTGAGTCGATCGCGCGGGAATAAGAAGTAAGGGGTTCGTCACGTGCTGATGGCGAGGCAGACTAGAAAGCACGGAAGTTACCGCGCCTTGCTTTCAGTCATTTGGCGTCTGTGTTTCACCGTCCGGTGGCGAGGGTGGCAGTGCTGTGAAGGATTGAAAGAACGTCACCTTTGTGCTGTTTCTGAGATGAAGATTGATGGAGAATTTAATGTTTGACCGACAATTGACCAGTGGCTTGATTGATTGATTCAGAGGCTGATTTAGCCTGACCCACACCCAAGATGAATTAAGACCTTGCCTTATTCCTTGTTGACGCTGAAACTAGGAGAAGGAAAGAATAAAAATAAAAATTACATGCAATTTTAATACAGATGTTTATTGGTTCACGGCTTCATGTTCTTTGGACTTGGACTTGCGACGTGGAGATCAATCGTTTCATTCATTACATTCTTATATACTGCGGCCAAAATGCTGTCTCCTTCAACATTCCAGCCATCTACATTAGGATTTTAATTAGCGAATACATCTTGTAGGTCAAGTTAAGCTTTAACACTCGAGGTACAACGGGTCGCCAGCCTCGCCAGCCGCGATGATGAGCATCTCCATGAATCCGGCGCCAATCTGCTTCATGTTGCGGTGGTGCTCGCTGGTGTCCGGGTAGAAGGGGCACGTGGGGTCGGCGGTGCTCTCGACGCCGAACTCGAGCGTGTACCCAAACATGCGGCTGGCGCCGCACGCGAGCTTGCCGTAGTAACGGCCCATGGCGTAGTCGTTGCTGGCCCCGGAAGTCGGGTACAGGCCGACGGCCTCGTAGGCGCCGTACTCGACGCCGCCGACCTCGGTCATACTCTTGACCATCTGGGCGGTGCCGTCCTTCTCGATCTGGAAGTCGGTGGGCCTCAGGTACTCCTTGTACTTTTCGTCGCCGACGGCGCCGCGGAGCCCGTCGTACTTGGAGTTGGTGAAGTACATGTCGGTGTTGTTGGTGCCGACGTCGTCATCACCCCAGCCGTAGAGGATATCTCCGGTGAAGGAGTGGAGGTCCATGAACCAGGTGATGTTCTGGTACTGGTCGAGGGTCCAGACGACGGCCTTAGTCTCGGGCTCGGACTCTGGCCCCGTGCCGTAGAAGATCTCGCTGGACGGGTCGTCCGAGGCGGGGGAGTCGGCGGCCGTCAGGTTGAAGCCCGTCTTGTAGTCCCAGATGAAGTCGTAGTTTCGGTTCAGGTCGACACCGATCTTGTCGGCGTCGCCGCCGGACGACTCGGGGTTGCGGTTCTTACGCCAGCAGGTGCTGGTGGACTGGTCGTATGCGACACCGTCGGGGTTGGTGAGGGGAATGATGATGACACCGGCAGAGAGGGCCTTCTCGACATCCGCGAGGGTGTAGCTCTTGTTGCCGTAGGTGACGCCAGTGCCGGCCTTCTTGGCGGCCAGAAGATCAGCGATGAAGTAGATGACGCTGTCGGGGCCTCCACGCTCACGGGCGTGGATACCGCTCATGATGAAGACTCGGGGGTTCTCGCCAATGATGGCTCCGGGGAAGTCCCTGCCCTCGTATGTCTTGTGGGGGGGCTTGAAGAGCTTGACGTCGTTTGGGTAGGCCTTCTTGAGACCCTTGAGGGCGGTGCCGACCTCCTTGACATTGAAGATGGACTCGACATCGCGGTCCTTGGTACCAAGACCGACCGGGGCCACGCATCCGTTGGCGAAACGGTCTCCGGTACCGATGGGGAAAGCAGTGGAAGCTCTCTTCACTCTCGAGACAGTACGACCGGGGCGCTCGCCGGTTCGAGTGTAGAGGCGCTCAGCCTCTCGCTCACTGTCGAGGAGGCATCCAGCAGCAGCGGACGTGAGCCCGAGGGCAGCAATGGCAGCGGAGAACTTCATCTTGTCAAAAGAGTGGCTTTTTGAAGAAGTCGAAGGGAGTGAGGATGGGGCTCGGAAAGCTTACGACATGACACCAGCTGCAGATAGGTGAGTGGCCTGCTCTTAAATGCAAACCGACCCCGAGAGAAGGCTCGTCAGCTGCTTCTTGGCACTGTCATGGGAAAACCGTACTCGACTGGCCGTATCAGCGACAGGGGGCTTCACCTGCCTGATGGGGCGTTGGGGTACGGAGGGATCTTTTTGAAAAGTGCGGAGCATCCAGATAAGAGTGGCGAGCAAAAGTTCTTGCCAATGGAGCGACAGCTCACCGAGAAATCAATTCGATCCAATCCAGTCGCTGTGGCGGTGGCCTCTTCAGTTCAGCCGTCGATCGCATCTTTTGCCTGATGTGCTCGGGTTCCGCGTCTTTGGTGATCGTGTCGCGTCAAGATCGGCAGCACAAACGACATATTCTGTAACTGGCTGGAAAGAAAACCGCCAATCGCCTGGGTCGATAGGACGATTGGATGATTCTTGAATTGCTTATTTCGGCTGTGCCAAGTTTCACGCCCGAGAGAGCTCAGGAGCAGCATCGCTGTGGCCCAGCAACGCACATCCAATCACGACAGAGCCGACAGTCGGGATGAGCGACGCGTAATTTCCTCGTGCCATATGATGGGTGCGTCTCTAGGGTGATTCCCATCTCTCGCCTGCCAGCTTTGGGTGTGGCCGGTTCCTGAATGCATGTTACATTGCAAGGTTGTTCCAGGATGCAGGTCCCCAGGGGCAATTTACCTCCGTGGAGCATCTTCCCCATGATTGGAATCGTACCAATTGTTAAGGCTAAGAGCTTCCTTCGGTTAACCTACGTCCTGCTTATCCTTAATCAAGCAGGTGGCTGATAGCTGCTGGGCGCTCGAGCCACAAGCTTTCACCGTTAAGTAAAGCAATTAGTTATGCTGATGCTGATCATAAGCTTATCGGGGCCGTCGGTAAGTTATCGATAATCTCTCGCCATCTTTTCTGCAACAAAGTGATGGTAGAACATGCTGGCACATTTGTCACCGACGTGCGCCTTGCAGGAGCTACCTACCCTACAGTAACACTTGCCAGTTTTGAATCAAATGATAAGGTCTTGCCAACCATGGTGCTCACTTCTTAACATAAAACGGAAGAGGAAGGAGAAAAAGGGTCATTTGGGGGTAGTAGTAGAGAGAGAAAAACAAAGACTTAGTCTATCTATCAAGAATGCTTTCCCCCGATGATAAGTCTTCACATCCTTTGGACAACGTCTTGGTTGACAAGACGCGTAACGAGTAAAAGGCATACCGAGACGCGCACTGACATTTGAGAGCAATTGCATATTACTACTTACCCAGCACTCTCCAATTGAGAAGAAAAAGAGGCTTAGCCTCGTTTTAGTTTACCAAATTTAAATACTTCCCAGAGGAGCTTCCGAAGACCAACATACGGCCCTGGAGTATCATTGGCTTGTGATCTTTTGCATAAGTATTCGTGAAAACACATGGTTTGTCAGCTTTTCATCACACTGAGGAATATTTTTATTTTATTTTAATTGAATGCTAACACCTAGCTTGGGATGTTTTTGGGGCAAGAATGAACGCAATTGGGTTTCATAGCATCCTCACGTAAGGTCCCTCTCTTTTGGTGTGTCAGTCAGGTTGGCTCAATCTAGGACACAAAACTTAAGTTACCACAACTAAGCAGGAATGACAACAACTCTCTCGGAATGCGACACTTCTCTCTAATTTTTTGTTTGTTGGCCCTGCGCCTCGTAGCAGAACACCCAAACCCCCTCAAGTGTCCAGTCCATGACGCTGTATTACTAGCCATCTATGGCCTTTCATTCTCGATTCGGGCAGCTTGAGTGATGTCTCAATGACTATACGCACGTGCAGTAATCATCCAATAAAGCCTCGGAACTTCATAATAAGCTCGCATTGAGTGAAGGTTGCATTGCTGACATCCTACAATAGATCATGACTCTGGTGAACCATACTTCCGGTCCATGCTTAGCCAATGGCCTATGAAATCGCACCACTGTATGTCAGGGAACGCCATGCAAAAGATCCAACAAAGGCAGAAAACGGACATGAAAACTCCTTGCTTACCTCCGTGAAACAGCAATTAATTGCCTCGTGATAGCGGCTTGTGACTGAAAAATGGCTGGGTCTTTTGGATCTGGTCAGCGCTTGGATGGAACTTATTTCTCGGATCACCTCACGTCATTTTTGTTGGGAATAAAAGTTCATAGAAATCGTAATGATAAAAATGAATATATAGCTCTCTGTGTGGAATGCCATTTTTGATGAGCCCGGATACTTCCCAACCCCTGGGCCACTCCAAGATTGTCCTCAGAATCAGGCACGTTCTATCGCTATCATGACCAATTTGTCGGCACAAGGCTATATGAAAGCCGTCCAGTGGGGAGGTAAAATTGGCCATATGAGCACCAACATCGTCCCTATCCCCAAAATCACAAAACCCGAAGATGCAATTGTCCGTATCACCTCGTCGGCAATTTGTGGGACTGATCTTCACATCTACCACGGCCTAGTTGGCGCCAAAGATGTTCCCTGGGGCGTGGGCCATGAAGCCGTGGGCGTCATTGAAGAAGTTGGACCTGCGGTCGACTTTTTCCAACGCGGTGACCGTGTCTTGATTTTGTGCATGGCCGAGGATGGCAATTTTCTTCCCAAGCCTTCCATGTCCTTTGTATCGTTAGAGGGACCTGTTACATTTGGTCTCGGTTTGGAAATGGGTTCAGACAAGGGCCTTCAGAGTGTGTTACTCCCATCATGTCCTGCTGGCTGTTGCTAATATCATTTGAAAGCTGAATATGCCTGCATTCCATGGGCTGATTCCTCGCTTGTCAAGATACCCTCCTCCTTGGATGATAAAGAGTGGCTTCCCCTTACCGATGCCTTTCCTACAGGATGGAGTGCTCTCTCCCGGTCAGGTTTTGAAGCTGGGGATACAGTAGCTGTCTTTGGCGCCGGCGGGATCGGCCTCATGTGTGCTTACAGCGCCATCCTTCGAGGCGCTTCCTTGGTATATGTGGTTGACCATGTGTCCTCGCGCCTTGCCAAGGCGGCCGCAATCGGTGCCATGCCAATCAATTTCACTCGCGGCGGTAAAGCATCAGAGCAGATTCTTGCCTTGCGTCCCCAAGGCGTCAAACGCAGTGTGGATTGTGTTGGTGAAACATGCGTCAACGAAGATCTCCAACTGCAGCAAGATTACATCTTGCGTGAAGCCACTGCCATAACAACACTCAACGGGGGCATAGGGATTGCGGGCGCCTACATGCTTTCTCTCGTTAATGGCGGTAAGGGCACAGAGGCATCGAGAAAGCTTGGGATCAAGCCGGAGATCAGTTTTCCCATTGAGCAGGCCTGGTTCAAAGGCCTACGTATCCAGGGCGGGATGTTGGACCTCAAGAATTCGGTTCCTGCTCTAGTAGAGCTCGTCAAGAACGGAGCTGCGCGCCCTGGATTCCTCTTTTCTGGTGAATACAGCCTTGAAGATGCCCCTCTTGCCTACCAGCGCTTCGAACAGAGGGAGGAAAGCAAGGTTATATTGAAAGGAAAACGGAAGTAAAGAGGTTAGCAAATACTATTAGGGGCTGAAAGCACCAATGGAACGCATGTATCTTCCACAGCCATGTAGCTAAAAATTCACGTTCAACGTGTCTGGCGATGCTTGATATAGTGGTCTTGGTACATTAGCAAAGACTTGAGTTGGTCTACTATATGAGACATCAATCCAGTCATGAGCTGCGCAGCCGAGTGATTTATCATTGTACAGTTCTATGCTGTCTAACCGGTCGCTCTCTATTTCCCAATATCTAGTTGACACTCATCCACGCTGGATTGATTTATCCCTAGAAGCCGGAAACTGAAAAGGCACTATCAAGTGACCAGGATCCCGTTTTGTTCTTTTGGCCATCTGCTCCAAGAATCACAATCTTCTCCACCTTACGTCCAGATTTGTAGGCAAAGGATCCTGTAACGCTCAAGCTACCGTCCTTGTACGATAGTTGGATATCTGAAGTGCTTCCCTTGAGACTCTCGCCATCGTCAAGAACTAGAGAGCCAACAGCAGAGCCATCTTTACCCGGAGCAACGAAGAGAGTGAACTCGTTACCTCGTAACGATGCTGTTCGCATTGCAGACTTGCTCCTCTGGGGCACAATTGTTCCTCCTCTATAGTAAACTGGAATATCTTGGAGTGATAGGTTGTTCAGCGTCATCGTCTTGCCCTCACCCTTGACCTGTTTAAGAGTCCAGAAGTCATAGAATATATCATCTGGCAGGTAAAAGGTAACTGATGTGCCATCATCGGTAACAACAGGACAAATAAGAATGGCGTTACCCAAGAACCACTGCGTCTGGATCGCATATGTGTTCTTATCTTGAGGGTACAGAAAGAAGAATGGGTACACGCTTGGGGACCCGGTTGTGCTTGATTTATGCAGGGCCGTGTAGATGTAGTCCAGCAGACGGTACCGCGCGCCCAAGGCCTTTTGCGCCGACTTGGTCACACTACTCCACAGATAGAATTCTTGATGCGGCGCGCCGATCTCAGCATGATTTCTCATGAAAGGTTGGAATGCGGAGAGCATGGCCCATCGAGCGCACATTCCCTCCTTGACATTGCCATTGAAGCCGCAGACATCTGATCCGGTCATGGGCATGTTGTGAACAGCAGAACTGGTGAGCATTTGCGAAATTGAGAACCGGTAATCGTCCCAGCTGGAATAATTATCACCAAACCAGTGAGCTGACCACACCCCCGTTGTAAGGAAGGTCGATCGTGTGAGAACAAAGGGGCGCTTTGTTGGCCGACGAGCCAACATCGCCTTATAACTAGCCATGGTCATCGTGAGGCCGTACATATTATGGGTATCGTACTGCTTGGTGCCGTCGTTGTTAGTAATGTTGGTGTAGACTGTGACCCTGCTAATGTCCCCCTTGGCGTTGTTAATTCGGTAAAAGGGATTGAGGAGGTAATAGTTTGTTCTCTCGTTGAGACCCTTCTTGTCTCCATCTGCTCGCTTCACAAGATCCCTTGTCCTCTGAACAAGCGGTAGGTCGTCTCCAATGTGAGCATCGTATTCCTCTATCTCATCTGGAAGGCTTCTCTTTGAGCTCTTTGGCTGAAAGCTGGCCGGAAACCCGGGGATCGGTCGCCCTGTATTGTCTCGAGGAGCATTCTTAGGCTCGGGCGGTGCGTTGGCGGCTTTGGCATGCGCAACGGGATCGCAATCGACATCAGGGCAAAAGTTCGAGGGCTCGTTCATATCATTCCAGATACCATCAACGTCCACCCCAGTGTCCGGATTGAAGAAAGACAGCATTTCATCCTTCCACCACTGCTGCCCTTCCTGGGAGTGGTAGTCTGGCCAGACGACGACTCCGGCCCATTGTACGCCCCGGAAGTCAGAACCACCGGCAGTTTTGAGGAAGACGCCTTTGTTATGGCCGCGAGTAAAAGGAGCGTAACCGGCCTTGTTGCTAATACCGAGATCTAACATCATGACAAAGCGCTGGTCGCGACTCTTGAGGGTTGAAACAAGCTCTCGAACCTTCTTCAGAGGGAAACGTAGAGGGTCGAGTGTAAAGTCCTTCCGGTAGTCCATGTAGTCGATATCAGCCCAGACTACTTCAAGTGGAATATTAGCTGTGGAATAGTTTGCAGCAACTTCAGCCAGCATGTTAACATCCCAGTAACCGTACTTGGCTTGGTGAAAGCCGAGGGACCAGTATGGCATCATTGCAGGCAAGCCGAAAGCTTCAGCATGTTGCTTGCTAACTTCCGTGGGATCTGGGCCGGCGAAGAAGTAAAGATCGACGATGCCTCCAAGAGTATTATACTCAAGTGAATGGCCGTTGGTAGTCTTGGTCATATTGACATCCATTCCATTAGAATTGAGGAAAAGAACACCATGGGTCCCGGTGTCGCGATGCTCTATATACATGGGCATGCTGCCGTACAGATTCGATTTTCTGGGAACGAATGGAGCCTCTCTGTTCCAGAGTGTGCGCCTATAGGACCCATCTGTGTTGAATCGAAATGAATCGGTATGCTCTCCAAGGCCGTATAGGTTCGGATTTGCCGGTAGGTTAGTCTTGAAGTGGAGAAACTGGGTTTCAAAGACGAGCTTATTCCCTGTTGTGTCGAACAATACCTCGCCGGTCTTGCGTCTTTTCACTTTGAAAGAGAATGGTTGTTCGACAAGGCTGAACTCTAGATCTGAATCCGCAGCCTTGGCCTTATTGTTGGCGGGTCGAGGAATGATGTCCTCCTGAATTTGAAAGACATTCAAGCCGCCATCCTGAATCACGACGTGCAACCGTTTATCTAATGAAGACAGGGAAGAGTCCTGTAAGCGACCATAAGTGATCCTGAATAACATAAACTACGAACCTGTTTGATATTCAACAACTAGTTTTAGAGTATGAAGATCTCTACCGTAAATTCCACAGGTAGCGCCATTCAGCCCCAGGTCGGCCGTGAGACCTGTCTCGGTTGTTTTGACATTGGAGGCCTTGTAGCCGGGGCAGTCTGAGAGGGTGACAGCCTGTACAGCCGACAGTAGGCATGAAAGAGCGAAAAAGGCCTTCATGGTGACACAGGAACCATTCAAAATGGCACTACTGATGCGTGGTGTTCAGCAAATCTAAGAAAGCGGCTATCTAGATATTTATGTTTTGAACAGGAGGGAGCCCATTGTCATGTTGAGATCTATTTGTAGTCCGGGCGCTTCCTATTGCAGTCTCATTCAACTTTCCAGACCCCACTGTGTATTTTGCTTTGCCTATTGGGGTCCGCCCCCAGCCGAGAGTTGCCGTATGATTGCCCTGCGTTTCATGTGTGTATGTTCCCAACGTGGAATTTCTGGCGTATAATTTCCAGCTTTGTCGCGCAATGCTCCTGAATTGGTCGTCTAGAAGGGTCTTTCGTTGCCTCATCCATCCATGCCACGTCGGACAACTAAGGTCCAGTCGACAAGTGGAAAACTTTCCCCCTTTTTGAAACCATTATTTCCAGCACTTCAATTTTTGGTAATTTTTTGTCTATTGGTTTTGAATCCCTAATCCTTCTATTCAGCTGCCATATGAAAAAATAGGCCGAAATTAAATCCGGTCACGAGAAGAGGCAATGTAGTACTAGAGGTCGGCGATAACCCTTCTCAGCTGTCTGGGGATCCTTCGCCAAGATCGGTATTAGGGCATGTCATTGCCTGTGGCCAATCTGACCATCCGAGAGTGAAAGTATTCTAGAACACGGTTTTGTTGCCTGAAACAATTGAGGCACAGCAGCAATATGAGTCGGATCACTCCAGCTTTATCATAAATCTTGGACTACTCGCACGGAATCTCCGCTGGAAATACCCCCCTGGTTGACACTTAAAGCTATTTCCTTCCTGCCTCTTTACATAGTATATAAAATGAGCATACTTCCTGCATATGAAAGATAAGAAGCGCTATTTCCGGCCCCAATCACCTGATGTTTTGTTCGAGAGTTTCTCTTATCTGCTCCCAAGCAAATGACATGATGTTGAACTACATGGAAAAATATTAATGTTCAACTAGATATGAACATTCGCAAAGCAAAATTTCTTGCCGCTCATAGAAGGGCAGCCAAGAAGGGTTAAGTTTCCCGTTGCAGATCCTGGATTGAGCAGTACTACTTTACGTGTAGAGTACATACTTTTCAAGACCATAGTAATTTACCGTTAGACTGTGAATGTGGGATCTACGGCGGAAGGATGAAAGGGATCCATGGAATACTCGACGCCGATCTGGCTTAGTATTAATTGTGTTGAGATGTCGGGCCTGGCATCTTCTATTGTTGTTTAACTTTATACTCGAACTCTCTCCCGTCTATCTGGCTTATCCGAGCCGTCCTAAACTACTTGTTTACTCGAGAACGGCTTGATTATAATCCAGTAAGAAAACCCGAGTTCTGCTGCTCGCGAGGATTACCAATAGGTGACTTATCTCTGCACTTCGTATGTATAGTACCCTTTCTGAATTCACCGCGAAAGGTCTCATTATCACTGGTGGTTCTGACTGATACGGTGAAAATTCTGATGCGCCTATAAGCCATCTCCATTAATTAAAGTCAAACGCTATGTTTCTTCTGTCTAAATTGCTTAATATTTTGCAGATGAAGAAAGATGCGTGTTGACATATCACTTCGAATTTCGTAGTAACTGGGACATGGGAGCTCCTCCATCATGGCGCGGCAGCTTCCGCCAAATGTTTAATTGTATACCGAGAACTTCAGATACTTGGCAGCGTAGGCTGTCTCTCAGTTTCAATATTCAAGCGCGTTCATCTGCAAAGCTAGTCTCTTGACTTTCGCTTGAAGCCCATTGATTTGCCCGAAATACTATATCTACCTGTAAATTTGACCAAAAAATTCGTGGCTGCAAGGTAGGACTTCGATACTGCTTCGTAAGACGATGTCGTTATAAAAACGTTCTTCTCAAGGTAATCGAAATATGGATCAGATGATCCCCGCTTCGGAAATCAACGGCCTAATTCATTCAAGCTAGAGGCCCGCGATGCCTGGGTTTTGGTTTCGCCAGTGATTCAGAATTTTGGCACCATGTGGAATAATGGATGAAAAGACTTAATCTTTAACGACGTTAAATCACCAAGATTAGGCTCTTACCGCTGGCTACTGTGTTGGAGAAGACTAATCCGCCAGCCCGCATCGTAGAGAACAGGGTGAAACCACTTACGCCAAGGACCATGAAATTAATTGAGATCCAGGAGTCATAGGAAGAAAGTATTTGGCTTCTTGGGCTCAGTCTTATTAAATCAAACAGAATAGACAGACTTCTATTTAAAAAGGTGAGCATTTTTAAACAGAACATCATAGGAAGGGAAAGATACATCGATTTTCTATCTGTAAAAACCAACTACTTTATACAGGTTCATCCTAGCAGTGCTAGAGGGACCCAACTCACTGCTGGAAAGATAGTGGTTGGGGGAACTAAATAATCAGGTTTCTAATCGTAATGATGAAGAAGAGAAACGGGGCCATGTGGATCGAACTACACAAACATGCATACATCTAGATGGGAAGCACCTTCCTGGTAATCTTGATCACTGATACGGTCCTATGGGACTGAAATACGACGCGTGTTTGGCAGATAATTTATCAACGTAGAAGTAATTACGCTTCTGTACTGCAAACCCCCTGAGTTTTCCCCTTCGAGAGGGAACCACTTAGTTTCAGTATGGCCAAGGCTTGCTCACTAGGTAAAGAATAGGCAGAGCAAACTTTTGTGACACAACTTAGCATGTGGCTCACAATCCCATTCGAACATATGGAACTTGTTGCGTTCGATCTGGCCACAACCAGGCGGGCGCCGTACTGGGCTATATGTCTTTAACTGGTGTGTAGCTGGAAATCATGATACGTGGATGGGAACCTAGTATCACGTAGATGGGACCTATTATCACGTATAAGAGAGGTAGTATGAGTACTAAGACTTCATTTACATCTAGGTCTTAGTTATGTTCGTCCCTTTTATGGAAGAATTAGGATGGCCCCTGTTTGGGGCATGGTATGGCAAACGCTGCTCCGTGGTAATGAAAGGAAAAAAAAACCGGGGCAACTCAAACAGCTAGATGGAAAAATCTTTTGGGCCATGTGCGACTTAGCCACCTGTCACGGTTTTAAACTGGTCCATATTGAACACAGCAAGTAGACCGATGCAGGAGTGGTGATTTCTGGGGGGAAATGGAAATGAAGAGAAAGAGGGAGAGAGAAGCCCTGGAAAACAATCAAGGAGTTTATCCATGTGAAAATTTAGCCTAAATAATTACGTCTCGAAAGGCAGACAAATACTCGCTAGGCTGTAAGTTGTCGATGTGAGGAAAGATAGAATGCATCATCCTGAGCCCAAGGAGGGACATCCTTAAGGTGGGATGCATATGGGCCCCGCACGATTTAAATGATCCAGAAGCATTGATGATGTCGCCGGCTCAGCCAGGGGCTTGAGTGATAGCAATACATAAGTTCCTTTTCCGACTATGCGAGGGTGGGAAAGTGGTATGGATTTGCCTCGGTGTCGAAGCCAAAACATGTGACGGCAGATATAGCACTCGCAAAAGGACCTCTTTGTCAGAATGGCAATCACAAAGAGCTCAAAGTAGCAATTAGTAATTGAATCTGAGTGCTATGAATTGACACTGTAGTAGACGACATGCTTTACGATCGATTGAAGAAACGATCGCCCGTCAGCAGCTCCTTTGCCGCGGCGTAGTATGCCACATATTACAGGCTTTCAGCCTCACAGACGGTCTGAATTCAATTCAACCCCAGGAGGCCTTTTGCCTTCGTCTCTCTCCACCTGCGGCCCACTGCGCTTGCGGCGATTGGGAAGCGTACCGCTCCAGATTCGGTAGTTGGATGCTGAGACTGTGCAAATGAGATGGACGGCCCCTGCAATCTCCCCTTCTTTCCCGATGAATCACACCGTACCCCGTGGGATCTTGGTGCGGCTCGCCTTATGGTTGGTCTTGGCTATGCCGGATGACATTGGCCAAGGTCTTGGCTCCCTTGTTTCAGCATCAAAGAGCTGCCGAGTATGGACAACCAGAGTCCTTTTTAGACATCACGTCGAAAGATGGTGGCTTCTACTCCATACATGGCATTTAAAAAGTTCTCTAGCTGAAGTGGATAAGATCATCATCAGAAGAGGCGCCTGATCGTCATCGTCCTGGTCGGCAGCAGCCGGCGAACATGGCAAAGCTAGAATTCGCTACGGTGATCTCCCTTCCTGGAGCAGATCATTGATAGACATTGGCTATCTGGAATAGAGAGAAAGCAAAAGCTTTCGTGGTGATGGCTTCAATCTGATTTCCGTTGAATGTTACCGTCACTTCCCGCACAGGAGGCCGTCGTAAATTCTCCTTTCCGCTATCCGAGGGTCGGGCATTTTGGGTAGCATCGCATTTACGTCACATCCTGAACCCGATCATTTCGCTCATCGTGAGTGGCATCAAACCCAAGCGCAGGACGTGCATCATGCATGGCTGGGTAGGGTATATGTTGCTGTCTACTGAAAGTGGCAAGTAGTAAGGGAAATGAGCCGGGGGCATAGAGGAGAAGATTTAGCAAGATAGGAGACACATTAATGACAACCGACCATCTCAGTGCCGTAGTCCGTCCCGCAATGGATGGCTACGTGCTGGAGAATCTAGCATCTCGGACAAGAGATAAGACCGGACCTGCTGCTTTTGACCCGTACTTTTGACTTGACTTAGGGCCGGGAGCTTCAGCTAGTGAGGCACGATCAAGTGGAAAGGGACCTTTGTCGTGGTCTGGTGGAGTCTGTCTCAGATTCATGCTTCCATAACACGCTCTGTCATTCTGACTCCTGAGCGATCAATCTCACTGGTCCCCCACCCTTGTTTGCCAGGAACAGCCGAGTTGCCAATGAGTTGCCGAAATGCCGGGAAGTGTTGTAATCTACCGTTTCAATTGCGAATGAGTGCTCTAAAACGAGCTGAGAGATGTGGCGCCACTGCTCCGTCCCAGCCAGCACTTCAGCAGAGTGTCAATGCGATGAGTGAATTAATATTATCTAATGGACGATGAGCTAACAAGCGCTTTCCGATTTCCCTGGCCCCTGGTCGGCTTTGGACAAATCAAGCAATGGAGTTGTCAATCAACACCAACTTCCAAAAGTTCTCCCCCAGTTGTCACTGCATGATAAGTTCTGGGTAAGGCGAACCTGGATATTGTAGCACACCAAAAGGCCAAGCTGCATCTTAGGAGCGCTTTCAACAAGAGCGACCCGTATCGGTCAGAAATAGGATTTCCATGCTTCTTCCAGCGGACATGCCAAGAAAAAACTGCCGATCTCGACAGGGGACTTGCCGAACGAGCTGCCAAATGGGAACAACGCGGCGATGGCTCTGGAGGTTCACTGTGAAGTTCAAGCAGATACTCACGCGATCCTTGCCATGCTGACTGCTGGCGCTTGGCTGCTTGAGGTAGGTTCAACGCGGGATCGGCAGTCACGCAGCTAAGCTTTGTGACTAGGCTGCCTGTTCAGGGAGCTGTCATGGCTGAGTAGGCGCGCGATCGACAGAGCTTCAATTTGAAGAGGGGAAGATAGAGGGGCGGGGTGAGCCACCATATCACACCGTTGGATGCAGGGTTGTGGCGATGGCTTCATGGGTGTTCGTCTTGTCTGATTGGCGTACCTCACTTGATGTTTAGCCTCAGTGCTACCTCAGCTCCGGAGGTTTATGCATGACATGTAGTGTGAGGTAGAGGGTCCAGTAAGTGACGGTCTGAGCAACACCGGGCGGAGTGAGCGGCGAGGGTTTCGAGTTGGATGGTGACCAGGGAACCGCCACCACCAACAAGACCCCTGGTCTGTGCTGGGAGAGGATGGCAACTGCCAACGCTGATAATAAGATAGATATCTGAGAGCTCGCGAGAGCTACATCTGAAGATAAATAGACGGTGCCCATCCGCTGTTTTTCGAATCTTTCTTCTGATCCTCATCAGCATCCTCTGCATCATCCTCTCCTCCTCTTTCCGAACCAATACCCAACAGACAACCCCAAATACATCATCAAGATGCGTTCTTCCACTCTCCTCGCTCTCCTCCCCCTGGCCATGGCCACTCCCTCCAGCATCAAGGCCAAGCGTGATTCTCCCGCTCCTCTCATCGTCCCCCGTGGTACTAGCCTGATCGATGGCAAGTACATCGTCAAGTTCAAGAAGGACGTTGTCACTGCTTCCATCAACAGCGCCATCTCCTCTATCAAGGCTGATGCCGACTACACCTATGCCGACCGCTTCAACGGTTTCGCCGCCAGCCTCACCGAGGAGGAGCTGACAACCCTTCGTGACGACCCTACTGTTGAGTACGTCGAGCAGGATGCGATCATCACCATCTCGGCCACCCAGTCCAACGCTCCTTGGGGTCTTGCCCGTATCTCTTCTCAATCTGCCGGTGGCACGACCTACACCTACGATGACACTGCCGGTGAGGGTACTTGCGCCTACATCGTTGACACCGGTATCGACACTACCCACACTGTAAGCGAACTCACTCTCCTGTAGCCACAACGATTCGTGATATGCTAACAGTGGGAAACAGGACTTCGGTGGCCGAGCCTCTTGGGGAGCCAACTTTGTCGACAGCAGCAACACTGATGGCCATGGTCACGGCAGCCACGTCGCCGGTACCGTTGGCGGTACTACCTACGGTGTTGCGAAGAAGACCAGTCTCTTTGCCGTCAAGGTTCTTGACAGCAACGGCTCCGGAACCAAGTATGTTCACACCTTAGACCTCTAGTTATTTGATCAAAATCTAACATGATAATAGCTCTGGTGTGATCGCCGGTATGGAATTCGTGGCTTCAGACGCCGCCAAGCAGAACTGCCCCAAGGGTGTTGTTGCCAACATGTCTCTCGGTGGCTCTACCTCCACCGCCATCAACGATGCCGCTGACGGGATCGTCAACGCCGGTGTCTTCCTTGCCGTTGCCGCCGGTAACGAGGCTGCCGACGCTTCAACTTCCTCCCCCGCCTCTGCCAAGAGCGCTTGCACCGTCGGTGCTACGGGATCGGATGACACCTTTGCCTACTTCTCCAACTTCGGCTCCCTCGTTGATGTTCTCGCCCCCGGTGTGGACATTCTCTCCGTCAAGGCTGGCGGTGGCTCCACCACCATGTCTGGTACTTCCATGGCCTCTCCTCACGTCGCCGGCATTGGTGCCTACTTCCTCGGCACCGGCAAGAGCGCCTCTGGCCTCTGCGAGAGCATTGCCTCCTCTGCCGTCTCTGGTGCCATCTCTGATGTCCCCAGCGGCACTGTCAACAAGCTCATCAACAACGGCGAGTAAATGGTTGATTGGATTTGGAAAGGAGAGTCCGGAGATGCCTGATCTAATGATTTTATAATGAAGTATATAGCCATATGTAAATACTCAAACGAAGAATACAAGAATATTCTATATATAAGTTGCATGCTATTTTGAATATCGTGAAACAGCTTGTCTGGAATTCATCTAGCACAATATCAAAGCAATTAACGTAGTAATAAACACAATATCAAGCTAAATATTATATAATAATTTATCATTTTCATATTATTGTGTTTAGTATCACCGGCAGGAAACCGAGGTCCCTGCCTTTCGTGAAAAGAGCTTTATTACTGTAGTCTGCCATGTTCTAATTCAGCTAAGTTCGCTGCCCTCCCTCCGCTGCATGTGTTACCAGTTCTTCGCTTTCAGGCTGCTAGCCTTGGTTTTCTTGGGCTCCTTCCCTGCGGGCTAGAGTAAATGTCACAGCGGAGGGTCCCTCCTCCCCTCCCTCCTCCTCTCCCTCCTCCTCTCCCCCCTCGTCACCTAGCACTCCCAGTTCCGGAAAGGGGCTTTCATACTCCCACGATACAGTGTCAGTATCAGCATCGTACAGAATACTGCTTTGAGGGGGCACTCGCGGGTCCAGAGACTCAATGGCGTCGGCAGCTCCAGACAGCCCGCCGAGCCGAATAAGCACGTATTGCAGATCGATTGCCAGCTTCATCTTCGGGACATCCTCAGTTTTGACTCCATCTACATTAATGATATATCCTGATTTGATGGGAAGCAAGGAATCATGATCAACGAGGGTCGGGTACTCTCCAGTAGGCTGCTGGTACTGTGGTTGCACTGTTGATGTGAGGGATGAGCTGTTATTGCAATCACTGATGATCTCAGACATCCTTTCAGGTGTCATTATGTCAGTTCTGACCGGACGAAAGGCGTTACCCTTGTGGGCGTCTTCCGGCTTGGGCTTGTCGAGCCCTTCGTCACCCAAGGCAGTGGCAATGCTTCTAGGCATCCATCGAAATTCTAGTTGGACAGTCCGTGTCTCCTCATTGAGACCGGGATTCAAGACCCCCACCCACTTAAAAGCGAAGAAACAATTGTTCCAATAGCGACGAACTTGGGTAGATAGGGTCAACATGTTGTATTTTTTGTCCGAAGACGCGAGAACAGGTTCGCCATCCTCGTCGTTGGGGAAAAGCAGCTCAAAGAGGAGGTCCTTAGCGTCTTGCGGAGGTAGGATGTGTCGAAGCATTTTCCCGTAGATCAATCGGCAACCGGGTTCCGTCGCGGGGTTGCTGTTCAAGCCGAAAGGGATGATGTGGCAGACATCAGGTTCGATCGCATTGGTGACCAGACATCGTTTTCCGTCGCGTTCTAGGGCCTTTGAAATCAATGTTAGAAATATTCAACGCTTTTAGCCAAGGAAATCTTAGGATAGTTTCGTACATCTTTACTTTCAGTCTTGTTTCGACTGGCTTCCTTCGCTCCAGGCGGAGGAGGGTTTGGAAATATCACATCGGGAGGGATGGCGGTACTTCTCTGGAGAACTAACAAAAACAGAGTTAACTTGGAAGTTTGATGCAGCAAAACCGGCGCAGAAGACATACATCTCGCAAGCAATGGTTCAAGAAGTGCCAGATTATCCCTTGAATCATGATAATCGATTCGGGTGAATGTCCTCCCAAACAGGAGGATTCCGATCTGGTGGAGGTGGGTGAACACGAAGCTGTCTCCAAATTTCTTCTGTAAATTCTTTTTTGTCTGGTATACTAGTCGGATGCGGTTGAGTTGGTCAGGGATAGGATCGCGAACTTCGTCTGTATTCAGATTCATGGACATCTTGTGCTGCAAGAAGCGGAGGAGCGCCGCGTGATCATCAGGATGAAGGTTCTCTCGCGTGATCAAGGCGTTGAAAGCACTCTGGGCCTCTTGAATCTGCTCATCTCGTAAAGCCGACATCTTGAACGATAGATGAAGAGAACGATGAAAAAAATGAGAAACGAAAGACGTGAGGGTGGGGTCCAAGGATGAAGAGAGATGTGATGGGCAGCTTGAAGCTTTACAATTTGGTGTGCGGGCTCTAAGAATTTAAGAAGGCCCGTCAGGGTTTAACGCACAAGTTGCCTGGACGCGTTTCGCCTCTTTCTACCCGTGACATGAAGAGCGGTACATAAAAGGTCAGTTGTGCAACTTTTCACTTGGGGGACAGGTACATCTAAAGGCGTGCTGTTGACACGACGCGTGACGCGCCAAGTGCTGTTATGAATATCTGAAAAGCCAATTTCACCTCTTGGTTATCAATTTTTCATCTCACATTGAGCTCCCTATGGATAAGCGAGCGACATCATTAGGCTTTTTCAAATTGATAACTTCACTGTCATCATTTTCGTCGATGGCTCGTCGAGGGCCACCGATATCATACCTTACACTGTCCATCTTCTTTGTCACTCCCTCGACTCAATTGGTACTGTTCACGGATGAGAGAGTTCGAGTACAAAGTAAAAACCAAAAATGGAAGATGGCAAGACCTGAAATCTCAACAATATGAATACAAAAGGCAAAAATAAGTTTTGCTAGCCCAAGCTACGGCCACGTGGAAAAAAAACTCTGTAAACCTGGTCTTAGAATGTACTATCCCATAACCTAAATATCCCCGAAATCCAATGCATCCGTGCCATCTAGTATCGAAAGGTCCAAATTTAGTCCACCAGACTCCTCCATTTCCCAATCAGATCCCTCGCTACTAGTCGTGACAATTCTAACGGCTTGCGTGCCTTTGACATCAATGGTTTCCCCGGCAATGCCACACTGCAGCTGCCATGACATTTCGTGCTTCCGCCTGAGATGCAAAGCGCAAAAGTCCTTAAACGTTCCATTTCTGTTCAAGGTGTGGTTGATTCGCAGATTAACGGCAACACCGATGTCTGTGGCCTGGCCATCGCCAGTGATCGGGAGCGTGATCAGGATGTCTCTGGCTTGAGACAGATTACTTGCCAAGTCCTGCTCTCCCCACCAATTTGCATATTTCAAACTCTGATATCCATTCTCAGCAGCAGCCCCTAGGTCTGAACTTAACGTGAATTTGAGATTGATAGGCTTGATGACCTGCGGAACATGTTGAATTATCTCACTCGTGATGGACCATTTCGGTACCACTCTCAAGGTGAACGGGATCGACTGGTGTTCAACCGGCAAGACTGTCGGAACTCCCACTTCCACGTTGAACCATAAAACTGGTATTGGAGAGATGCCCAGAAACGTTTTCAACTTTTGGCTTTTGGAAACTTGCACTCCATCCATGCCAGGAACCAGACGTTGCGACGCAACCGAATGTGGGCGAGTTTGCAGCTGGAGGCGCCAGTCCCAGCCTGAAGAGCCGTGTTCCCGTTCCGTGATGGAAGAAGAGCGGTTCTCCTTTTCCCCTGATACATTGTCTGTTTGCATCTTGCTTTGTCGGTGAGGTTGCTACCCCGGGCTGTTGTTGATAATCAAAAGGCTCCACAAGACGTCCTATGATAAGGCACCAGTAGAGTTGGGTTGAGTATAGGCGACGGGTACGAACTTGGGCTCCGACTGGGTTCTTTGATCGTTAGAGTTCATGTTGAAGGGGTAAAATAATATCGCGGAGTGAGTGGCTGAGGAAGGGGCTGTTCACCTGTCAGCACCAATCAGCCCTACCATTGACACATCGTGCCGTTTCACTCTGTGGCGCAGCCCATGTGAAAGATCCCTGTCGCATGATCTTTTTGCCGGAAACTGTAGCAGATATACATTTCTAAATATGGCATTTCAAATAAGCGACTGGCCGTGAGTCGCTGCAATACGGTGCACATTCCTTGTAGAGGCCGTTGCGTCTGGTATCGTAAATCTGATTCCCGCGGGATATTCGATTGCTGCTCTGTCTAGGATTGGCAACGCAGCGAGTTTATCCGCATTGGATGTTTTATCAAATATCAATTACCTACTTAGCGTATCTTTCCCTCGCTCGCTCTTGGATATCATTGTTTAAGTTTGTTTTACATTCTCGGCCCGTCCCGTTGAACGAAGTCGGAGACAACCATCCCAATCAATTAGTCCAAGACCATTCAGCAATTCATTTACCTCATCCAGCGAGTTCAACAAGTAGGATAATAAAAGGTCTAAAATTCTCATGCATATGAGTGTGCTAAGAAGGGCAAGCCCGAGTTTTCCCAACTGAGCTCATCCAGAACAAACTCTGGTGGGTACCATACATGTATAAATGCAAGACATCGTCATCTCCCCCGCATGCTTCACATCCTGAATCATTCCCCTCTTCGATGCTGAAGGGAGAATTATCAAGCGACACATTTCACCAATCTCGGCCTTTGTATCATCGCCTAAGAAGAAAATATTTCCAGAGGAGAGCCGGTAATTCGAAGCAGCCCCTCGTCAGCTCCGTGTTCAGTATAACATTCACCATGGCAGCTCAAATCAAATCTGAGCACTTTAGCGTCGACATTGACAACACTACTGGAGCTGTTGTCAGCATCTCCAATCCAAGAGCGGAAGGAGACATGAACTGGGTCAGCTCGCCTGACAACGCGCCGTGGCAACCTCTGGGAAGTCGCTGGGGCATGGGATACGTTGATTTGGGCGCCGATTCCTTGCATAGAACTTACTGGAAAAATCCATCTATTGTCTCAAGCAATGAAACAAGCGCTGTTTTAGAGTTTAATCTGGGGCCGTTGCTCATCAAGGTCTCCAGGAGTCTCAAGGACGACGGGAAGACCTTTCATGAATCATACAGCTTCCACAATGTGGGAACTGAAGACCTCGACTTGGATGGCCCACAAGGGACTTCTATTGCTATATTCACGCCGTTCAATGACCATTACACCAATACAGAGGACGCCCTTCAAAGGCGTGCACATGCCCACGTCTGGGCTAATGGCGGCAGCAATGCCTGGGTTAAGATGACCCAGATGGGTGGGCATGGTCCGAATCTGGGACTCGTGGTCACCGAAGGGTCTCTGCGTGGTTATAGTATCGAATCTCGAGACCGCATCACTATGTCGAACACCAGAGGTGTCTTTTTGCTCCATCCTATAACCGGTAAATTGGCCCCGAACGAGCAAAAGGCGATCGAGTGGTCCATGTTCTGGCACAACGACTGGGATGACTTCTTTGAGAAATGCGCCGAACTTTCGTTTCAGTTCATTCACTTCCATATCCCCTGCTACACTCTCGTCGGTGATGAAGTCGCTGCTCTGCAAATGACTGGTGCTGTCAATGAAAAGACTACTGTGAACGGTCAGAGCGTTGTTTGCGACGGAAAGGGCCGTTACTCAGCGAAAAGCGACACATTTAAGGGTTCTATCGATGTGAAAACCCCGGGCACAGAATATTCTGCAAAAGTCTATTTGAACAGAGTTGACAGCGTCGAAAAACTTGTCGCATCTCGGGTACGATTCATTATAGATAAGCAACAGATCTATGATCTCGGAAAGCCCGGTGATGGCGCTTATGCCGTATTCGATAACGAGGCTCAACTCATTTCTTCCTGGGACACCGACAATGACCGGAACCTGGGCCGGGAGCGTGTAGGGATGGGTATTTTTATGGCCAGATGGCTGAGAGAGCATCCTGACGACGACAAAGTACGCAACTCTCTTAAAAGATACTACAAGTTTGTGTGCGAAGAGTTGCAAGACCAGACTGGATACGTCTTGAATGGTCCCGGAAGCCGGGAAAAGCGGCTGTATAATTGGCCATGGGTAATGCAACTACATATCGCAGTAGCATCAACGGACCTCGACACCACTGGCGTAAATGGAGGTGAATCTCCTTTGGAAAGGTTCGAGAAGACTATGGAGAGTTTCTATGATGAAGGCGGTAGAGATCTCTATCCCATTGGCCTTCCATTGCTTGAGTGTCTAAGATATCTCCAAAATTTCGGGACAACAAAGCTTCTTGAACGTGCCAAGAAATTGTTCTTGAATCATGGTCAAAGGATACTGGACAGGGGAGTTGACTACCCCCCTTTTGAAGTCAATTTTGAGCAGTCTATCGTTGCACCCGCAGCCATCATGCTGCTCGAGCTCTACCGGTTCACCAAAGAACCGAAGTGGTTGGGTGGGGCAGAGCTCCAGATGAAGACGCTACTACGTTTCCAAGGAAAACAGCCCGACTACCGTCTGCATGACATTGCAATCCGTCACTGGGATGGGTACTGGTTTGGAAAGGATCGAATGTGGGGGGACACTTTTCCTCATTATTGGAGCACGCTAAATGCTGTTGCATTGCACCATTACAGCTATGCCAAAGCTGATGAGGCATCTAAGAAGAGGGCTGACGGGATCATCCTGGGGAACCTGGCATTGTTTTCTCCGGATGGAAGTGCGAGCTGCGCATGGATTTATCCCTTGTCTGTCAATGGGCGGGCTGGCCACTATAAAGATCCATATGCTAATGATCAAGACTGGGCCCTCAATCACCTACTTTATCTCAAGCAAGACGACGAATACGGTCAAAAGGGCCATGAAAGGACCTATATGGATAGGATTTAGACGGATTCAAGTTTCATTAAGGCGATACGCTGAATGTAAGGCAACTAGTCAATGCGCTGCACAGTCTAGCTATTGTTACATACTTGAACAGTCTAATCATGCTACAATTCCCATTTTCTCTCTCCGACCTTTCCCTCCAGGGGACAACAAATGAACTAATCAAGATTGAGCCAAGCACAAAATCGGCTTGATTCCACCGAAACTCAGCATAGGTTCAGATCAGGGGTAGCCGTGCTAGAAGGAGCATCAGTGCCAGAAGGGATCACAGTGCCAGACGGGACCCCGGTGCCTGAGGGAGGACCTCCAGAGGGAGCGGTGCCGTTACCACCAGGGCCGTCGCCACCACCACCACCACCGCCGCCAGAGTTGGAGTTGGTAACACCACCTTCCTTGTAGCGGAATGTGGCAGGGGAGACTTCCTTTGAGAGTGTGGTGTTGATACCGAAAGCAAGCCAGGCGAACAGACCCTGACTGGCGTCGTCACCGAGGAGAGTGTACTGCATGACGGGGTCTACGCCTTCGGTGGCGACCTCTTCAGAGAGAATAGAATCATCAGTGTTGAGCGTGAGCTCCTGGGTGTTGGTATTATAAGGCGGAAGCTGTTCAACAGCAGAGATGAGATCTTGGTCAAAGAAAGCCTGACCAGTGTGGCTAGAGTAATTCTCATTGCCTAGGGTATGGTTCTTCTGCTCAGTGGCGTTGGTGTGAACCATAACATGGATGTGGGTGGCTCGGCTAGTGTAATGACCCGGGAAAAGGGACAAGAACTGACTGACACCGTCCTTATCGGTCTTTTGAATGCCTCGCAGGAAAGTTTTATCGATGTTGGTTAGGTCGGTAGAATCGCCATTACCCTGGGCGTTGACACCGGAGTAGACGCCAGTAGAGTTGCAGTGCCACATCTCAAGGTAGACATCAGGCACAGGCTCACAGGTTTCAACATCGATCACTTGATAGTCCAGGATGATTTCGGCCCCCTCTTGATCTTCAATGATACGATATCGGACGTCTTCGCCAGAGACATCTGAGGATGCTGTTGTTAGTGAACCGTCTGCAAAGATTGAACGTAGGAGAAAGTCTCTTTGACTCACAGTATGGGCCCTGGGTAACCTCGGGTGTCAGGACACATGAGTTGATACTGGCAAAGAGGGTGCTATGGTCGGTATTGGGAGTGAATCGGAGATCAGTTAAATTGTGGGAAGTGTTGAGGACTCCGTCGAGGTCGCGCTTCTTCTTCTTGGAACCGAAGAGACCTCGCTTATGGCGAGCCTCCTGGACAATCGCCGCCCGACGAGCGTTGTGGCGAGCCTCAAGTCCATTTTCTTGCCATCTCTTCACACAGTGGCTCAGAGAACGTGTCTCGATGGACTGCAAAAAGTCACGACGTTCCTCAGCCTCTTGTTGGACATCGTGCCCGGGGTGGGCAGCAACACCACTTGCGAGAAGTGCAATGGTGGAGAGTGACTGGAGACGCATTTTCAGTCACGGTTGAAGAGAGAAAGCTGAATTGGAGCGCTGACAGTGAGGGATTGGAAATGAGAGTTGGAATGAATGATTTGGTTTGATCAGTTTGACTCTAATGGCTCCCACGCAGAGTTTTATAGACTTCGACATTGTCTTTTGCTTGTACGAAGCCAGATCCAATTCAGTTACATCCCCAGATTCAACGTAACCCTGTTTCATCCCTGCCGACCCTAGTACCAGCCAGAGATGATCGAAATCTCTGGTCGCGACTAATGAAGCAGTTCTAGATGACCAAAGCTCGCTGGGGTAGGTCACCTTGACAGGTCCCATGATTGCCCAACCAATAAGAAGGGCCAATTGGTCACAAGCGACCTCATATGATTGCGTTGCCTCTTAGCTCAAGATGGAGCCTTGATAGCGGCATCAAGGCAGAACTCCGCTTGTCGTCGCTGTTGAAACCTCCTTGAATCACGATGCGGCAATTAGAAAGCCACAGCAGGGGTGGAAAGCGTGCGTAACTACGCGGGTCAATGGTGCCAATTGGGATAGTCCGAAGAATCGACGTTAATGCTGGTGGGACATGTTGTTAAGATGAGCCACCAGTGTCGAAATTGAATGACGCGGCCTCCCAGTCATGAAACGTTGGTTGCAGGCTTCAATACGTGAACTGAGGACGCGCCGCCCCGTCTCAAGTCCTGGGACGTGTAATCATCAAAGACGCCATTGGGCGCGTGGATTTGAGTCCTTGTTTATGCATACTGCTGGCGAACAAGCTTTTTCCAAGCCTTATTACGGTAGGCCAAGAAAAGCTTGACCCCTTCCCCTTGTTATTAATCGCCGTCTTCTCTCTCTGGCTTCCCGTAAGCGGTCCCCACCGCCACCTCGGTAAACTAAGATCATCTCGATGGCTGGACAGCTTCGCCAGTGTTGATTAAAAGGGGTATAATGAAGCCAAAGCCGCTGTCTCGGCCCACTCGCAATGGGCTGCGTACAGGCATTGCTCTTCGGACCACTAAGCATATATGCATTTTACCCTCTCTCCCCACATTGTGAAGTTGTGAGCCATCTTTGGGGAGCTTATGACCATGAGGCTCTACTCTTATATTGCTGATCAGCAGTGCCGAGGCTGATTCAGGGCTTTCCGCCCAATATATATAGCCAAGCTGCACGCCACCCGATACCCCTGTCCCGCTCAGCACCGCCTCACCTGGTAACGCCCAGTCATTGAAGTTTTCCCCTTTTTTCATTTTCCATTTATCTAAGTCTTACGGCTGATCCTCTGAGCGTAAATCGCCCCCTTCTTACCCCAGTGCCCGGATCTAACTAGGCTCCAGTCAGGTATTTCATTTTGGTTGGCTCCAAATGCCTGCGCTTCTGCCTTACAACAGCCAACACAATGTTGTTTTTGGTTCTATTGAACGCCAAATGCCCCATCCCGTGGTTCGCGAGCCAAGTTTCGAGTACAAATACGGGATAGTATGGGCATATAGGCTATTAACGCACATTCTCTTCCCAAAGCCTCACTGGACAGGCCATCAGTTACAGCCCTGTAGACACCATGTGAAGATTCTCTAGAGCCCCAGGCATCTTACAGTCTTTTTTGTGGCCAATGAAACCTACTGTATGTTTAGTTGGCTCTGTCATGACTGCCTGGCCTGGCAGAGCCGCCTACAGGTCAACAAAAGGGAGACACTGCTCTCTTCACTTTCTTTTATTGTTTACAGACGTAGTCGGCGGCGGATTGGCATATTTCTACGACATGTCAAATAACTACAGGACTCTCACTTCCCAATTTCCTTGCGGTACGTTGCCATCTACAGTATGTCGCCAATACCAAGGGAAGGGTCTGTCATGTATCTTCCACCCCTTGGTGAAATAAATCCTCCGTTGGAGAGTGGACCTAGACTCCCGGAGCCCAAGGCTTTCGATCACCCAGTCGTGGTGCTTGCAGTCGATGCTGCGATACAACAAGCTTCAATCCTTGTGGTTCGTGCCTCTGTCCCTTGATATTTGATCATCGTGCTGATTCGTTATGCTGGTTTATCCATCAACAGATTACCTCTTTCAGTGGTATGCGACTCGAGGAGAAATATCGAAGACGACGGGTTCGAGAGCGATATGTTCCGTTGCCTCCGGCGGACAAACACCCTGACTCCGGGCGCCTCCTGGAATTTGAGCAAGATATGGAACTCAAGAAATCATCATATGTCAAAATTAAACCTCTGTATGTCGTACCACTTCGCGTTCTTCGCAAAATGAGGGAAAGGAGGGCGTTTGTCCTCACTGCCGCCTCCAGAAGCCTTCTTTTGGAAGTTAGCGGTCTCGGGCCTAGCCTTCTAGGCACGACCGGAGAGATGACCGGAGAGATGGCCAGTTTAGCATCTTTGTCCCGGTCGTCCCTTGCCCCAGGATACGAGACTGTGCCTCTGGGCAGGCAGACATCCTCGTTCAATCAGCAAGGCAACCATGGCGTATTGCGGCTGAATCCAGCTGAGACACCTGTGCCTACCAACGGAACTCATTGGCTTCCGTCGCCAGTGTCCGTCTCCAATCAAGGCGAACCAAAAATTGGCCTTTTCTACACTCTTACCCCTAAATGCATGTATCTCACCCTCGTCCTGGTTGGAATTTCTGGATATGTTGTCTGGTCGAGTTTGCCGAACTAGAATTTTTGATTGTTGGTTCCATTTCCTTCGTTTGGCATATTCTGCGGTCTGGGCTCCGTAAAAACAGATATCTTTGTCCGGTATTGTTTTATTTTGACTGTTTTCGTTTTTGTAACCTAGGGTTAGCTTGGAGCGAGGGGAAATAAGATACCTTAAAACGATGGAAAATTCAAGAGCCCGGATTGAGTGACCATACCAAACCCCCCCTTTAGAATGGAGCAAGCCCATTCACCACAGGTTACCTTTGAAGTTGATACTATCGGCCAGATAATTGAAAGAGGCACTCGTTTCTGCTGTAGCTTTGTCGAGCACTAATCTATGTCTCTCGCCATGCTCTTTCAGAAGGTCAATACTTGCCGCTAAACGGGGCCTCATAATGCATAGAGCGCAATATGGTCTGCCTAGCCTAAGCCAGGAGCGGCCAGATAGATGACTCAATGGTAACCACGACACTTTTGAGTAAATTTTGTGTTTTTTACGCCCTGTTTTGAATGAATTCGCGATGGAAGTGGCGTGTGACACGTGGCTCCAACACGCTAGGCAGCCAGAAGTCTTTGTATCGCCCAACTCCTATATACCTGATTCTTTGTTATAAATTTCCTTGATAGTTAGGCAAACAATTCTCCGAAAGTGACGTGTGTCGATATAATTGGGCTCCTTCTCACTGCATGATGTGATGAATATTCTGGTCATGCGATATCTGCGACGACACTGGGCTACGTCATGTGGTGGTTGCCGGAAAAGAAAATGTTCTAAAAGAATTAATTAATATTTCCAGCCATAGGTACTTTTACACGAGTTAGATGGCAGGTTTCGAGCAACCCTTTCCCAGGACATGCTCACGCTCTAGGGTGTGAGCAAAGCAAAATGAACGGACTCAAACACTGGTTCTGGAATATGTCACTCCCACTTTCCAATCCATATTTCCCGGAGTCGGCCCCAGCGGCTCCATCGGGTGCCTCCCAGCATATGGCCGACATAGTTCCCATTTCGGAACTGGAAAATGCCAACCGAGCACGTTGACCACTTGGATCAAAGCGTCAGATCTGTTTGGAGATAAAGCGGGGGTTGCTCCTTAGAAAGACCGAACTCAATATATCTTGACGCATTTGACATGCGGGGTATAAAACCCAGTGACCTTTAAGGGGACTTATCGTATTCTCATTTTCTGTTTCTCGAACAATCAAATCCGAAAATAAAGCTATAGTGGCTACTAGTTCTGCTTGAGGCCATAGACCATCTCTAGAACATAACGCAATCCGCAAAGCAAGACCTTATATTCTTACTTAACACCTGGCTTCCTATTTGGCTTCCAGAAAGGCGGTGCGAAATGGAATTTTCTGTGCCAGTCTTAGTCCTACTCTTCGCATTGCTTCTCACACTCGTGCGAGTCTTGTGTATAACTCCTCTGCGCTCTCCCCTCCGCACTGTTCGCGGTCCATTCTTTGCGAGGTTCACGGATGGGTGGTGCTTCTGGCAGGTCTGGAAGGGATCTTTCCAGCATGTGAACCAAGACCTACACAAGAAATACGGTAGTGAGTTCCAGACAGAACATTGAGCTAGACTAATCAATTCGAACAGGGAGTATCGTACGTTATGGCCCGAACCGTTACAGTATCGACGACCCGGAAGCCGCCAAGATAATATACGGCCTTGGTAGCCATTTCCCAAAGTCATCATGGTACTCGACTTGGGCTAGTCCCGGATCATGGGCGATATTCAGCGATCAGTCAATCAAGCGCCATGCTCAGAACAGAAAGCTATACCAAGCCACATACGCGATGTCCTCCTTAGTCCACTACGAGCCTTTCGTCGACAGCTGCATCGACATATTCACGGAGCGCCTCTCCGATATGTCTGAATCCGGGCTCCTGGTAGACATGAGACACTGGTTTCAATGCTACGCCTTTGACGTTATCGGATTGATCACGTACGCCAAACGACTAGGTTTTCTTGACCAGGGAGAGGACATCGGAGGCGTCATTGGGGCGCTAGAGGAGCATCTCGGCTACGCGACTCTTGTTGGGATTTTTCCGAGCCTGCATCGATATCTGTTTTCCATAAAGAACTATCTAGCTGGTTCCCGGGGATCGGGGAGGGCGTACGTTCTGAAGTTCACTAATGAGAGAATTCGGGAAGCACAGGTGATACCGAAACCCGTCGAAACCGAAGAGAGCTCCGTCGCAATGGAGGACTTCCTCACCAAGTTTCTAGCCAAGCATGCAGCGAACGCCGATTTGTTCACAAACTACCACGTGCTTGCCGGGTGCACCTCCAATATGGTTGCGGGGTCTGACACAACGGCTATCAGCTTGTCAGCAGTTCTCTATTATCTGCTCAAGAACCCTCACTGTTTGCTCAGGCTGAGAGAGGAGATCGACGGCCTTGCGGCACAATCGGACCCTTCAAAGTTTCCCACATTCAGGGAGAGCCAGAAGATGCCATATCTACAGGCCGTCATCAAGGAAGCACTGAGGTTGCATCCAGCTACTGGTCTGCCCTTGGAACGTGTAGTTCCTGAAGGCGGCGTGACGATATCAGGACGGTTCTTCCCCGAGGGCGTAAGTGTTTGAGTATCGTATTTCTTTCGAACCGAATCTCTAATTTTCAATACAGACTATTGTAGGAATCAACACATGGGTAGCACATCGCAACAGACATGTCTTCGGCGAGGATGCCGAGCGATTCTACCCCGAGAGGTGGCTGATTGATGATAACAATAAGCTTTCGTTAATGAATCGATACTATTTTCCGGTAAGCGCTCTCTTTTAAGTCAATAAAGGCGATTTTTTAACAAGCGTTCGTATTTTAGTTCGGCCTGGGCTCGCGGACATGTATTGGCCGCCATGTGTCCATGCTTGAGATGTCAAAATTAATTCCTCGCCTTGTTCGAGACTGGGACTTCCAACTTGATACATCTCTACATTCCAAGGAGTGGCGAACGCTGAATTATTGGTTTGTGAAGCCGCTGGATTTCAAGGTAGGAATCAAAAGGCGCCAGTTGGTGAAGGGTGTAAATAGTAAGGAGTAGGAACACAGACTGCAATGAGAGCATGGATCGAGCTTAATTTTTGACAAGACCGAGACAACCGAGGGCATTTTCTTCTGCTCTACGACTCAACTCTACTCCCTTCAGTGGGATGGTCAAGCTCTCTTTCACCATTTGTATAGGCACGCGGCTTTAGTTCTAGCTTGCAGCTCAGCCCCTCCACGGAGTAACGTATACGGGCAGAGGGTTCTCTAATTATTACTATTCTGTATCCTTATCGTCGGCGGATATTTCTATATTTGATGAAAGTGATGGGGCCATTCTTACCGTCGTACAAGCCAAACCACGCAAAGCTCAAGTACATCACAAGAGTTATGGTCAATTGTATGCTGAACCTGTAAGATAGGGCTGGCATCCATTCTCTTCGGGGAAGATGTCGCGGTGTACGAATTCTAGCGAACTGTCTGCTCGGGGGAAACTGCCTACTTGGAGAAAACCGATCAATATCATTTTCCTGCAATCACCGATTCATCTTGGAGCCCTAATAAAACTCGGGATTGTAATTCACCTCGTTATGGCACAGGCCGTGCCCTTATTAGCAAATAAGTGAGCTACTAGCAATTTACAAGGGTCGCACATGGCAAGGCAGAATAGAGAAAATCTCAACACCTGCCTCAAACACACTGTAGGCTGATTTGCACGGCCCCACACTATGTAAGGCACCGTGAGGGGCAGCTCAGCAGACATCTTCACATCTTCACATCTACTCTTCTTCGATACTGATTCCTTCGGCGGAAAGAAAGTTATATAAATAATATATAAATCTTACAATTCAGTTCCTCTAGCCTTTTTGTGTTGCAGAGTAATACTATTTTCAGACGTTGTCCGCCACTTTCTTCGTCAATCAGACATTTCTTGTGATGGATATCAAATCAGGGATAGTCTCTTGGCCGTACGCCTGCCCTGGCGGTTTGATCAAGAAGCTGCAGTCGCAGCACAGGAGGCATATTCGAAAAATCAAATCACTCGACACCTGCTATGCAAAAACCAGTAGCTGGGGCAGGTTTGCGTGTGCTGACGACTTGGGCATCGTGCACAAGTTCATCAGGACTATAGACGCGCTTGAGGTGCTCAGCATCAGAACTCTCGAGGAGGATGTGTCTGGTCTTTGGCCAGTTATTTTCCGACAAGCGGATTCCTTAACATCTTTGATCTTTCGGCCGTACCACGATTACAATTTCATCGCTGTAAAGCCGCAGACAGTGAGCGAGATTGCATCTCGGCTTCCTCATCTGGTCCATTTGGGGATAGACGTCTCGTTGCAGGATGCAGAAGCTGCACTGAAAGAGGTGGCTAAGCCCCGTACCCCGGGGCAACCACAAGAAGAGTCATCTATCGATGAGCTTGTGAAGATGAGCGGCCTCAAAGAAGTCGAACTATTCATCAAACTCTCGATGGAGTCATCTTCTTTTTGTGGACGAAACACCTTCAGCGCCGCCGGCACCACATCAAACCCACCAATCAAGCCCAGAGTCAGTCTTCGCCTAGCTCAAGGTATTTTTGACAGGTTCCTCACTCACGATGCCCAATCTCCAATTGAGAGAGTGAGCATTCACTTTCTTCGCAACTGCTATGAGGATCGTGGCCAGTATAGCGCACTACACTCGACAGCCTGGGTGGAAATGAACGAAACAGGGTTTGAGAAACAAGTAGATCGAAGCTGGCAGTCGGATCCCGCGGAAATGTCAAGCGAGGTTTGGGAGGAAATTAGACAAGCGGATTCTGAATTCGCGGGAGGGGCTTAGAAAAGATACGGCTGCCGACCAAAGTCGTCCATGTCAAAACTCGCTTTTGCAAGCGCTTCTCCGGGTTTATGCTTAGCTGTTTAAAAGAAACTACTAATCTAACAAGAACATCTTAACCAATACCGCCACCACAGCATCACGCTCAAGTTCAAACATTGGAGATCATTGGTCCATAAGATCTCAACATGTTCTTTTCTTCAAAATCTCTCAACTGAAACCTTAAGGCAGTACAATTCGGCATCCCCCTGACCTCTCTTGACCTTCAGTTGCTTCTTGGCGACAGGTTCCTCCGGTGCTAGCTTTGTAACTCGTCCACCTCTCACTCTAATGACGCGCTCAGCCTTTCTTTTGACCAATACAGCCAAGACGCCCTGTAAATTAGGCGGAGCAGGCTAACTTTGGCATGTACATTCATCTCACACAACACAAGACATCAAATCATGCGGTAGCTACGTGGTCTATATTTATGCTATCAAAAAGAAACTGGAGTTGAAACGAGACAGTTGGCTTCTAATTTCAGCCATCAATCGGGGCCAGCTTAGGTGGCTGTGCAGTCAAAGTGTGATTCACAATGTGTCACGGACCTCCCACCTCGCCAATCATCCCCCCCCCCCCGAAGCTCTTGAGCTACTACCAACGGCTAAGCCTGCTCATGAGGCCTTTCCCTCCTACAAGAGCATGATGACCTAAGCAAGAGCGGAATGATAACAGCTTAGGTCTCCGTTTGAATGATGAGAAGGCTGCCAGAGTATGTCAAAGATGGTGCCTCATGTCTCAGATCAAAAGATCTTTCTAGGTGTTAGATGACGTACAACCTTCACCGAGGCTTGGAATTTCGAGAGACATAGCACAAAAGAAAAAAAGAACTCCGCCTCAATAATGGTCTATTTTAACTGATTCCTGCAAGCCTTTCTTTATTTCCCCTCCCCTTCCCACTCATTTCCTGCCTGCTGATGAAAGCGCCCAACCCGGACTTATTAACCAGCGCAAGTCAACTTGATTACAATGTACCATCACGGTCAATCTCCTCTCAAGGGTTCGTACATATCTCTCGATACGTTGGATAGGCAAGAAGAAATGAGGGGGCATACCTACGAAGATACACCTGGTGAGGCGTCAATCAGCCCCCTATCGCCATTGATTCGCCACGTCGGATCTCGACTGGAGTTTTCAGAGAGATCTTCCTCTGAATACGCTGCAAGAGAAACCCCAGGTCACCCCGACAGTGATTGTCAAAATGGAAATCAGTCCAAAACCGGGTCACGAAGGCGGATGCCAACAGGTTGGAGGCTTGGCACGATGCTGGCAGCCGCCTTGACATTTGTCATCTTCCTGATAAACACGATTCTTGCTGTGGTGTTCACTTCAAGCGTTCGCCAGAGCGGATATTCCGGCAGCATCGCACCTGTTCGCACTGGCGATTGCGGAGCCATCAAGTCGCTTGCAACCGGCACCCACATTCTCATCAATATCGTCAGCACGTTGCTCCTTGGTGCAAGCAACTATTGCATGCAGACCGTCAGCGCCCCAACGCGACAAAATGTCGACAAGGCTCACGCCCGGGGCAAATGGCTGGACATTGGAATCCCTAGTGTCCGCAACTTGCGTTATATCGAGAAGAGAAGGCTTCTCATCTGGCTCTGCTTAGGCCTTTCATCTGTCCCACTCCACTTCGTGTAATTTTTGTCCCGCCATTGGTATGAATATTCGAAACTAATTCAAGTACAGTTATAACTCCGTATTCATTGTGTCCACTACAAACCATTTATACCGAATCCTGCTGGTTAACGAATCTTTCATCAAGGGAGAACCGTTTTACAAAGACAACTGGTCACCCTCCGAGCCTGGGCTCGTTCAGAGCCTACAGTTCATACAAGAGGCAGTGCAGAACGATGAATATGAAAAGTTGGCACCGGACGACTGTATAAAAGCGTATGCAAAGAGTGTAGTCTATGACAGAGCAAACGTCGTTGTGGTACTCGACCCAACAGAAGACTGCCACGAGTTTAAAAACTTGACCATATTTTCTTATGAGGGTAGTACTATGCACTGCGAGCCTCCAATGAACAGCTCCATCTACGCTTCGCTCCTCTACACAGCCAGTTTCACTGACATTACGGGCACGACTGATTGGTTTTCTTGGATATGCTCCCTGCATTCTGATGAGGCATATCGGTCGAGGCAGCCGAAGTGCAGCGACGGAGCTTGGAAGAACCAGATGAGCCCAGCTACTTGGGCAATAGGAACCGCCCGAGTCGAGTACTGCTTGAGCCAGAAACCGAAAGACCAATGCCAGCTGAACGTTGCTCTCAACCTCATCTATGTGGTTGTCTGCTTCAATGCTGTAAAATTTGTGGTCATTGTTTTCTTAGCCTTGAGCAATCTGGTGAATCGAGAACCCCTTGTCACCATTGGAGACGCCGTTGCCTCGTTCATCGACTCTCAAGAACGAGCGACGAAGGGAATGTGCTTGCTGTCCTCTGCTGAGGTCCATGCTTCTCAAAAATTGGATGAAAATCAAGAGATACCAGCCGTCGTATATAAGCCGCAGAACAGCAGATGCTCGGCGGCCGTTAGCCTTCGCCGCTGGCTGTTGGCTTCCATACTGTATGTTTTTTTTTTCGTTTGACATTAAGAGCTCGATTAACCAGTTTGACAGTATCTTTGTAGCTTTAGCTATTCTCATCGGGCTGCTGGGGTATGGTGCATATGATTTGACCGAGCGTTTCTCACGTGGTGATGGACAATCGATGTGGGATCTTGGCATCGGTACCATCAATCCATATACGGTCATTGGCTGGAACTTGCCGAGACTAGGCGAGGCGTCGGTCATAGTTACTGTACTGGTTTCCAACTTGCCCCAAGTCCTGCTTTCTTTTCTCTATCTCAATCTGAATGGCCTGATCACATCGATGGCGGGTGCTATCGAGTGGTCGAAGTATGGCCAAGGTACTCAGCGCCCCCTCCGTGTATCTTTCCCAAAAGGGAGCCAGCGGTCAACATTCTTCTTACAGCTTCCGTACCGATATAGTATCCCGATGCTGTCTCTCTCGGTTTTGATGCATTATATGGTCTCTCAGAGCTTGTTTGTTGTGCAGGTGTTCGACAAGCTCACCGGGCTACCTGGATATGATGCAGATTATCCGGGCGTTGATAAGGCAATTACGGTCCCTGCCTACTCCCCCATGGCCATTATCTTGACAATTATTATCGTGGGAGTAACATTCTTTGGCATAGTGGGATTAGGTAGGGTCCGATTGAGGGATGGCCTACCTGTAACCAGGAACAGTAGCTTGGTTATCTCAGCCGCATGCCACCCATTGGAGGGGACCTCAAGCATGGATGCCGTGAAATGGGGGGTGGGACTAACTGCAGAAGACCAGGTGGGCCATTGCTCCTTTTCCAATCATGAGGTTGGTTTCCCGGAGGAAGGAAAGGCATACTCGTAATCGGACAGAAGGAAGATTTATTCGACCACATGCTTGTATGCGAGTCTACTCATACTTCATAACGTTTCTTTCGAAAGTTCTTTTCTCTTTTGCCTGAAACCCGCTCGGACGTCCGTCTTCGACATCCAACTCCGTTAGGGGCACTTCTAAAAAAAGAACCCCGCGTATTTCCTATCTCCGGGATTGAAATACCCCAAAACGTGGCTAGTTGGCTCTCGTCAAAAATAATAATCGTAGATGCCCTTTTCGATTTCTGTGTTGAAAACAGTCGAAAACATACCTAAACAAAACCAAGGCAATGAAGCTCGTCATTTGCGGAGGGACTGGCTATGTTGCCACAGAGCTGATCCGTCAAGGCCTCGCGCTGCCCCAAATTAGCAACCTGGTTGTCCTCTCCCGCCGGCCCATCACCGTGCCTGATGGCGCAAATGCAGCAAAGTTGAAGCAGGTTCTGATCGAGAAGTATGACGAATACCCGGACAATGTGAAGAAGGAATTAAGCGGCGCGAGTGGGTGTATCTGGTAGGTGCCTCCGTCAAACCGGGAGGGCCGGGAAGGGGATGCTGATGACACCGCAGGACTGTGGCCATTACGCCATCCAAGGCTACTCGTTATGACTTTGAGGTGGTGCGGACTGTATGCCAGACCAGCACCATGGCTTTCCTCAATGCATTCATGGACACCAAACCGACCAGCAAGTTCCGCTTTATTTATATGAGCGGTGCGACTGTTGAGCGAGACCAGACCAAGAGGCCGTGGTTTCATGCAGACTACGTACTTATGAGGGTTTGTCATGAGATATAATTCCTAACTCCCGTCAGGGCAAGGACTAAGTTGTGCGTGCTATATAGGGCGAAACCGAGAGCAAAGTGGAGGCATTTGCAAAGGAGCACTCTGACCATGTAGAAGCTCAGATTGTCAAGCCGGGCCTCATTACAAGCACCGCCACCTTAACACGGGCTGCTTCCTCGGCTTTCTTGAAAGGGCTAAGTTTAATGGTTGGGTTTATACAGAGCCTCACGGTGCAGGAAATCTCCGCTGCCATGCTGTCGCAAGTCGTCAATGGGTTTGAGAAGGACGTTCTTGGTACGGACGACCTCAAACGTATTGGGCAAGATGTTCTGTCCAAGGGGGAGGAGTAGTTGCTGGTTGATTTTACAGGGGAACGGAGAATTGCTATCTTTCTACGCCAATGACTCATGTTTTCAAACGTGCTTTTTTAGGATCTTTATAAAGACCTTGACTCTTTCTTTCATCAATCAATGATGGCATGTCCAGCTAGGCATTAGATCCTATCATCGTCGAGCTTCTCTAGCCAGCTATCGCTCATACGAATAAGTGCCATAGTTTACAGCCTTCCAAATGGCGGAGCGGCACAACTGATCGCCGCATGTTTCCCTCTGCGCCCAAAACGAGCATTGGGAATTGGGGTGCGGGATTATGAAAGTCGCCAAGGTGAAGGAACCGGCTGATGGGAGCCAGTGGCCGCGCGGGATTGGGGACGGCATTGCATGTGCCGGTTGTCCGCCGGTCGTCCGTCGGAAGCCTGATTGACGTGCTTGTTACTCTTTGGTTGATTCAATGAAGTCGGAAAATAATGTACACATATGCTTAGGGCTTCCTTATCCTAATTTCTTACACATACTATAGAAGAAATAATATATCAGACCTCCTTAACAGAGACGTTTCTTATGCAACATAACACAAAGCACTCTTCCATAACCACCCATTCTCACTTCTCGCCTTTTGGCAGACATTATTAGGTCCGGTCCCAAAAACCAGCTGCTTGACCGATTTTCCCTTGCAGCCCCAGTCATCGTAGAAATAGCAGTAGTCGCCAAGAATGCCTCCCTGGGCTTTTCCGGGATTAACAGCCTTGAGGCTCTGGGAGTCTCCAGGCATCTTGAGTGAGAAGCATTCCGCAGTCTTGCTTCCGTCGGTTCGGCCAACTTGAGGAGACCCGATCGAATATGTGTAGGCAGATCCGTTGGCCTTGCCGCAGGTTGGGGATTTGAAGAAATCGATGCGGATGGCCTGGTTAACTCCAGGCGTTCCGGGTAAGGCCAGCGCAGGCTGTGTGACTGCCAGAATTGCCGTAGCGAGAGTGACGAGGCTGGTGGTGTGCACCCACATGATGGCACTTGGCGATGGTTCAAGTTGATGGTATTAAATTTTAAAAAAAAAATTGGAACAGAAGTATCAAAAAAGCTGGTATCAGAAAAACTGCTGGATTGGCCCAATATATAATTCTCAGAGACGAAAAGAAGCATGAACGGGGCTGCAGCTGCAAGGTACGAGATGCCGCAACAGGTAAGTCGTAGGCTATTTAAAATTTCAAGTCAGATAAACGAGGCCTATACTAGTTGAATCGCATCGTCTCCCTTGCTAAATCTGGTGGCTCGTACGCATTCCACTTAATGAGAAATATTTTATTCATTTGTGATATCCAATCAACATTCTGGACTCGCTTTTAATTAAGCCTTCAGCATCCAAGCTGAAAAATAAGTCTACCCGTGCCCACCCTATACCTTTCCACTCAAGTTCCAATAACATACTCAAAAAGTGAATGGTTTCCTTGCAAGAACCAGTAATACAAAATTTGTAAGAGGAAGTTGAATATTGGCCTTTCCGATAATATTCTTCCGCTGTTGTGTTAACTAATGGAGTTAGAAGTCTGAATGTTGGAGCGGCAAGCGACCGAGATGAAACTAGGCACACCAGAGCGCTTGTTTTGGAAGCTAAAGGCTTCGTTTTCTTATTAATAATACTAAACATAACAATAGTAAAATAATAATTATTCTATAATATTTAACTTGATATTATATTTATCACTAGGTTCATTGTTCCAAGGCCGGATTTTGGTGTGCCATGATTTATTTCAGCCACTTGAGCGGCCACAACAGTCTCCTTCTTGAGGCATCATTCCCCACTGCAATGCGCCGAGCTAAGTTTGCCAAGCCAGGTTGAGGCTGAGGCTTATGGGGCACTTGATGCTAGCACCCAGTCATGAGTCTCAAAAGAATGGGACAAGGAAGGAGCGCATCCACCTGTTGAGGCTGGTGAAAGGCGCCAGCCAATCGCATGTGGAGCGGGTTAAAGAGCGATGAATACGATGGAAAACCCCCAAGTTGCCCCGCTTATCCCTCGCTTGGCCACTCGGTGATCACAAGAAGCGGAATCTCGAGATGAATTGCCAAGGATATAAGATGCGCTGGCATCTCTAGATTAAAAAGTTATCAAACATTCGCCTATAAGAAAAAAAGACACGATACTCACGGGCGCAGCTATTTCATTTGCCTTGCGACACAAAAACATCTACCAGAATACCATAACAAGATGGCTACGGCATCCATCCAAGCCAGTGCTGTCCCCATCAGTGACGGCAAAACTCAGACAATTACCGAGACGGCGGCGCCCACACCGGAGTCTGTAGTCAAGCGTCGTTTCGATATTAAGAAGCCAAATGTATTCACCCACTACGACATCTACCCAGAGGACAGCAACACGATGCTACATTTTGTCAGCATCTCAAACTTCACCAGCAACAAGCCAGACCTCACGCTGTACGCGGGCTCAGACACCCAAGCACCGGTGCTGGCCGTCAGCCATATGCCCATGTCAACAAGACATTTCAAGATTGGCCTGTCGAACTCATCGTCGTCCCCCCTCAGCGACAACATGGAGTGGGAGAACCTGGAGAAGCAATCAGTCAAAGGCAACGAGTACCACATGGTCTTCCCGATGGAGGACGGGCGCCGCTGGGAGCTGGCCTGGAAGCGCACCCACGGGCATGCGGTGGACAACAAAGAAACCTCGAGCCTAAGCATGCGGGACTGGAAGCTTGTTGACCTGCAGACGGGCCAGGTGGTCGCCCTTTTCACGAACGAGAGATGGTCCATCGTCAAGACGGGCACGGTGCAGATCAATGGGGAGTTTGGCAAAGGGTTTGACCAGCTTGTTTTCATTACAGTGCTGTCTCTGTATGAAAAGGTCAGGAGACGACACCAGAGAGGTGCATGGTACGCGCACTCTTAGATTGGTGCGTCTTAAGTTACGAAGGACATGGGATTTTTGCGTTTGTCGGCATGAGCTGGTTCATGTTGTTAAGATACCAATTTGTATTTAGGTTCTCGTTTCCGTTTAAGCTTTTTGCACTGGCCAGATTGATGAATGCTTATTTCACAATTTTACCTCTTACCTTATTCATTTAAACGTTGAGTATATCTTCTATGCAGACGACTAGCCTGGAAACAGTGTTACCTATTATATAATGAAGAACACGTGTTGGCATGACCGAAGCTCGTTGCTCAACGAGCTTAAAAGGTGGAGATGTGAATTCTTCTAGAAGAAGCAATGTTCGGCATCTGCCGCGAAGAATGCGACAACTAAAGCCAAGCCTCAAAAGCATGTTGTGCATGCCCAGGATTAGAGTGTTGACTTACATGACGTATGTCAAGCAGACCATCCAGCTAGCGGCAGCATTCAGCTCAATTAGCACAATTAGCACATCGTGAATGACATCTCGTACCATCCCTCCGCCGCGTCCGAGGAGAGGAGTCAATTGTCCATGGGGTCATTCGGGCCGTTAAACGCAATTGGGTCCAATATTATGCAGGCAGCTCTCAGAGTGCGGGGTTTCTTTGGGCCTGTCCATGCAGAAATTTCACCGTGGTGTGTTCTCGGCTGGTTGAGCGGACAGGGAATATTAAACTTTTTTTTCGGGCGGAAAGGAGGCGCTTCACGATACTCTCCAGAAAAGTAAGGTGGTTATCCCAGTAAAACACGAAAAAGTAACTTTGTAAATACCAAATATTCATCTCGTCTCCCATACTCCTGGTCAATTGGCCCGTTCTCCTTTTGTTCTTCTCTTCTTGCTCTCCTCCTCATCATGGTATTTCCCAGCTCAGCGCTCAGAGTGCCCATTGCCCATAACACACAACCTGGAATCAACACGTCATTCCACTAACCAAGAGCACTGGGATCTGCATCACCTGGTCCTCTTTTCCAAGGGCTAACAGCTTCCGATTGGCACTACTCCAATTCGAACCGGTCCTTTTCCCCAGAGTCGGTGCTTGGCGCCCCCGCATCCGACTTTGTGCTGCCTTGGCTAATCCCTGAACATCCCTGGCTTACTGCTTCCCGAGTCCCAACGGCCTGGACAAGGGTGGTGTGCTAAATACGTCAGGATAATCCGCCAGATTATTTATTGTGTCCTGATTTTCCTCTCCAATCCATTGAGCGATTGTATCAATTCCTCGACCACTATCCTCTAATCGTGTGGACGACGATGGCTCTCTTTGCTCGCGCCGCGGCGCTGACAGCTGCTCTGGCCGCAACAGCCAATGCCCTCTACATCAACGGATCCGTCGTCGCGCCATGCGACTCGCCCATCTACTGCCATGGAGACCTCCTCAAGGAGATCGAATTGGCCCAGCCTTTCGCGGACTCAAAGACTTTTGTCGATATGTGAGTCGCCCCGACCCAGATCAATCCAGACATGCAATTGATGCTGACATCTTGCTGTGCAGGCCTGCTATCAAGCCATTGGAAGAAATCCAAGCTGCCTTTGACAAACTAGAGAAGCCGCTCAGCAACAACTCGGCGCTCAACGACTTCTTGGACGAGTTTTTCGCCGATGCGGGTGGGGAGCTGGTGGCTGTTCCCGAGGGTCAGCTCACGACTGATCCCGTCTTCCTCAACCGCATCAACGATACCGTCATACAGGAGTTTACCAAGAAAGTGATTGACATTTGGCCTGATCTGACTCGGCAGTACTCGCCATCCTCTAGCAGCAATTGCACCTCCTGCCCCAACAGTTTCATCCCGGTCAATCACACCTTTGTCGTCGCTGGCGGCCGCTTCCGTGAGCCCTACTATTGGGACTCGTACTGGGTGATTGAGGGTCTCCTGCGCACCGGAGGCTCCTTCACCGAGATCTCCAAGAACATCATCGAGAACTTTCTTGACTTTGTCGAGGACTACGGCTTCGTGCCCAATGCCGCCCGCATCTACTACCTCAACCGATCGCAGCCGCCGCTGCTCTCCCTCATGATCCAGACATACGTCGATTACACGAATGACACTGAGATTCTCGATCGTGCCCTGCCACTCTTGGTCAAGGAGCACGAGTTCTTCATGAACAACCGTACCGTGGACGTCCAGGTTGGGAACAAGACATACACGCTTAATCGCTACGCCGTGGAGAACACGCAGCCTCGCCCCGAGTCGTACCGGGAGGACTACATCACGGCCCGCAACAGCTCCTACTTCGCCGAGTCCGGCATCGTGTACCCAGAGACCGTGCCGCTCAACGACAGCCAGGTCGCCACCCTCTACTCCCACCTCGCCAGCGGCGCCGAGTCCGGCTGGGACTACAGCTCGCGCTGGATCGCCAACCCGGAGGACGGGGCGCGCGACGTCTACTTCCCCCTGCGCTCCCTCAACGTCCGCAACATCGTCCCCGTCGACCTCAACTCCATCATGTACGGCAACGAGGTCGCCATCTCCCGCTTCTACAACCAGACCGGCGACGACACCGCCTCGGAGACGTGGGCGGAGCTCGCCGCCAACCGCAGCGAGGCCATCCACGCCGTCATGTGGAACGAGACGTACGGCAGCTACTTCGACTACAACATCACCTCGTCCTCGCAGTACGTCTTCGTCCCCGCCGACAACGACACCGCCGCCCTCGAGAACTCCACCGCGCCCGCCGGCCAGCAGGTGTTGTTTAGTGTCTCCCAGCTCTACCCCTTCTGGACCGGCGCCGCCCCGTCGTACCTCAAGGACAACCCCCTCGCCGTCCGCGAGGCCTACTCCCGCGTGGGCGCCTACCTCGATGCCCGCGCCGGCGGCATCCCCGCCACCAACTTCCGCACCGGCCAGCAGTGGGACCAGCCGAGCGTCTGGCCCCCGCTGATGCACATCCTCATGCAGGGGCTGCGCAACACGCCCGCCACCTTTGGCGAGGACGACCCGGCGTACCAGGAGGTGCAGGACCTCGCGCTGCGCCTGGGCCAGCGGTACCTCGACTCGACCTTCTGCACGTGGCTCGCGACGGGCGGGTCGACGTCCGAGACGCCCAAGCTGCAGGGCCTCTCGGACCAGGACGTCGGCATCATGTTCGAGAAGTACGCCGACAACTCGACCAACCGCGCGGGCGGCGGGGGCGAGTACGAGGTCGTCGAGGGCTTCGGGTGGACCAACGGCGTGCTCATCTGGACGGTGGACGAGTTCGGGAACCAGCTGCAGAGGCCCGACTGCGGGGACCTGCAGGCGGCGCACACCACGCAGAAGAGGGATGTGCAGTCCGCGGTTGAGCTGCACGTGCGGGATGGGTCGAGGGTGAAGAAGTTTGGCAAGCGGGCGAAGAGGAGCGTGTGAGGGTGAAAAAAATGGGTTGGTGGTGATTGGTGATTGGCGTTGGGGAGGTTTTCTTTTTCTCTTTGTTCTTTCTTTCAACCCTTCTAGTATATTTATTTTAGTCTTCTCATGTGTTAATGTTAATGAGTATGGTTCATCAACTTTATTTGGTCTTGCGCTTGTGATTTAAAATAACCATGGTAGGAATCTCGGAGTCCTCGCATGCCACTCTTCCCACTTCCTCCCAAATGTATCCTTGAGCATGTCCTCCTCCTGCCTAACACGCGTCCTGATGCCGAGCAGACCAGCAGCGAGCACCACGGGCACAGAGATGAACCAGAGCCTTCTCGCGGTTGGATACAGGGACGGCGGGATCCAGCAGCACACGGCGCCATCGAACCGAACGAATAACGCGATTGTGGAAATCATGATGGCGAAAAGGCCGGTGTAGCTCGGGTGCTGCACGTATCTGTAGATGCCCGTCGTGGTGAGGCGATCCGGCTGCGCAAGGGCAAACGTGAAGTTGGTCCCCAGATATGAGTAGGACGTGAGGCGGAGAGGAACGCCAACAAGGAGGATGAGGCAGATGGGGACCGACGTTGACGCCGACCAGGTGATTAGCTCTTTGTTGAGCCCGTTCTCGCCGCCATAGCCGACGAGACGACGTGGGATATCCGGTGCGTAGAGGGCGAGTGCTGAGGCGTGAAGCGCGAGAAGGCCTACAGGTGCCAGGGCGATCTTGGTTGCATGCTTACTCGTGATCCCAACGCGCCGGAGCAGGTCTCCAGTTCGCGGAGTGGTGCTCGTGGATGGATTGGGAGGCGATAGGGCAACAAAGCTTCCAGTGATGGAGGCTATGATGGATACAGCAAAGGTGAGCTGCGAGAAGGAGCCTGGCGGTTCCATGATGTCGCTTGGTCTGGTCCGGACTAGAGTATCTAGCTGTCTCGTGCTGGAGTCTGTTTTCGTGATGCTGCTCCTCTGTAGCAGACTCTTGCTCCCACCTATTTGGAATTTATCGGGGAAGGTGCAATCTTTTAACCGCCGAACTGTCGTACAATTTAAAAGTCTTTCCGATTGATTAGATAATCCGAGACAGGACTAAACCTACACTGAACTAGAATGAGGCTGTACCCGTGTGACTTGTTATCCACCCATTTTACATCGGGATGGATGAGATATAAGACATTGACTACTATTGATTCTACTCACCACCCCGGTTTCAAAATCAAAGACACCAAGTGGTTCTCATGTATCTCTCACATAGTAACTCGAAATGAAGTTCTGGTGAGGTGAGGTGAGACTGCCTTGGCAAGCGTGTGAGGTGAGCAACGAGGGCGCTCTCAGGTTTTTTTCACTTTCGCTGCACCTTCCTTCACTGCATGTTAGATCTCGCCTTCATGTGCGCCAGATGATTCTGAGAATGAACTTCAACTCTCACTTCAACCACTGAGATTCACTCGTCTTACCCGCCTTTCTTTCAGCTCCCCGCCGGCCCGCACTTGTGCTGCATTGATCATGTCAACACGCCAAGAGCCCGAAGATTTCGATTTTATGAGTGCGCTGCTGCTCTTTGGGAAGTACAGTGACTTCAAACTGCGATGCCAGGATGTTGAGTTCCAGCTCCACAAGTCGGTCGTCTGTATGCAGAGTCCCATGTTCGCAGCTGCGCTCGACGGCAACTTTACAGTAAGATCATATCCCAGATCCCACCAGCTTTGTTTTCATCTTACTTATTTGTCTTTGATTAGGAAGCGGCCTCCAGTATCATCGTCGCGGAGCTATTCGATCTCGACACGATCAAACGGTTGATCCAGTTTTTCTACATCGGCGACTACGATGCCGAGAGACCTAGCGACACAAAGAAGATTATTCTGAAGCTCGAGTCAACTTGGGAGCAAAAGGTTACCCCCTCCGGAACGGAGATCTTGAGCGCCATGTCCGTCGCCGAGCAGCTCAGTGCTCACATCGACCTCAACATTGCGGCCGATTACTACCAGGTCCCCGATCTTCTCAAGATGACAAGAGATGAGGTGGAAAAATTGCTCCAGCATCACTGGAATGCGAGCGCCTTCCCGGAAATCTTCGATCGCGTATCAGCAGTTGTCGCTGACCCAAAGCTTCAATCAATCGTGACCGATGCCGCCGCTCGGCACTTGGACGAGCTCCTCGAATTGAAGGAGTTCCGAGATCTTGATTGCATCAGCGACATGACGATCAAGCTTCTTTCAAGCATTCTGGAGACAAACAAATCGGTCAAGACCCCCAAACTGAAAAGCCCAAAATCCAAATCAGCGCTCAAGAGAAAGTCGACTTTCCAATGGTAAGAGCGAGGTACTGCAACGATATCTCACATCCTGGCTGATTCAGGCTCAGCTTCAGATCGGTTTCTACTGTTATTGCGGACAGGGAAAATTAGCAGGCTATGGACTACTTACGAACTAAATTTGGCTTTGTACGAAGGGAAATTGGCGACGTTGGACTTTCTGTCACATTACACACGACCTTCTTTCTAGATGACTGCTTGATGGTTTTCTTCTGACGTTGTTAAGATACAAAACTGGATGAATGAGAGCTGTTTTTGATGGAATAGGAATTGCTTTACACACCCGGAACAGAGTCGGGGCTTTTACGACGTTGCCTCGCGCTCTTACCCTTTAGCTTAAACATGACAATTCACCGCTATTATTTCTCATTATTGTCAAGGGAGTGTATTGCTTCTGCTGCTTTGAAATTTGATTTATGGTTGATAGAACTTGTAATTGCAAGCACTTGCGTTCCTCTGGCCGGTATGATCGGCGTTCCATGCATGTGTTGAACTCACTCGATCTCGCATCGCTGCCTAACAGTACATCAATGGCCTACTTAGTGACTCTTTACTCTCCCACGTTGATTTCTTGGGTCCAGTATCCTGTGCTTAATTCTCAATGGGACTGAGATCGTTGACGATGAGCGCTCATTTTATATCGCTTGTCGCCATGAATCTGCATTGCGGACTTCTTGGCGACGTCATTGCTGGGGAATATCCATTCATGGGATTACCGATGAGGCTATGACCGAGTCAAGGGCAGACCAGCCCGGGGAGACAGGGTTATTTGCAGGGTCTAGGCTTGGCCTCACCTGGGTAGACGGCATTCGGGTGGATGAAGTAGCCGGCGGTGGAATGAATGTTTTATCTCCGCGATGACTGATCTTTGATCGCATCCGCTACTATCTTGTTCCTTTCCTTCTGTTCCTCTTCCTCTTCCTCTCTTTGTAGAAATATATCGTATTTTTCAGAAGGAGAGCCAACATGTCTGTGCAGGAAGATCCCTATTCCTCGGTGGAGGCCATCCGAGAACTGGCAAACACTGAGTAAGTTGAGAGGTCTGTGCCGGGCTCGTTCTCATACTAATCCAGGCTTGTAGCCCTGATCTGGCGAAAGTATGTCTCTAAATACGAAATACCAGCCATCGCTACTATTTTTCTGACGATCCTAGATTCTCAAGGATGACTCGACAGATACTATGGCATCTACGCCGTTTGAGGCGATGGTACAGATGTTTCGCGAACATCCCTCGCCCCCCGGCCAGCAGCTTAGAACCGAGTGGTCTCGCTACGTTAAGATGCGTGATGGGCACAGTCACGAAATCCGCGTATACAAGCCGAATGATTTAGCAGAGGGCCCGTTGGTAGTCCTCCTACACGGAGGTGGGTTTTGTATTGGGCACTACTCACACCTCGGCTCTTATTCTAGGGCTATTGCATCTCTGTATGGTGTAACTGTCGTGAACATCAGCTACCGCCTCGCTCCAGAGTTCAAGTTCCCGACGGCGCCTCATGATGTGTGGGACTCCATCACGTGGTTGGTGAAGCCAGAGAATGCAAAAGAACTTGGCATAGATCTTAGCAAGGGTTTTATTGTGGGTGGGATGTCGGCTGGAGCAAACCTGTCGGCGGTATTCGCCCAGCAATGGGTATCCATGGCCCAGTCGCCCCCAATCAGTGGGCTATGGCTGAACATTCCGCTTATTTTTGTTCATGAAATCGTCCCCGATGATCAAAGAGAGCTATGGGTGGCTAGAGAACAAAACGCCTCGGCCATGGTCATCAACAAGGAATCAATGGAATTTATCCGCAGCGCATACAACCCAGACATTACCTCACCCGACTTTTCTCCCTTTAACCATCCGGGAGCACACACAGGGCTCCCACCAACCCACATCCAGGTTTGCGGCCAAGACCCGTTGAGGGACGATGGCTTGATCTACGAGAGGATCTTGCGGAAACATGGAGTGAGAACCAAGCTGGATGTATACCCGGGTATTCCCCATGCAGGAGCTTTCTTCTTTCCAACACTTCCCATCGCGGTCAAACACAACATGGATGTCTTGAAGGGATTCGGGTGGTTGTTGGGGAAGGATGCCAGCGAGAAGCAGTACCAGCTGGCATTGGAGACAATGACAATGCCTGCGTAGAGTATTGTTACTCTTGCTTCACTGTACGGGCAGTGTCTGAGATGTAATCATTCGTGTAACATGATCAAAATACTATATCAATGCCAGTTGTTTTTGAGAAAACGTCTGTTTGAAGTGAAAGATGCCGCGCATCAGTGCCTTGATCCCGATGCTAGCAGGAACCTCACGACCAACTCCCTCACCACACTACGGCTGCAATCAAGGTTTCCTCTGTTTGTACAGCTTTCCCCAATGATGCTCGGTCTGTGGTCTGATACTGGGTTATAGCAATGCTGTGGCTGATCCCATCTTATTGACACCAATTTAAGCCGCGATTTCGGCATGAAAGTGGCCAGGAGATTCTCGAAATGCGATATTAATCCTGTCTTCGTCGTACCAAGGGTCAAAAGCTCCCAATTCTGATAGGGTAACATGGTAATCGTTAAGCGGCTGCATTGTGTGGTCGGCTGCACTTGCTGTCTGGTCTGCCAACAATTATCAGACTGTGGATCAGATAATGGGAAATAAGTGAACTTTAATAGATAAGGTATCTCTGCCACATTTATATGAAATGGACAGGGTCTGGGGAAGGTTTATGGTGATATCTCCAGCGGAGCGGACAGCCGAGATACCCATGACAGAGGATCGGGAACAAATTCCGAACCACACCAACATACCCTCCTACGCTAAAATCAATCTCCCTGGTTCATGATAACCGAAGCCTAGAAAAAAGAGCGGCTAGATCTCACATGAGCTGCCTCATGGGGTGCTGGTGTCATATCTGCAACACCGATTCTTATACAGATAATGATGGGCAAGGAAATTGATAGTCGGGGAGACCTGCCTGGCTTGATGGAAATGGTGCATGATAGGTATCACGTCTGGTTTCAAGATACTGGCTCCTCCAACAAAATCGGAAATTTAGACATGATGCTGTAGATCCTTGAGATACAGTATTTACACGGCTTGGCTGCTTAAGAGTCTTTTTCAAATAAGAGCTACATTCTTGGGGGTAACGAGCAACAGGGCGTCTATTCTATTGACTGAGCTTGCCTCGTTCAACAGAGTCCAAACTCAAAGATGTATGTTTCATTTTCATATACCGCCAAGGGGCTTTTAGCAATAAATCATGACCCCCGCTTAGTATAGACTTAGCCACGAGACAAGTCAGTAATTGTCCACATGTATCAGCTCTCAGCGATGTGCCTCTGCTTTCATACCCCGGGAATGTCGTCTGCTGGTGGAGAGCCAACCACGGGTTCTATCCACTATCCACTGCCCCAACGGAGCTCGTAAAGAGTCATGTCAGTGGCTGACGTAGTGATAAGGAGCACTAGTTCCGCCCCTAGAACATGGATTGTCTCCAAAAAGATACGCATTGAGATTAGAGAAACGTGGAGGTGGAGGTAGACACATTGCGCTTGTTTCTCAGCCTATCGTGAGGCTCGGTTACAGTTTCCGAGCTTCCCAAACGTAACCAAATCTTTACCCCAGACTGATCATGGATCATGACATATTCCCTGTATGCTCCATTGTGGGACATTTTAAATACACTCATCTCCCCCTCTTCTCGGGACTTGAAGGAGACAGAATCAAAGAGTCCCTGTTCCTACCGAGGCTCTTCGATTGACTTCCAAGGCAGTTACGCACCCAACAATCACAATGGCGCACCAAAATCCAAACTCAGACATCAACATGCCTGAACCTTCGGCACCAGCTATAGACGAAAAGAAGGGACTTTCTCGTGTAGCTTCTCACGGCTCTGAGAAAATTGGGCAAATCACACGGACTGAGGAGTCCTCGGGGGCTCTTCACCGAACCTTGACACCGCGGCAAATTCATGCATGCAAAAACCTAGACATCTAAATTTTGGTGGCCGAAAACTAATGCTTCTGCATAGATTATCGGTTTGGGCTCTAGTGTGGGCAGCGGCTTGTTCATTGCTACTGGAAAGGCTCTCGCAGCAGGCGGGCCTGGTACCATGTTTATCGCCTACCTTATCGTGTGTACTGGTGTATGGGCCAACCTGCAGTCACTTGGAGAAATGACAATCGCTTTCCCTGTGTCCGGAAACTTCATCGACTATGCTGGTAGATTCGTCGATCCTGCATTGGCTTTTGGTGCAGGCTTTGCGGAGTGGCTCGGTTAGCACACCCCCAGGACGGTTCAGTAGCTATCCTGCTAATATTGCTTAGGTTGGACTTCTGTCTTTGCTGCAGAAGCCGTTTTCTTCGTCGTGCTGGTCGACTATTGGGCGAAGGGGGTCGTACCGCAAGCAGCACTTCGTCGGTTACCCTTGGGTGTCATTCCAACTTGAGTACCACATGCTGACGAGCTTTCTCCTAGTGTCTATCTTCAACGTGATCTGTCTCATTGTCTTCTTCATGCCGAATAAAATCTTTGGGTGGCTCCAAGCCTTCGGATCAATGGTCAAAATAGTGCTATTCTTTTTCATCATCGGCCTTTCGATCGCGTTGATTGCCGGCGCTGGGCCGACTGGTCAGAAGCTTGATGGAAGTTCCTGGAGAGATGGAAAAGGCTTTCAAAACGGCTTTACTGTGAGCCTTCTTGGAATTGAACATATACCAGTGGAGATAGACTAACTGATGATCGCAGGGCTTCGCCAACTGCGCAATGATGGCCATCTGGGCTGTGGGAGACCAGGTGTTCATCGGAGTCATGGCTGGAGAAGCCAGTATGCCTCGCGTTTCCATGGCACATTCCTCTACCTTCGTCCCTATCCGTGTCGCCGTCATGTATCTCGTATGCGTCGTTTTCATCGGCATCATAGTTCCTTCCGATGACCCAAACCTGCTTGGAGGATCCGGCGCAGCAGCTTCTCCCTTCGTCATCGCCGCTCAGAACGCAGGTTTGAAAGGCATCCCCGACCTCGTTAATACGTGCATCATCATTGGTATTGTCGCCATTGCCTTGGAGAGCATCTATCTCCCTTCCCGGGTCTTGCGCACTATGTCTCTGCAAGGTTTGCTCCCCGCAAGAATTGCGAATGTCGATGATCTCGGCCGCCCCCGCTGGGCATTGAGCATCACGTCAGTGGTCGGTGTATTCTTCGCCTATTTAAGTCTTAACAGTATGTTTATCATCTACTCTCAATGTGCAGGCACTCCAGACTCATACGTTTGTTTCTTTAGAGGGTGGTAACGAGGCACTCAATTGGTTTATTGCGATTACCAGCGCCTCCTTTTTCAGCAACTGGGCAATCATTGGTTACTCGAACATTCGATTCCGCCAGGCATTGAAGGCACAAAATGACCATTTACTGGACGAAGAGTATGCGTGGAAAGCTAATATGGGCATCTTCACCCCTATTTACCTCATCATCGTTTGCACGCTGCTTCTGGTTTGCCTTCTCTACCTGGCAATTAGCCCTTCGGTATTTGTTTCTCTGCCCTTCATATTCTTCCAGTCACGCTAATTGGTAATTCTGCAGAGTGGTTCCTTTACTGCATCAAACTTCTTCCAGTACACTATTGGCCTCTTGCTCATCATCGTGTTCAGCCTCGCCTTTAAAGTCATTCGCCGCACGAAGTGGGTCGACCCTGCTACAGCCGACCTGACCACTGGCCGCAACATCCTACGAGTCAACGAGATTCATTATCTCGACGGATACGCGAAGCTCCCGACTTGGAGACGACTTTTGCTTTCTTTGGGCCTTAGCCCTGCTGGTGGGCCAAAGAGTGAATGAACCTCGCCAGAGAATGTTATGAGATTCTCAGCCAACTAGCTTGCCGTTGCATGTCTTGGTGATGAGTTGTTTAGTGTTCGTCGTGTGATACTGGAAGAGGGCAGGATGCTTTATAACCGCCCTGCCAGGGACGAATAGTTGATGGTGAACGTATCAGTCCGGGCATGTGTGACTTCAGCAACTCTCCAGTTGCCTGGAAACTTTGTGATCAATATACTGAATAAGACTATATGCGAATCGTCCGGTATGCCTATTAGAGATACGTTCTTGTTTTCGGCCTACGGATCGGCTCTGCCATTTGGTGATGATTACGAGCGCGCTCTAATCTTGCGTGATTTTGTGGACAAACCATCATATAGGGTCGCCTTATCCAAGGCCCTGCAACTGCTTGTTCATAGCAGACTCAAAAACATCGGCACGGTTTTTAACATGTAAACTTTACCTCAAACAGATCATCGTGATGAGCATTAATACTCTCTCATGTGAAGAGATACCTTTACACTTCATTGTCACTATCAAACGAACTTGAGCGGCTTGCCCCAAATTTCTCACAAATTCTACTGTAGAAACGACCGGAACAATTTCAATTCCAGTCTCATTTTGAGGATTTTACCCGTCCTCACCCAAATATCACGCGTCTGCATTTACAAACCTTCTCTCCGCTGCCCGGCTTGTGTCACGCAATTTCTCCTGCCGCTTTCTTCCTAGCCTTTCTTCCTTCTTCCTCTCATGCAACTCGTTCCTCAGATCCTCTGTCTCCTTCTGGTCAACCTCGGAAGCCTTCTCCTTCTCCTCTCTTTGCATCCTGCGCTCTTCGCCTCTCTTTCGGCGCTCCTCTTTTTCTGCTTCCACTTGTCCCTTGTTCTTGAAGAAATCCCCTTTTGGGCAGCAATACAAGACGACAGACACGATCTGATGACCCCGAGCAAAGTAGCACGGAAACGCGGCGTTTCCTCCGGTGCTGCTTCTTTGAGACATCCAGTTGATGTGATAGACCATCACGCCCGTGGGCTGAATAGGCTTACCATGTTCAAGAGAATAGACCCTTGGGGGTGAATCGCCGTAGAGGTATGTGCCCACAGCCTTGATGAAATCGCCCTTGGTTACACCATCTGGGCGAAATATTTTGATATTTTGAGGAGCAGAGGGCAGATCGCAAGGGCAGCAGTTCGGATGCTGATCGAAAACATCAACATCGAATCCCTTGACAGGCGGTTCGGTGACGTATTCAGGGATGTTTTTATCCGCGACAACAGAGGCATGGAGCTCCGAGAAGACGCGCTGCCAGTAGGACTGGAAGACGTTGGGAGATGACGCGTCAAAATACGGGCTCTCGTCCCACGCGTCCTTGGTTGTTTTCAGAATGAGGTCAGTTAAAGGCTCCCATTGCTCGGTTATGTCGATATGCTGGTCAGCATCCGTGTCGTCATTTGCGGCGACTGTCGAGAAGTCGCCATCGACAAGCTGGCCCTCGAATTGAATGGTAGGGTACTCTTCCCAGTCCATTGCTGGCAAGCTGCCTCCAGAAACCGAGGATAGTGGTGAGATATGAACGACCAGAAGAGGGGGAATACACCAAAAGTACATGTACTGTCAGCAAAGCGGTGGATCCAGCCACTTCAGGGAGCTCAAGCAATATCGCCATTTAAGACAAGCTACCCTATAGCATCTTCCCCATTCTCTATCGTGCTGCTCCAGAGGACTTAATAATGAATCAGTCCATGATACGTTTCTACTTCACCCCACGCAAGTGAAATGTTGCAGCCTTAGAACAAAGAGAGGATAGAGTTCTACACAACCATGGGAACACTGCCATGATAATCTCTATGCCAAGCAAGGTATCAACAACAATACTCACTCAAGAAAGAATTTTACGATAACTAGAATTTGGACCTAACCTAAGGGCATACGACATCAAACATTCAACTGCTACGATCACGGGTTCTAGGTTTTCTAGCCACCCGAATAAAAATTGAAAAGGAAACCATGGAGGCATAATACAAAACCTGCCAATGCAGCTACTGAATTTTGGCCAAGTTATCATTAGCCTTCTATGTTTTTATTTCTCCTCTTACTTCTGGAGGACGAGCGAAGAAAACCTTTAGCTTATTATCTACTATAAAAGGCGGCCACGCTGGAAGAATTATGATGGAGGATATTTTCTGTCTTGTAACATTGACCAGGACTGAGTTCGTTTGCAATTTTTTGTGAGATTATAATACCAGAAGCCGAAACTTGTACTATGGTAGACCTTGGCTTGATAAATAAGGTGTGGCTGATGCGTGGGTTGGGTGTCATTCTATCATTGTTCTTCCTGTCTCAGCCTTCATCGTCTAATCGCTTTCCAATTTGACAAAGAGATCGTAGGAAACCAATCAGTTGACCGGAAGAGGTCTAGTAAGGGCAAAGAGGTTAGTTAAGATGGGACCCTTAGGGTAGAGATGGGTTGGGATTTTGCGACTGGCAAATCAATCTTCAGCTGATGCCGTCGAACAACCGAATCTCGGACAGCTAGTTCCGAAATGGCTGGAATAGGGGCATCTTAGCGCCGACTTCCTGGTTCTAAGCACCAAACTCATCGGCGCCATCGGGCATTTTAGAGCAATCTGCCCGATGGGCGGGGCTTATCGGAGTGGGCTCACGAGTCACGATGCAACCCATCCCAGACTCACCCCGTTCGTGGGCCCTGGCTAGAATCCTGTGGAGGCGCGATGGGAGATGGAGACATATCATCGGAATCTAGATGGGTGCCAAGCTTGGTCAGACATTGGTGCCCCTCTCGCTCTTCTCGGGGTATATATATACATTATCAACCACGGAATCGACACCAAAGCTATTTTGCTATCGCCACTAAGCCTCTGAAGGAGTTCATCGCCTATTGAGCTCGCCTATGCTTTGATTCAGTCTAACCTAGCAATCTTAGTATATATTGGTCCCGTCTTGTTCCATTACTTTTCCAAGCGTGGGAAAACATGCATTCGCTGGACCCCCTTACTCCGGCTGAGATCAGGCTGGTCGCATCCCTGATCAAGAAAGCGAACGCGGATAACACTGTTCACTTTAAGAACATTGATCTGATCGAGCCCCCCAAAAAAGCTCTCCGGAAATATTTAGTTGCGGAGAGAAATGGCTCAGTTCCGCTCCCTGCCTTGCCTCGACATGCCTCGGCTCTTTACTACCATCGCGGAACGCCAAACTTATTTGTTGCAACTGTGGACCTTGACGGCTCCCGAGTCGCCAGAATCAAGAAGCTTGAATCCCGCTATTACGGACAAGCTGACATGGACGAGGTCGTCGAGGTGAGGGATGCATGTCTGAGGCATCCCAAGGTGGTTGATCGGATCAAAAGCTACGGACTACCCGACAACATGATGGTGGTTTGCGATACTTGGCCCTATGGGCGCGATTCTGACCAGTTGAATCGGAGAATTGCTCAGGTGACTATACTTTCACAGAAAGAAACGAGAATGAGGCAGTTTGGCTGACGTTATTATCTTCCGTGGTAGTGCTATCTTTACGCAAAGGATCGGTCTCACCCTGGCTATAACTCTTACGATAACCCCCTACCCTTTTCACCAGTTATTGACTACCTCACCAAAGAACTCATCGACATAATTGAACTCCCCCTAGACTTAGACCATTCCGTCACTCCAGAAGTGAAGCATATCCCTCGCGTCAACAAAGAATGGCACCATGACCTAAACTCCCTGCCTAAGCGGGCTGACTTGAAGCCCCTCACTGTCCACCAGCCATTGGGTGCGTCATTCACAGTGGATGAACACCTTGTGCAGTGGCAGAAGTGGCGGTTCAGGGTTGGATTCAACTGGCGAGAAGGCATGGTCATTCACGACGTCACATATGACGGACGGGAGCTGTTCCATAGACTCAGTCTGAGTGAGATGTTTGTCCCTTACGGGGACCCCAGAACACCTTACTCACGAAAGAGTGTTTTCGACGTCGGAGATATTGGAGCTGGAGTTGCAGCGAACAATTTGGCACTCGGATGCGATTGTTTAGGATTGATCAAGGTGAGTTCGATCTGCAAATATGAGGAGACAAGCGGATTGTTAACTGATGAATGACAAACAACAGTATTTCTCCTTCACCCTCAGCGACTCTAATGGAAACCCAGTACCCAAGCCAAACGCAATCTGCATGCACGAGATTGACGATGGAATCGGCTGGAAGCATACTGACGGCGCCACAAAGGAAGTGTCGATTGTGCGATCGCGAGTCCTCGTTCTCCAGACCATCATCACTGTCGGCAACTATGAGTACATTTTTAAGTGGCATTTTGACCAAGCGGCTGGCCTTCACTACATCATTCAGGCAACGGGAATTCTCTCCACCGTCCCCATCGCGCCTGGTGTCAAGGTTCCATGGGGAACAAACGTCAATCACGGCGTCATGGCTCCTTATCATCAGCACGTTTTCTCTCTGCGTATCGACCCCACATTAGACGGAGACAAGAACAGTTTCATCGAGGAAGATTCAGTAGCCATGCCCTTCGATGAAGAGAACCCATGCGGCGTGGGTTATATCACTAAGACCAACGTCGTCTCCACATCGGGAACTTCGCAGGCCGTCAATAGCCGCGTACACAAGATTGTCAACCCTTCGGTCATCAACAGGATCTCCGGTAAGCCGGTGGCATACGCCATCCACAGCCCCCAGAAGCAGATGCTCCTCGCCCACCCCGATTCATGGCATGGTAAGCGGGCCAAGTTCGCCCTTCACCCCTACTGGGTCACAGCCTACCGCGATGGAGAACTCTATGCCGCGGGTGATTACACCTATCAGTCGCTCCCAGACGAGGTGGCTATGGAAGATGACGGTGTGAAGAAGGGAGATGTTGCCGCTTGGGCGGAGCGGGGCGACAAGGTGGACAACGAGGATATTGTGCTGTGGCACTCGGTCAGCTTGACGCATAACCCTCGGCCTGAAGACTATCCCGTCATGCCTTGCGAGACCATGATGGTCAGCTTGAAGCCTAGCGGTTTCTTTGAGCAGAATCCTGCCTTGGATGTCCCGCAGAGTACTCAGAGGATGAACAAGAGCGTTCTATTTGAGGAGAAGGAGGCTCCGGCACCTGGGAGTAGGAGCGGGGCTTGCTGTGGCAGCTCCAAGCTATAAATAACCAAATTAAAAGAAGATATAATACGATGGTTTTTATAAAATGTTTGCTGTAATTTTTGCGTTTGAGTGAAAATTTGCTAGAATAGTTGTTCTTAGGTACGTATGGATCAAGAATCGTGAGGTCATCCCTACAATACATGATCCAGAAAGGTTTCTGGTCAAAGTCTACCAACAAACTATTTACTTGCTAGAATAATCCCGAGCCGTATGAAGTTTAATGACGAAATTACGCGGCTATAGGGCATAGCGAAATACTCCTCGTCCTGATAATGGCATGTCTCGCTGAATAGGGAGCAAGATTTAATGATAAGTGAGCTTGGTGAAGATTTTCATTGAGTTTATTAAGCTTGGTCCAGCTACAAGCTAAAATATATCCTATTTGAAAAGTCCAGATCTGGTGCTGGGTCAAAGCCCTCCCCCAACCCGCCCTGAAGGTCTGCCACCCACTGGCGATGCATCTCCTCTGTCATGGGAGGCGTGACGCCTTCCAAGGAATTCATAATATCGACAGTCACAGAATTGTCATGTTCAGACTCTGATGGAATCTCAAAATCAGCCACCAAAGGCTCCGTCGCCATCTCCCGAACCATCCTCAGCGTGGGTTGGTGGATAACTACTTTGCTTAAGCCCGCCCAGTGTTCCTCGATCCCATTCCTGGCAGCTGCGCTGATCATGGCCGGCCTCTCCCATGTCAATCCGATCGGTATTTCACCCGCTAAGAGCTCAAAGGTGTCTCGAATGCATTCGGCCTCGGCCCAACGTTCTGCGAGGATGGCCAAGGTGCTGGAGCAGGCCCGGATAGCGTCAGAGACGTCGGGTGACGTGTACGAGTCCTTCCACCGTGAGGGCGGGGTCGCAAAGAAGCAGTAGAGTAAGGTGACTCCGATTTGAAATTGCGTAAGAAGCTAGATATGATGGAAATCCACGGTCAGGCGATTGGACACAAACTAAAACGGGATAAATGCAAATCGAAATGAGGAACCCTTACCCCTAACCATGGCTGGGCAATCTCCCTTGCCATCTGGAACCTCCGGAATAGAACCAACGAATGACAACAAGCCTGCACGGACCAATCACCCGAGATTCCGTGCGCTGTTCGTCTGGTCGGTCGGAAAAGCATGACGATGTTGTAGTAATAAATCATCGTGAGCCATCCGGGACTCACATAGCCCCGTTGGGTGGGCTTGCACGACAGCTCCAACCCTTTGTTCCACTCTTTGAGCTTTTCCATAAGTTTGATGCGCCACGTGAAGGTCACATCAGAGTGTGGCACATAAGCCTTGTCGAGTACTGTGTTCTGGATTTCTGACTCGAGCTGACGGCCGACCAGGACGTGGAGAGCTGTCGACAGATTGGTGTGGCCAGAGTATCCGCGCAGGGGAGTACCTGGTTGTGTAGAAGAGGCTACCTCGAGGAGTAGATCGTCGTCGATATTCTCGAAGATCTTGCGCCATGCAATCTATTTAGTGAACATGATAGTTTGGCAAAGAATCTAGTACTTACATCGACTGTTATGTGATTGTCTGGAATAGATGTCGGAAAATCAAACGAGCTGCAAACTGCTCGATCAATCGCGTAGGCGCACCAGAAAATCTTCCGGCGATGCTGGATCTGCAACAAGGCGTCGGTATCGGTAGGCTGAGGCTCGGTTTCTGCCAGGTGTAGTTGCGCCATGATGCAGAATCTCATGGTCCAGGACGAAAGGAAAATGATGTTTTCTTGAAATGGCATGTGGAGGGCGTAGATGGTTAATAGGAGGAGGCCTTGTGCTCGAATGACGGGGTCGGGTGCCGAAACTAGATAAGGAAGATATTTTGAGGTTGCCAGAGAGTACAGCGCCTGAGGGGGTATAAGAAAGGTCAGAATACCATTCGTATGCCGATGTCAATTCCAATCTGGCCAGACTAACCTCAGCTCTTTCTCTCCCATTAACTCGAGCCTTTGTCATAAGAAAGGCGATGGCATAAACCTAAGAGGACGATATGACAGAACTTAGCGATTAATTGGCCGGGTGAAGAGACACAGCCATTCAAATCAACCCACCATGTACACGATAAAGGTCTTCCACCTCATTTCCAGAGGCAGGGAAGTCCTATCATTTCTCCAGTGATCGATCCACTCTAGAAATTGATGTTTGAGAAGAAAGGGGTACTGAGAATGGGCCATCTCGAAGTAGGTTTGGATGAGAAACTGTTCCGTCTGGGTGTCTAAATCCACGACTTCAGGCCATACGGAGGCATCTAGACTGGAAGCTTGATGAGAAGTCCCTGATAGGGCTGCAAACAGTGTGGTTCCAGCATGGTCGGGTGGGGTTGGCACCAAGGGTAATACTGGGCCTGAGGTAGTTATGGCTTCATTATGGAGAGTGGTGGTAGACTCGATATGGTTTGGAAATGCGTTATCTGGGCGCAGTCGTGGACCAGAGGGCTGGGTGGGTAAGAAACGGTAAGTGAACGCATGAAAAGTGTGTGTGAGAGTGTGTGGATAGATATTCAACATGGTACGGCTCTGAAAAATGGAGTTGTCGTACCTGTACATCTCTTGTTGGTGATGGTAATGACGGTTGGCTTTTGGACCGAGAGTTTGTACCGTCTATGTGATCTAGGCTTTCCTGAGGTATGAGCCGCTCCAGCTGTGCTATCCGCTCCTCTAGTCGATGCACATATCTAAGAGACAACAGGCAGCCACCATTAGTACAACGCTTGGAGCCACTGAAGGTGGTTAGACGAACTCGGATTCCAAAGGTGGTTTCGAAATGTTTGACCTGGCGGGGACACATTCTACAAAGGGGTTAATCTCGCTTAGTTGTTGTATATGACTGGCAGAACGATTGGGCCGGGGTCTAGTTTACCAGCACCGGAGTGAATACAGTTTTCACAGGGCCGCACTTCGGTACACTTTGCAACAAGAAACAGAGAAATGGTCAGATCTAGAGCGAACAGGCATACTGAGGGAGTTCTCTGCTGGGATGGAAGAGGGGCAACACGCGGCATTCACCTTCTGCTTTCGATGCCGGCAGCGGGCACAGGCCAAAGGTTTCGGTCTCCTAGCTGAGGGACCCCCCGATGGCTCAGGTGGATCCTGTTCAACTGGTCGCGACATTCTGCGCTTCTGTCACTTCCTCCTCACTCGGATAGCCAGGCTGTGGTGCGTGGAGGTCGTTCAGTCTCCAGATTGGCGATTTGGTTAATGACTGATATCACTCGGCGACAGGGTAGTCCACTGGTCGGACATTGCTGGCCCCGGACTTGGACAGAAAAGTCTGTTCTGTGTTATTTCGTGTGTGTCGGAGTCTTGCTCCGAAATATGGTGTTGGTCGTGTGGGTCGTCTGGCGTCTTTCGGACTTTATCGGCATAAATCTATCTCCTATCTTAAGTTGTTAAGCTATTGCTAGGAAAACTGGGTAACTCTCCCCTCCCTGAAGCCTGAAGGTAGCTTGTCATTGCTAGCATATTGACAGCGAAAGGCTCAGATATATTGGCGGATAGAACCGACAGGATACGCGTTATCGACAAGGATTCCTTTGATCGTTATCTCTTCACAACCCTTCCCAACCAATCTAATAATATGGCGATTGAGAATACGCTTAATATCGCAGTCCTCAACTGCGGCTACACATGCCAGAGCATCCAAGAAGCCCGAGGGCAGTACCATGATCTGTTTGGTGCGATATTGCAGCCAGCGGCAGAGCGAGCAAACCGGAAGGCAAATGGTAGCCAACGAGTGAAGCTCGAAATCACGGGATGGGATACCGTTAACCAAGTGTACCCACCATCCCTAGAAGGTATCGATGCCATTATCATATCTGGTTCAGCGAACAGCGCCTATGAAGAACTGGAATGGATACAAACATTGAATCGCTTTGTTGCAGGTATGCTTCTCATGCCGATGTGCGATGGAAGCCAGGACTAAATTTCTTCTAGACGTGTATCACAACTATCCTACCATTAAAATATACGGCTCCTGTTTCGGTCACCAGGTTGTGTGCCACGCGCTCTTCACCAGCGAAGGCGCTCTTGTGACGAAGGATCCGGCTGGCTGGGAGCTGGGAGTGCATAGCGTCCGACTCACGGACTATTTCGTGTCCAGGTTCCCGAATCTGCTTCATGACAACAATCTGTTGCTCCAATACTTACATGCGGATTCCGTCTTCTTTGGAGCACAGCTGCCAGAGGATGTCCATGTCATTGGCACCACTCCCCAATGCAAGAACCAGGGCATATACCAACATGGGAGGCTCTTAACATTACAAGGGCATCCTGAATTTGACCAGTTCATCGAAGAAGAGTGCTTGAAGTTGGTAGGAAAGCGTGTGGGGTGGCAGGAAACCTTTCTGGAGGATGCACTTGTAGCCGCACGAATCGAAGATGATGGCCCGACAGCTGCCGATATCATTGTTCAGTTCTTTGTAGAAGGATAGCCTTTAATATCTGATGATGAAGCGTCGAAAGTGGGCAAGCAGAACAGCTTCTATCCAGTCAATGGCGCGGGCGATATGTGATGATATACTAAGATGTAATCAAAGATACCGAGATCTAATAACATCATTTAGAAATAAGAATATCTCTTCAGTTTCCAACATCACCATCACCATAAACTCAAGCAGTATTCTTCTCATAGCTTAGAAGAACACCTCTCAATCGCATGATGCCTTCCTTGATAGCCTCCTCTTCATGAAATGACCAGCACAATCTGATGGAATTGCCAAAGCTGGCTTTCGATCGCTCCTTGCTGCCTCCGTCTCCCTTGACCTCGAACATTTTCCCATACGCAATCTTCAACTCCTCATTTTCCAAAGCTGCCTTGGCAAGACCAGGAACATCTTGGTATACGCTGGGCAAAGCAATAGATAAGAAGAATCCGCCGGCAACCTGGACCTTCGCTTCCGAACAGCCACCGTTATTTGCTTTAAAGTGACTGTAATAAGGCTGCCCCGTTATGATTTTAACACCGAGAGGTTCCAGATATTCCTCGATGGCCTTTACCATAACGTAGTAGCGAGAGGAGTAAGCTGGTATCAGATTCTTCTCGATGTGGGTTTGGAGTGCCCCTGAGGACAACATGTTTTCGATAAACGTTGAACTGAGGTGGCCCGGGTTTCCTCCAGATATGGAAGCGCCGCTTGAGAAAGAACCATGCTTATTAGTCTTCGGTTTGACACATTGGAACATCCGAGACTGAACTTACGTAGTCGCAAGAAAATTTACAAATGCCGGGGTGCCCATTGCCCACGATACTCGCGCTCCTGGAGCAATGATTTTGGAAAACGAGCCATTACTCATGGTATTGCCCCATTTGCTGCCAGGGTCAAGCTCTCGGTTGATATCCACCAGTGTAGGGGGAATCTCTAGCTTTGCACCTTCAACATAGTTCTTCGGTTCGTGCGGCCAGCTTAGAAAGTCGTACACGTCGTCCGAGATGATAAGTGCATCGTACTTTATAGCAAGTCGGACGAGGTCGTATCTATGTGCGAGGGACATCGTTTTACCGCTAGGATTGGAGAATGTCGGCACAACATAGATGATGTGCTTATATATCTTCTCATATCCATTGGCGGTTGTTTTGAGCCGCCCTTGCTCACCCTTACCGGCATATTCAGTCTCGGTTTCAGCCAATGCCTTTGCGAGAAAGTCCAGATCGATGCCTTCATCATCTTCCGGCACACCTCTCAGCTTGCCGATAAAGCCGCAGTCCTCGAACACCGGACAGGCCAAAAAGTAGGTTGGTTCCACCATCCAAATCCGCCTGGTGTACGAGGGGTCGGCGAACCGGAGGAGGACATTGGAAAGATTCTGCGATGCGCCTCCCGCAATGCACACGCGACTCTCTTCAATCGCCTCGGGATCGTTGTGGTACATGGAACCGAGAAATTTGGCCATTTGGCTGCGAAGCGGAACATGGCCACGACTGGGACCGTAGACCAGAGCGGAACTGGCGGTATCGAAGCTACTTAAAACAGAAGTTGCAGCTGCGTTGAGGGCCTCGCTTGGGAAAAGGGAGGGAGAAGGCCATCCTAATTGGAGGTTGATTTGCTTCCCGGTGGGAAGAAGGGAGGTCATTTCTTCTATGATGTAGAATTAATGATGGAAGACGTATGTTATTGCAAGCAGCCCGTCAACAGTTGAAATTCATGACAGCAGCGGCATGTGAATGTGAAGAGGATGGCTCTTAAGTGACTGGGTCTCTGCCAAGCAGTCATGCCAACGTCAAAAGTCCGTTCCCCAGGCCCCAATCATTTTCAGTGGGCTCCTAACGCTGTCTGAGCGAGATCAATCCGAGATCTTCGGGTATCCCTCCCCTCGTCGAGTCGGGCGCGCATGACTTGAAATCGGACCCTAGCGTCCGATGATGTCGCACTGGGATCGGACCCGGACTGCGCCGTTTCATGTTGAGTGCTCACTGTATATTACCTTGAAGTGTAGGAAATATCCAAGATTGAATAGCTAGCTAGACAAATCTCGTCGACTTGTTGTACTTCTAGACGTAAAGCTACATGTACTCTCTCCGCCATGGCCCAGTCACTACCTTTCCAGGTGCGTATGCAAGCAGCACGACTATCAATGGAAGGATTTTGGGAAACTGATAATGAATCTAGCTGGACTCCCCGTCAATTTTTAAGGACCAATCCTATGTGAATGGCGCCTGGGTAGCGTCGGCATCTGGAAGACGATTTCACGTGACAGGTTCGCACAACTCATAGCCCAGTGAAGCTATTGCACAGATGTCCGTTTTCACGGTACTAACCAATTCTAGATCCTGGAACAGGGGAGAATTGGGCATCTGTTCCAGAGAATGATGCTTCAGATGTGGAACCTGCAGTTCAGGCAGCCCAAGATGCCTTTCTTCTCTACCGCAAGACCACACCACGCCAACGGTCGCAGTATTTGCTGAACTGGCACCTCCTTCTGAAGGAACACAAAAGTGATATCGCCAAGATCATCACGTATGAGACCGGAAAGCCTCTCAACGAGTCTGCAGCCGAATTAGACTACGCAATCAGCTCTACATGGTGGTTTGCGGGAGAAGCTGATAGAATCCAAGGCACCTTCTTCGACTCATCAACGCCTGGAAAGAAGGTGATAACCATCAAGCAGCCCATAGGCGTAGTAGCAGCACTCGTTCCCTGGAACTTTCCTGTCGCGTGAGTTGAATAGCTTTCCCCCCTCTCGCGATGTCTTCATCTTGACTAACCTTTGATAGGATGGTAGTCCGAAAAGCCGCAGCAGCTCTTGCTGCCGGATGCACCATGATCATCAAGCCATCCCCAGAAACTCCATTATCTGTCCTCAGCTTGGCACAACTCGCGACACAAGCTGGTTTTCCGGATGGATGTCTGAATGTTCTTACTACTAGCCTTGCGTATACTCCGGCCCTTAGCGAGGCTCTCTGTCGTCATGCCCTGGTTAAAAAAGTCACTTTCACTGGCTCGGTATGCGAATCGTTTCAATAAATCTGGAGATGGAATTGTGCTAATCAGACATCCAAATGCCCGTAGACCAGAATTGGGAAGCTGGTAGCTAAGATATGCTCGGATAGCCTCACAAAAGTAACCCTTGAGCTTGGCGGTAACTGTCCATTTGTCATTTTTGACGACGCAGATCTGGATCAAGCAGCGGCCGGTAAGTTAACTCGCAATATCAGCCGAGGCAGAGCGGACTTGTCTGACTTGTGTCTCCCAATAGCTCTCATGAATCTCAAATGGCGAAATTCGGGCCAGGCATGCGTCAGTGCCAATCGAGTCTACGTCCAAGCCGGCGTCTATGAGAAATTCGCCTCCATGCTCACTGATTTGACCTCCAAGCTTGTTGTTGGCCATGGCAGCTCAAGCGATTCAACATTGGGTCCCGTTACCACACCACAGAGCCTTGATCGCATATCAGAGCAAGTCAAAGACGCGCAGCTTCATGGAGCGAGGATCTTACTCGGAGGCAAGAGAGTAGAAAACACCACCGGATACTTTTTCCAGCCAACTATTATCGCCGATGCTACAAGTGAAATGCGTGTCACGCATGAAGAATCATTCGCCCCCATCCTCAGCTTTTACAAATTTCAGTACGAATCAGAAGCTATCAAGCTGGCAAATGATACGCCGGTAAGACTGGCTGATCTCGATTTACACGAATTTCTTTCTGTGCTGACTTGATGCTGTCTCTAGATGGGGCTCGCCTCATACGTGTTCACCAAAGATTTAGATCGTGCCTGGAGACTGCTCGATGAAATTGAGGCTGGCATGATCGGGCTTAACACAAGTATGAAAATATCAATGAGCCTTCCAATAACTGAAACTGACTTGAGATAGGTGCAATCACGGGCGCTGAATCCCCTTTTGGCGGAATGAAGGAATCTGGGTACGGAAAAGAAGCAGGCAAGGACGTGGCAGTCGAGGAGTACCTCGTGACAAAGGCAGCCTCAGTGGCAATAGCGAGCAGGCTGTAGTTTAGAAAACATGATCACAATGGTCACAAAGGCTTAGACAGATGGAAATTCAATAGTCACTTCAATTGAAGACTCTTATCGCAAGAATCATCCACTATCATGTTTTGGAAGTAAAGCACCTACCAAGTCGGAGCCGTTTCTTCTCACTTCTTACTCCAAAACTTGTTCCAAGTGAAAGGCTTCGTTCTCGCCCACGTATCAACCATTCATTCATCCGAGGCCTTGTCGATGATTGAGCTATCTCCCCAGCCATCAACACTAGCTCTCCTGATACAGGGTTCCCCCATCGCGAGAGATAAGGATGGCTTGATCCACTGCTCTCTGAGGATGCTGATTGGATTTCGGCAACCTTCGGGGCCCATCGGGGCGTCTCCGATGACTCCTGTGGCCGCCCGCAACCATCAGGAAACTGGCCGAGTCAAGAATCGGGCGGAGAAGAGAACTAAGATTCTTTAGCTCCTGATATTGGTGTCACGCAAGCAGAAATGAACCATTTCCAAACATCCGACGAGAGCATGGATGTGATACATATATAATTCCCAAACACGGGTGCCATTTTGCTTTTTCGCAACACCTCTCTGGATTTGGCACAAGGATAACTGAAACAGAAGTATACAAAATGACTGAGGCAGAACCCAAGGAAATCGCACCGGTGACGGAGGTTGACGGCGACATCGGGGAGAGCAAAGTCATTCATGAGACCGGTGACATTATTGACGATGGTGTTCGACGTGCCCTCAAGTCCCGCCATCTTCAGATGATTGCCCTGGGAGGCGTCATCGGCCCTGGCACATTCTACGCGACTGGTTTTGCTCTTCAATATGCAGGCCCGGTGGGTTCACTCATTGGCTACATCATCATCGGTATAGACGTCTTCTTCGTCACACAGTCTCTCGGCGAAATGGCCACCATGTTCCCCTCTACCGGCTCATTCAACGAGTTTGCTGGTCGCTTTGTGGACCCGGCCTTGTCATTTGCTCTGGGATGGAACTATTGGTACATGTGGGTGAGTTAACGAGCTACCTAATTCTTCATTCTGCTACCTTGATCGTGATCAATTTTCTGACAACGTCAATACTACATATAGGGAACTATTTTAGCAAATGAATACAATGGCGCTGCCTTGATTCTGAGCTTTTGGACCGACAAACTTCCAAACTATGCCTGGATTCTGATCTGCTGGGTTTTCTTCATGGGAACTTCACTCCTGGGCGTTCTCGTCTATGGAGAGATGGAGTTCTGGCTCGCGTCCTTCAAATTTGCTGTTACTCTGATTCTTTACCTCGTTGCAATGTACGTTTGCCTATTCATGCCCATCCCACTCGACCACAGAGAAGTGATTGGCTAACTCATTCCAAAGTCTTATTGATACCGGAGCAATTGGTGGTGAATATCTTGGATTTAGGTACTGGAGAGATCCGGGACCGTTCGCGAACGGCATCAATGGCTTCGGAAAGGTTCTGGTCCTGGCGGCTGTCATGTACTCCGGAACTGAAGCGGTGGCCATCACAGGTGGAGAATCTCGAAATCCTAAGCGAGATATCCCCAAGGCCCTTAAGCAAACCTTTTGGAGAATCCTGATCGTCTATGTTGGCATGGTGTTCTTCACCGGTCTCATCGTTCCATCCAACTCCGAAGGCTTGCTGAACGCCAAATCCAAGTCTGCCTCGTCTCCCTTCACTGTTGCCCTCGTCAATGCGGGCTGGGGTGGCGCCGGTAACCTGATCAATGCCATCATCATTATGACACTTCTCTCATCAATCAACTCGGCTATTTACATTGCCAGCCGTACCATTTTCGCTCAAGCCAAGGTCGGCAGGGCCCCCAAGTTTCTAGCCATGGCCACGAAGAATGGTGTGCCGGTCAATGCCATTATTTTCACCAACCTTTTCGGCTTAATTTCTCTGCTGAACATTTCTGAGAACGCCGGAAATGTGTTCAACTATCTCCTATCCATCTCGGGATCTGCCGCTTTCATTGCCTGGGCATTCATCGGCCTGACCCACGTGCGTTTCCGTCAAGCGATGAACGCTCAGGACATTTCGACCTCTGTACTCCCATTCAAATCTTTCGGGTATCCCTACGTCCCCTGGATTGTCTTTGGCATCAATATCTTTCTCGTCTTGATTTCCGGTTACACCACCTTCTTATCCCCTTTCGATGTCAAGTCCTTTATCTTTGCCTACCTCGTTATCCCCATTTTTGCAATCCTATATGTTGGATGGAAATTATATCACAGTAAGTTGTCATCCCCTAAGTTTCCGTCACAAATTATTGTTGCAAATCAGTATGGGAGGATTATGCTAATTCACGTCTCTTTTCTTTTTTTCCAGAGACAAAATGGGTCAACTCTGCAGAAGCAGACATCTCAAGTGGTCGCAGAGATTGGTTGGTTTGTGGTTCTGATGAAGAAGCTCCTCGTACATGGGCTGGTAAGCTGAAGAATGTTCTCGTGGGCTAGGAGAACCGACTAGCCAGCTCTTCAGCCAACACGAAATCAGAGCTCTCTGGCTCTTCTACCTTTAATCTTCTTACTCGTTGAAATATAATACATAGTTTTACCAATATACTGCGTAACTTGACAGTTTGTCGATTCCATTTTCAGTAAAATCATCACAGCTGTGACTAGATCTTTCAAGAAAATTCAATAGAAAATTCAATAGAACCTAATACTCCATAATTTATCATGAAGGCACTACCATTCAAATTCAAAGTGACTAAAATCGCATGCCTCAGAGCTACCATCAACACCGTGGGTCCCGCTCTGCTGATCTCTACATACTACACCTTTGGGCTCGCTTAACCCATGAGATAACCTGATCCCATGACTACTTCCCCAGAAATCTCGACCCAATCCTGGAACGCCTCCGCATTCGACTAAGAACGTTGCAAGTTAGTCTGGGATGGGGTGCAGCGCATCGTAATCATGGTCCGACACATGGTTGATTCCGCCCTCCTCCGCCGATCGGGGCAACGTCCGATGGCAAGATACAGAATCTCCACATTTACTGCTGGTCCGATACTGTCCTCCTGGTCGGTGCCTGTCCCCGACAACTTCCATGGCATGAGATATGCAGGGGTCCTCTACAAATACAACTGCTGAGTTCATGGGATACGACACGTGATAGTCATAGTTCAGCGCCGATTGCTGTCATTTTGAAAGGTACATTAAACCATCACCCTTGTGTTCATAATTCTTTTCCTGGCAAGTAGTCGACTGTCAACAAAAGACGTTAGAAGAACACTATACAGACAACATGGCTCCCAGTCCAAAGACATTTGCAAGCGACGATACCGTCCTCGACCCTGCCATTAAATCCCATATTTCCAGTCTCTACATGGCTGTTGACACCAAGGATCTAGAATTCTGGGGATCTCACTTCACAGAAGATGCCGAGCTGAAGAAGGGAACATCCAACGTCAGGGGAAGAGAAAGTAAGCACACCAAAACTTTAGCCCATACCGCACGTCACTCTATGACTAACCACGTACAAATCGTTCATAGCACTTGTTGATCTCGTTACCAAGTCCTGGGAACCGGTTCAAAGCCGTGATCACATCATCTACGCCGTATTTCCCTTTGGACCTAAGGCGGAGGAAGTCATGCTCCATGGACGAAGCAACAATGTGTCCAAAGATGGCCAGGCTAGCACATTTACTTGGGCGGCACGAATGCATTTCAGACGAAGCGAGGATGGAAAGGTTCTTATTGATAAGTACACAATCATTCCTGTAAGTTGTGTTTACATCCCAGGTAACGCCCAAGAGAAGTTGAACCATTTGCTGATTCATTTATAGGACCCCCACCCAGCAACATTGTCGTAATTCCCTTTTCGCGATGGAGAGGACTGGAAACCATGCAGCTTGGGAAATAGCTAGTTCGTGTAATGATCTGTCCAATACTCATTGGTGTCCTCAATAAATATTATATTTGCTTTGGTGCCGTTATGCCTCCGCGATTAGCTGTACCTCCATGCTGCGGAAGGCGGATAGATGCTGCCAGTAACGTTGATCCCTAAGATCCAGGAGTAGATTGTGTCCGGACGACTAAAATGTCCCTCTATTTTATGGTATCACTGCTCTAGAAGGCTTAAATATTGGCTGTGGAGATAAAGAATCGTCGCAGCTGACGTGTTGGTTCTAAAGGTGGCTGTCTTTCATCCGGCAATTGCGAGAATCTTCTTCTCAAGCCAAGATTTTCACTGAGTACATGGCTTCTCGTATCACGCGTGCACCTCAGTCCGAGGTCCAGTCTCGCATATCTCATGTAGCATCCTGGATGTAGTGCGATGGATCCCGCTCTCCTCGAGTTTAACGAGAAGCGAGGCGAGGCCTTGTCTAGCCTCAGTTGATAACTGGCCCGGGGGCTGGCTGCGGGGAATTGTCGAAGCCAGCCACTCAAAGCAGTCTCGGTAATGTTCCGCCTTGGGCCATCGGTCTGCAAATATGGCTAGGACTGCACTGCAGTCGCGAATCGCGTCATTCGCATGTTGGGGGACCGGCGTCATCCGCGCCCAGATGATATACCAGAGCGTGACGGCGGCACGAAACTGCGAGAGCACCTATTTGCCATTTGTAAGCACTACCAGGTGATTTGGCAAGCGGGGGTAAGACTTACGGCGAGCCATGGCTGTGCGATCTGTTTCTTCTTTTGGAGGCAGCGGAAGCTGGTGCATGCCGCACAGCTTGCTTGGAGGGCATTGTCGGCGTTTGTGGAGAAGATATTGGCTTTGTTAACGAAACAGAAGGAGAGTCGAGTGAGATGGCCGATATGCTGAAGCCAGAGAGGGTTCTGATAGCCGCGGCTGGACGGAAAACTGGCGGTTGGGAGGAAAGATTAGTCGGCCATGGCTGAGACGAGCGAAAAGGGTATTTAGTATGGTACCTATGTTTGCGGATAGTCTCATCGTTTTCCCACTCTCGCAATTCTCTTAACATGTGGATTTCCAGGTCTAATGGGACAGGTTTTCCCTCCAGTTCATCCTTCTCAATCATATGCATAAAGAATGACTGGATAGTCCTGATTTTGCAAATGTAAGAGAACGTCCGGAGATCGGGATACGCCACGTCCTTGTCCAGCGTGTCACGATGCTCTGTCCAAGGCAAATTTGAACAAGGATTTTCAATGACATGGTCATCAAACTCGTATAGTGGCGTTGATATGTACATGTCGGGTAAGCTCACTGGCGTCCCAAGTGCCGAGCTAGCAGCTCTGTCAAGTCTTCATGGTGCAAAGAGACCCTATCAGCCTTCTGTCTCCCTAGAAAATGATTTGCTCTTAGCAATGGCTTACACGTAGGCACATGACCAGGCTCTGATCGATATCAAGTTGCTCGGGTCGCTGGGATCTCTCTTCAGCCGGTGGAACCGATGCAGCGACGCAAACTTCATGATAGCACCGCTGATGTGTGCAATTCGCCAGGTGCTTTCGGCGTGCAACGCGAACATGGCAGAGAGGAGCATGGCCTGCAGCCGTACAAGAGGAGTGGAAGTTGAGTCGGCGAGGATGGATTGCTCGGCTTGCGCTCGTGACTTTAGGTTTTGGTATTGGGGGAAAGATGCGTTGTCGATTTTCGATTCAATGAGAGACCCAATCGCGAAGATCTTGTCAGTCTCATCAGCATGCATACATCAGAATACTCAGTCAGCGAGAGGTTAGGATAGATACCATATTAACGAAGAATGCTGGCCACCCAACGAACTCCGGGCTACCTCCAGCCCTGGTCCATGCTCGATAATGAACTGCGCACGTCTCGATGTCTAGAAAAGGATATTGGAGGTGAACAGTAGTGAAGTATGTGTGGGAAAACGAAGCCGCTGTGTGAAGCGGAATGTCGTTAGGCGAGATGCCGGAGGGGCTCTGTGAGTCTGAGCTTCCCTCTATGAACTTGGACAGAATTGTCGAGATAGTCGATGATTTACCATTGGCCATTCCTGAGCTTTCAGCAACGAAATCAGGTGGTGCCCCGCTACTAATAGACGCAGGTTGTCTCGGCGAGGGACCAGGGAGTCTTGCTGACGGCGGTGTCTGCGAGTAGATCCGGTGCTCGAAATCAGAATGGCGGGATACCAGAGACCCAGAGGCAGATTGTGGAGTTCCAGTGACGGCAGGCTGAACTCCTAGACCACGCTCATCCCCAGATTGAATCATGTCCGCCCTTTCAATGTTCAGCGATACCCGAGGGACTACCGCGGATATCGTTGTGCTGCATCCTGAAAGCACGGCAAATTTGTTAGTCTACCGGGAACAACTAGAGGTAGGATTCATGTGAAGGCCATTATTACCAGCTCCGGCCGCGATACAATTCTGGCAGGTTGAGTCTCCATCCGCATCACATACGATGTTTAGTCGTATGCATCGCTCACATGATCGTTTCCTTTTCCTTGTTGAGACTCCGACGGCTGGTGGAGACATTCTTTGAATTAGTAAGTAAAGGGAGGAGGTACCTCAGCCGCCTTCAGGGGTGGGTGGTTTTTACAAAGAACGAGGGTCGGCGACGTATTCCAAGTCCGAGGAGTGACTCCCCTCGAGGAGGTGAGGCGAGGAATGTGGACCAGGGAGAGCTGTTACCAGCCTCAAAGACTGGATGAAATGAGGCAAGCCACAAGACAGGAAAGGCCCCATTAGATGACGCTACATGCTTGGAGCGCAGCGTTACCGAATCAAATGCACCTTGTGGTCCAGGAAAGGTTGAGTGCAAGCAGCGAGCGCTCGCATGTGCGGCATTAATTATAATCACCTAGCATCATTTGAGTTTAGACTAGACTCTCAGGCCAAACCAACTACCCTACACCCTAAATGGTTATTTGACATGGTCGTAGGAAAGAATAGTTCTCAAAATCTACTCCTCTCACCATGTCAGGGTGGCATCCACGCTGTTTGGGTCCGTAGTAGCAATGCATTGTGTCATCTATAACCTGTATATCTACAGGTGTGGAATTGCATAAGAACTAATGTTAAAGCAGATAACTCATGGTACTATCTTCTCTCCAGCAATAACCGAAAAAAAGGCATCCGCAAGATATGACCCAGCGTAACTAAGCTTGTGGAATCCGTCGACAATGGGAGGCGCCCTTGATGGTTTGGAAATGGTCTCGATATATCCAGCGATACCATCCCTCTGCCACTCCTTGGCAAATTTCTCTGCTGTAATGTTCAGTCCTGCTACAGACCAGATGGGCTGTACCTGCCATATGATGCCCAATTTGGCCATGTCGTCGCTGAAAGAACTTATCTGTTCCTGACTGAAACCGGCTGCCTCGTAGTTGTACATTCCGGTGAAGCCGAACGCAAACATTCGGTCTGGGTACACCTTGCGGACCTCCGTGTGAAACTCGACGATATCTTTCCAGACTATTAATTTCTTGTTAGTGACAACCCCGAGAACGAAGTGGGTTGTTCATCATTTGAAAAAAACTAACCTGGCGCGTCCATTCTGGCCCATGTCATGTCGCCCAAGGGCGCGACTAGAATAGCTCGCTCGACAATTGTCTTGACACTAGGTTTCCACATGTACTGTCCCTCCTTGGATCTAGAGAGTTCCCAATCGAAGAACACATCCTGCTTTACCAACTCTTTGGCAATTCGGCGTTTTTCTTTGAGCGAGATACCATAAGCAATGGCTTTCGAGGCGTATTGTTGATACTCCTCTTCTGTGGCTTTCTGTTTGACAGCCTGGTCAAATGTCATGAGGCCAGCCTGGGACTTCCATTCATCCCGTGCTTGCACATATTGCTTTCCCTCTGCCATGCCTTGTGCTACATACTCTACCAGAGGTTCCAGGTCGTTGGTGGCTCCGATGATGTACTCGTGGTCGCGAGGGTCAATGGTGCTCGTGATGAACTGGGACCGGTCAGTGTCGCAACGACACATGAGCAACGTGTTGGTACTGTAAGATTGATCGAGATATGATTAGCGATTCATTCTTTTAATCAAGGTCTCATTCAAACCTACCCCATGACATCAAACTGCATACGGACAGCAGTTAACCTCGACAAATACTCGCTGGTGGGGACCACGGTTCGACCTTCGCCCACGGTAAACTTCTTCAAGCCGATCGCCAAGTCATCCAGATGGATCATGGCGACGCCGGCTTCCACAAATAGTTTTGCCAGCTTGACCGTTGTCGTGAGGCCGCCAAAACCCATGTCCCCGTCGGCGATGATCGGGGCCATGAAGTCGTACTTCTCGAGCTTCTCGCGCTCTTCCTTGGAGTGGCGCATTCGAAACTGATTTTGCCGCTGGTCGTGGAACAGCTGCGCTTTGAAGATCTTTTCAACGACCTTTGGCACCGTATCCCACGGGTAATCTGCGTGATCACATCCTGGATGCTGAACTTCGGATAACCCGCATAAGGCTCCAGATACATAGACAGTCTTTCAAATAAAGGCAGTCAGTAATTAAATACGTTCTGGTAGAAGCATACACATGATGGGAAAATGGGATCTTGAAGAATTGAATCCTGTACCTGTTGATGCTTGACCATTTGAGAAACGACAGTTGGCTCTGTGGTGCCAAATGTCTTCTCACAAGTCCCGTTTGCCAGATGAGTCTTCAGAATATTCCAAAGCTTATCGCCTTGCAAGCTAGACGGATACGTTATTGGTATCGTGTTTCGGAGAGCTGCAATGGACTCTGCCGAGTAAGGCCTGGAATAAGACGGATCAGCACTTATTTTCAGACTCGTGTTAATCCATCGCGGCGAGGCATAGTGTGCGTTTCCGTTACCTCTTAAGATGAGCCTGCCTGGGACTTTGCCATTCTTTTTCGATGGCAGTTACCTGTGCCTGGAATGCCGCTTCTTCTGCGTCTAGATCAAGACTGACGTTGGACATGATGGTGATCTGAACTGGGACGGAGCAAAGTGCTGTTTGAAGCCAGAGTTATCAATTGCGAGCAGTTTTTAGAAATAAACCAATATGACCGACCACGTCAAGGCCATTAATAAACCCGGATCTCGATTCCCGGCCGCCATTGTTATTTCGGTAAGATTTCCCCGACGGATTGCGATGGACAGCTAGAGGGCAACAGTGTGTGTGGAGGTTTGGGGGTTCGGACATGAGGCCCGATCTTGTTCCCGATCGCCCCGAATCGATGTCTGGGGGCTTGTCACTGGGGCCGCTCCCCTGTATCATCAACCCATGTAATCTTACAAGGGTCGGTCATTGTCCCATTATGGATTCTGGAAGATAGCCTCCTCAGTGTTTCTACTGAAGCATCACTCAAGAGTAGCCCATTAACACGGTAGATATTTGTCATGGTTGGCGAGGGGTGACATGAACCATTTGTACTACGATAATAGCTACTGCGGTACCCAAAGCTCTCCATCTCCTTCCATTTCATTCTATCATCATGCAATACGTCATTAAAATGTGGAGCACCATGTCTTGATTCTGAGCCTCGATAATTGAGAGCTCTCACTGCTTGAACTGAATGCGCTGCTTATCATTTAGAGAGTTTATCTCAGAATATACATGTAGGTTAGAAGGGTTAAAAGGAAGAGGTATAATCAAATATATTTGCTTTCCGAGTTAAAACACGCACTAAGGGAGCAAAAAGAGCCCGTTTCCTCGCTTAGTGGGGCCATTGACCCGATTATTTGTTTTGTTTAATCGCCGTAGGTAAACAAGGGCCCAATATTATAGATACCTAATCATGGATTCAACGCGACCAGAGCTTGCTATAGGCTACAGTTAATACTGAAAGTGAACGAAACGAATGTTTTCTTGTGTAATGTTTTCTTGTGCTGGCCAGTTGTTTTATTTGGTTCGGCTTTCTTTTACAGTCGTAAGCCATCGCGTGTGTTGATGCATACTCAATGCCGTCATGTTCTCCGGTGCCGGATGTTGCTTAATGTCTTAGATGCTTCTCGCAGTAGCCTTCTCCAAGTGAGTCGAGATATTCAAAGACTTAGAACGTGGCGGCATGCATTAATCTCAGCAGGCAGTACTTTACGCTTTATTTAATTGAGTGCTATTGCTGCCCGCTCACCATCTGTTCTGCTCTCTCCCGGTCGCTCTGGTAGAACTGATCTAGGCTGGGACTTCTTGTCACACGTTACAGGAGACCATTATTGCTGATTCCCTCCGACTCGGAGTGATCCATATTCGTGGTCACCTAGATTAGTCATAAGCCACATGCAATACTGTGTGTTTCCCATCCCCTCATCTTATGCATCACCTGTTTTCCACCCCGCTTTCATCTATCTCTCATAGAGCCATCCCTCTGACCACCATGCCGCGACTCGATACACTACCCGCGGAACTCCTCCTTTACATTGCGGAAGCATGTACCTGGGGCCCCCGGACCCCGCGTCCCAAGCTCTTTGGACCCGGCGGAGAACAGCTTCAGGGCAACTCGGGAAAGCCGCGAATGGTTCTCTCATACTATGGCAGATACCACGCGTCACTGGCTCGCGTCAACCGTCGTCTCCACGACCTCTTGAACGGTCCGCTGTACAAGCGCAACTTGCTCCACGATCCTATGTCTAGATCTTGCCTGCTGTTCGCAGCGGAGACGGACCGCATAGAGACGTTGCAGGTGGCTTTTCGCTATGGTGGCGTGGACCTAAATAGAGTCTACGACGAGTGTCCCACCCAGAATGAGGCCGTACCACTTCACGCCGCACTCGCCGCGAGGAGTAGCCGTGTCGTTGAATTCATGCTAAACCATGGGGTTGATGTTCATCTGCCGTCCAGTCTGCCAGCTGACAATGATGGCTGGGGCTATAACTGCGGACCGGGGTCCGGTAGGCGACGACGAAGTATAATGGAAATCAATAAGACGGCGTATCCGCTACATACAGCTGTGGCATACGGGACCGTGGAGGATGTGGCCAGCCTGATTGATCACGGCGCGTACATGATCGCCAAGGGAACGTCTGTTCTCAGAGTCCTCGACAATCTAGGGCGGCCGGACCTTATCGAGAAAGTCTCCCAGCGCACTGATCCTGTGACGCTGCGTGCCCGTCTTCACCGTGCCGCTTCGGCTCACGACATGGACCTCGTACGGGAGATTCTAAAGTACAAGATCCACGCAGGCGACCTGGACCGCGACAGACAGAATGTCCTTCACATGGTAATCCGAGGAAACGGCGAGGAGAACCTGCCTCTGATCGAGCTACTTCTCCAGCGGCGTGATATAGACCCTACTATCGAAGATAACGATGGCTATACACCCGTCTTCGCCGCGCTCTCAATGGGCCATATCAGTACAGTCAAACGTCTCCTGCAAGAACCCGGGGTCGGTCTCGCTGGTCTGACGGCAAAAGGGCGGACTGCTTTACATGCAGCCATCCAGTCACAAGACCTGGAGCTAGTCGAATACGTTCTCAATCAGCCAGGTGTCGACATCACAGCGGTAGATCACGAATCACGCAGTGCCATGACTCTCGCCATTTTGGTGTGGCGTGAAGAAGTCTCTCTGGCCTTGGTCAGCCTCCTACTCTCCAACGGGGCCCAGGTAAACGATGTGGCACCACAAGGTGGAGTACTCTTCGAGCTCCTACGGCGGCGTCACATTCGGACAGCTCTGCTTATTCTTCGAAATGGGCTGATAATGTCACCAGTCTCCTTGGGACGTTTATATGATGGATATCGCCTGATACTCCACACCTGTCTGAAGGAACCTCACGAATCACTAATAGACATTCTCAAGGAGCTGATTGCTCTTAGAGTCGATGTAAACCAACTGGAAGGGGAGCCACCCGCTGCCGGCGAGGAACGGCGCTTTTTCAGGCCCTCGCCGCTGTTCGTTGCTGCTACCGGTGCAAAGAGCTTGGAGTGCATGAAGCTTCTGGTGGCCGCCGGCGCTGTCCTAAACGAGCCGGATGACAACCGCTTCACCATGCTTCTGAGCATCTTCAAGAGAGCCTGGGGCGATAATCTGCCGTGGGATGACTCTGACGCCGAGGCTTACGCGGACCGAATCTGCTTCCTTCTTGAGCTTGGCGCGACAATGGGGCACGAGACCACGGAGCCAGTGAAGACCGCTCTGGGTTACGCTTGCGAAGTGTCGACGAACGAATCTTGCCCGCTGCTCGCGCTGTTGTTGGACAACTCGACGGCAGCCAATGTTGGCGAGAGCCTCGTCCGTGCACTTATATCCCATTATGAATCTTATGAGAAACGAGACGAACCCAAGGCAAGGGAAATTGTTCGCCGACTTGAAGCCTTTGAAACGAAAATATTTTCCAAATAGTTTCCCGCTGTCTTAGTGGAACCTGGTTTGTCTCCCCTCGAATCAGTCCTGATGAAACTATATGTGCTAACGGGCGTGATTCAGTTCTGTCCGTGATGTCCCACAAATTGTTGTGGTCGGACCTGAGTGGCCCTCAAAGGTATGATCTGAGTATTTGGGTGGGTATCTGGTAGAATCAGAGGACTTTCATTTCCAAAAAAAAAATTGAATACGACGAGGAAATCAGTTTGTTCCTTTCTTTCTATTTTTCCTTATTGGCACAGATTGCGACAACAAGCCATATCAATCTCTCAAGAAACAAATAAATCCAAAAATAGCGGAACATTCCTTAGGTATTTTTCTTTTTAATATAAGCGAACCATAAGCCATATCTTGCCCTCCTACCACATGAGATGCTACACACGAAAAGAAGAGAAAGACTTTCCATCCAAAACAGTGATGACACAAATAAATAATACCTCATCCAACTCAATGGCCATTAATATTTGATTAGTGTCGATCAATCGTGTTCCGAAATCAAGGCAATGCGACCAAAGCCTTGGTTTCAGGGCTGAGAGGGCGAGCATCAGAGCCTACCTACTGTATTATCAATTACAAGCTGATCTTGCCTATTCGCAGCACCATGCCGCCGATAATTGAAAACATGTTCAGCGTTCGCGTGACGGGAAAAGGATTTTGCGGGTTTAATTTTGCCATCAGCTGTCAATTTGTAATCAACAATTATCAATCCCCACCAGCTACGCAAGAGGTTGAATTGGCTTCCACAATATTCAAAGCGCTCCCCCCCGTCTTGACCGTGCCTGATAAATTTCTGCAACAAGATTAGTTCCATCCCAAGAGATCTGGGCATACTCAGGTATAAAATGTCTACACGCACGCGCACCAGGGATCAGCCCAGGCCAAGGCGCACGAAAGGTAAGATCCCCACGCGCGAGACTACCTACATCACTGGTGTACTATGTGTAAGCATGCTGACTAGGGCCCCGACAAGCATGCGATTTGTGTTTTTCTAAAAAGATCAAATGTGACAAGCGCGAGCCGCAATGCTCCAACTGCAAATTGTATAATAAAGATTGTCGTCGGAGCATTACTCGGAGTGAGGCCAAGACCCCCGGTGTCCCATCCACAGCTACGAGTGGCAAGTCTGGGCAGGGTTCAAGCCTAAAGTCAGTCTTTCTGGTGTCATATCCAGTGTGGGAAGATTGATAACTAAGACATCAACCAGGTCCAATTCAGATTTCAGACAGCCAACGGCTCCAAGTCCACTAAATGAAGCGGTTGAGCAAGATGAGCTGATACCGGTCGAGACAAGCACGCCCCCAGAAAGCAACTCTACAGGCAGAGTCTCCGATGTCTACAGTGAAACTGCATCTCAGGGTTCCTGTTGGAAGTTTGATCCAACGAGCCCGAGTCTATATTTTGGACCGTCAGATGGTTCTCTGAAACTCCCGCCACTCACAGTATGCCAGAGCCATCCAAAACCAAATCAAACAGAATAACCTAACCGAGCATGTCAACAGGAGCTTATGCCCGCTATTGACCATTTCTTCGAGGGTATTAACACAGCGCTTCCCATCTTTAACCAAACTGTCTTCATGAAAATGGTCACACGCTGGTTCAGCAATCAGCCCAAACGAGATAGACTCTCATGGGCATCGATCCTGGTTGTCATGGCACTCGGACTACAATCCATGCCTGAGGGGAGCCAGAACATTCACGAAACCGCCACTGGAGAGACTTGGATGAGCTATTGCATGAGGAATGCACAATCTACCTTGCCCGAACTCATGGCCCGGGATGAAGACCTCGTTGGCCTCCAGGTGATGGTATCCCTGGCACTCCTATTCCAGGGCTCTGTTGATTTGAGACCATCGAGCGTTCTTCTTGGAATGGCGATCAGGCTCACGCACAGGATGCAACTACACCAAAAAGACCCGGGCCGGCATTTTTCTGACGGGGAGGCCCAACAGAGGTCCAATGTGTTCTGGATAACATATCTTCTGGACAAGGTATGTTTAAAGGGTCTAAGTGAAGGGACTGTGAAGATTTAACATTTGTTAGGACATAAGCCTCCGAATGAAAACTCCCTCTCTCCTATCAGATGATGATATCAACCTCCCACTTCCCGATCATGAGTCATCAACAAATGGAGGCTTCATTCATTCGCTTCATGGAGATGTTTCTCTCAATATGCTCTATCAACGCGCTAGACTGGCTCAGATCGAGAGCAAAATCAACGCTCTCATCTGCTCAAACCATTATTTGGAGTATGAGACTAGTACGAGGCGGGATCGCGTGGCAAGCTTGGGCGCGATGCTGGAGCAGTGGTACTCCGAAATCCCGGCTGCCTTCAAGCCTGCTAATGCTCCCAGCTCTCTCAAGCCCGTAGATCTGGCCCAGGTCATGTATCTCCACCACGTGTACTTGTTTTGCCTGATCTGTATACACGGGATTTGGAGCGCCAAGTCTGAGTGGATGTGCAAGATTGGTTCATTCAGCAAGGCAGCGATCGAGGATATCATGGTGACAATCCAAGGCCCAAGAGTCACGACATGTTTACAATTGCAAGAGCCTCCCTCAATCGCGGGATGGAATCATTGTGTGTCTGCCACTCGGGAGGCCATACAACTATTTCTACAAGCACCCCTCGCAAGTTCTTCAGCATGGTATGTATCGTGGACGAAGATATTTGGATATAGTATATATTCTAACATATCTTCATGATAGGCTATGCACTTGTGCTCAATTTTCAGGCATGATCATTCTTCTAGCCGACATAATTATTCACCCATCTGCAACAACCAAGTCCCAAGATTTGCGACTAGTCAAGGCTTCGAAGCAGAAATATGATCAGTTTCTAGGTGGTGCTCCATCTCACCTACATGAGTCCTTGAATCTGATAATAGACGACCTCCTTCAGCGTGCAGGCAGCTGCTGTGATGATGATAACATTGAGCACTCCAGCGGTAGAGACTCGGCCAATGCATTCTCTTTGGGCATGGAATCATCGGAAACGCTGCTCAGTAACGGTTTACCTGAATTCGGCTATGAGGATATCCAGGCCATGAATTTTGGCTTTCCCGATTTTATGTCTTCTCGAATAAACGAGGAAAATATGTTTTTGGGTCTTGACGGGTAACTCTGGGGACTGAGAGATATCAGGGCAATGCAATATATGGAACCGCTATATCATAACATCGAGCTAAGCCATTTCACATTTCGTCACGAAGACCATTTTCAGAATATAAACCCGCTTCTCATATCATTCTTACCAAGACATTCTGTATTGTAACCCCAATATAAATGAAAGGAGGGGGAGCAAATTGGCCTCACATTCACCAGTCTTCCTCGGTCGGTTGGTTTCTTCTTTGTGAGGCAAAGCCAAGTCGATGCTTAAGCTTAGGCTATAGTTTCAGCCTCCTCCAAAAATATCATTTTGTAGCATCTTAGTCGCTTCCATCATTGACCAAGACAAACCGATATCGTGGCTTTCCAGCCTCCAAATCGCGAAGTGCTTGGTTAGCTTCTGTTATCGGGATTGTTTGGACCCAGGGCTTAACATTCTTCTTGACGGCCAGATCCATCATTTCCTCAATCTCAGAAGGAGAGCCACAAATAGCACCGGCAATGTTCAGTCCCTTGAACACCAGCGTCAGCATGCTGAAGCTTGGATGTTGGCCGCCCGGATCAGCACTAGAACCTCAATATTAGCTACCTCCCCGGAAATGACAAGCTTGCAACTCTTACCCTAGTTGTATGATGGATCCTCCCGTTTTGAGAACGGACATGTATTGGTCAATCGGCATATTGCTCCCAGAGGACGTCACAAGGAGAAGGTCCAGCGTCCTTTCATTCTTCGATGCCCACTCAGGGTCCTCCCCGGTTGCGATAAAATCATCCGCTCCGAGGGCAAGCGCATCGTCACGTTTGGATGAACCTCTCGAAATAGCCACAATCCGATCTGCATCGAGCGCCTTTGCAAACAGAATCCCAAAGTGTCCCAGTCCACCTATCCCGACAATTCCAACTGTCTTCCCAGGGCCGCATCTATACTTTTTCAGGGAAGCATATAGTGTACTTCCAGCACACAGCATAGGGGCTGCATGCTCAGAGGTCAGGCCGTCCGGGATCTTGACGGCGAAGCGGCTATCAGTCCGAACATAGTTTCCAAACCCGCCGAAGGACCTGCCCTCGCCGTCCGGGTATGTGCCATTGAAAGTCGGCACGGCTCTGGGGCAGTAGTTGACCTTGCCTGAGGAGCACTCATAGCAATCGTCCCGGAAACAACTTCGGGCCTGCGGGCCAACACCAATGCGATCGCCGACTTTGATGGATTTGACAGCGGTGCCAACACGGACGGCTTTCCCGACAACTTCATGTCCAACACAGCAGGCTAAATTGGGATTAAGTCTTATGCAATGATAGTCTAGATTGGTGAGAATGAGATGGGAAAGAGCTCACGATATGTCGTCGGACCCCAGTCAGAGCGGAGCACATGAACATCGGTGCCGCAAATACCACAATGGGTGACGCGGATGTCGATATCATGTTCGTTCCATTTTTTGGGTTCAAATTCTCCCCAAACCATCTTCCCTTCAGCGGCCCCTGCATCATGGCCTAGCCATCCTTCGAATTTGTACATCTTCGCTCGAGGAAGCAAGTTGGTGATAGATGATCCTTGTACGAAGGTACATATAGAATCAAACAAGAGATTGTTCAAAACACACCTAATTTTCTCGTGATTTGAAGGCAATGTATGAGACAAAACACCCAGTTATGATAACTTAATTCTAGCCCATCCTGCCGGTTTTTATATAACTTTGGAAAGCGCACTCCAGTCCACGGACTTTTGGCTGTCCACGGACAAACTTCTTGGCTGGATTGTATAACCCCCAATTGGGGATATGAAGAGGCTAAATTCTGCCCATTTAGGGAGCTATTATTTCATAAAGCTGATCCCTCATCGGGGTGACATGCGCTAATGCAAGCTGCTTATGCTTCTGTCAAAGCGCGGAGCCACCAACTCCACTTTTGAAGTTGCCACGCTCTCTCGAGACATGGAGATGCCAAGAACATTGATAGAGTATATCCAGGCCGCTAACATGACGGGACATCAATTCATAGAAGGTCAACACGTCGTCTTTAAATTGTGAATTTTTTGACATTATTGATCTTTTAACATCTGCTTCCTGTATCATCCAATAATCTAGTTATCATAATACATTGGGTTGCAACATAACGCTTGCGTTGTTGGTTTAGCTTCTGTAGGGCCACTGATCACACTTCTTTATGTTGCCATACCATCCCAAGATTCTTGCGACTGCCCTTTCTGGTCATGTTTTGATTAATGCCGAGAAAGAGAGTAAACATATGCGCAACATTTGAGCAGATGGGCATTCTTCCCGTACAATGTTGGAAGTACAGGGTACGATCAGAGCTGAGTCATCTGTTGAACCAACACCCTTGACCACAACTTTAGTGCCCCCTTTCAGTGATCATTCTGCAGGCTTGTTGATTTCCTCCATTTTTCAGTCGTGACGAACTGATACCCAAAGCTTCACGCGACCGTAGAAAAGAAAGCCTCGAGAGATACTCGCAAACATCTTCCATTGGAGGTTTTCCACACGAGGAAGCAGGCAAACATTTCGCTGCAGCACCTAAAACGCCCAGCCTACGGACCATGCGCCAAATCATTTACCATGGACCTAGTGAATGAATTGGCAGATGTGTCCCGATAGCTCGGAAGGACAATCAATCGGAGACAGATGGCCAGAGCCCTCCAGTACCTCCAATTTTGCCCCTTGAATGTTCTGGCAGACTTCCTTCTTTACCCTCTCCAGTGGTTCTACAATATCTTTGCCAGCTGCCACGACCAACACTGGGCACCGTATGCTGCTAGTAGCAGTGGTGATGTCCTCTCCCATTCCGTAAGTCGGCCATGCTTTCTTTGCCCACTCATTCCCTCGCAGCATATCCGAGACGAGAGATTCAAGGGCAGCCCCAGACGGCGATGATGCCGTGAGAACATTGAGAGCTACGAAGCTTGCCGAGTCTGCGTCGTCGTAGGCATGCACCTGTTGATCACGCATCTCCGGTGGGAGGCTCAAGGGCGTCGGAGGCGCCGGGCTAACAAGAACGATGCCCCTCAAGCCAGGAAGTTCGCCTTCCCCAGCTAGTAGTTGTGCTACTTTTGCCCCCATCGACAGGCCAACCAGTATATATTGCTGCAGTTTTAGAGAAGCGATGACATGTTTTACATCCGACGCGAGCCGTGACATTGAATAGGCGTCTGGGTGAGGTGGCCCGACTGATTTGCCCCAACCGCGGAAATCAATCGCGACGGTGGGGTGCTGCTGCGATATCTGAGAATTGACCTGCGACCATGTCTCTGAGGAGCCGCCCCAGTAATGGAGAAATATGACTGTTGTTGGGGTTGATTGCCCTGCGGATGTGGGCGGACCGGAGACCAAGGCGTGAATCGTAGTCTCCGGCTCCGGATGAAAGAGAACTGATTCTGGAAGTGACATTTTGATTTGCCTTATTACGGAGAAACTGCAAGTTGTTGAGTGAGGGGAGAAGGTTTATATAGTTTCGACCGGTGGATCATCCACTCTGAAATAAGGGAAACGAGAGTGAGCTAAAGCCGAACAACCGTCGATTTGTTTATGTCATGATGAGGGCTATGGTTCCGTTCGGCCTGGTTTATATAATTAAACTTCTTTTACATCCGATGGTGCTCGGATATACAAGCGGCTGCTATACAGAGTGCTAATAGCTACTGGAAAAACAAGGCTAGTACGTCGAGCTGCCGGTGCTGTCATGGTAGTTTGCATCCGACAGAAATAATTGGGCACGGTAATGTCAACAGCTCAGAACGCGCCACTATGGCAACATGTAGGTGCTGACTCAGAAGACAACGTGTACGGTACCCAAACACGTGGGCGACATAATAAAACTAGCAACTCTGATGTACAGTAGGGACTGGGTGTTGCTGAATTAAGAATAATAACCACAATAATGAGTCAAAATTAAACTTATACACTGGTCTTTTGCTCCGTCTCGATGGATTTTTGCCTATTTGTCATTTTCTTGATGTTGCTGTCGGCTACAGCGTGGTGTTCCATGGATGCTATATGTCATATGCCCTTCCCACACCTACAAAACGCTAAGTTGCTACGTAGGGGCTGACGCAGAGAGTCATGCGGACGCGACGAGGTTTGCATTTGGGGATTGACAAGTGTTAGGCTTACTGCTTCTGCTTCAATGTTTTCTTACGCGCTGTCCCATAAGGCTCAATCCGCTATCTTTTGTGTCGAGTTTAGAGATGCTAAAAATAAAAAGACCACAATCCTCCAGAGGATCAAGCGACAATTGAGCAGACCAAAGTCCTTCTTGGCGGCTCAGCCACTAACGAACAGCGCCATTTATCATCTGCGCAGCGCCACTTGCGCACTGTGGCTCTTTCTTCATCGTTCATCACATCCTCAACCCCCAAAATCGAAAAGGCCTGGTCAACATCGACACATCACTCGCTCAGATTCTGGCTTGTCTAAGGCGCGACTAGTCACTGCCGGTCACGATGATAGGCACCAGTCGAGCGGAGCTGTATTTCATCCGCGTCTCCATCGTCGTCTTCCGCTACACACCCGCGATATGTGCCTTCGCTCTCCCCCCGCTCTACCTTTCAGGCATCAACTCATCATGGAAGATCTTTTCCACCGTCACATTGACCCTCGGTCTGGCTGCAGAGGGCCTCTTCTACCTTCTGGCTTGGCGGCCAGCCCAGGCTCGCCTGCGCCTCAAAGCCGTGTATCCCGCTCCATTAACGTCACCCGAGCGGAGGGCGCTGTTTGAGAAGTGCATAGAGAACATGCAGTCGCCTGAACGGTATCTCCAAGGTTGGTTCCTTGGCGCAGATCTGCAGGACATCCGGCGAGAAAACTTGAGGGAGTTCATAATGTGGGCCTTCTTTGATCGCGAGGAGACGGATTTCGGCGACTGGAGCGCGTCTGAGGAGCAGGACATGGAGTACTTCATCCATCTGATTGAGCAGCGGCTGGGAAGGACTATTGAGCCAGGCCGAACCCCAGTCAAGAGTCTTCGCCTCAACATTGACGGTATCTACACCACCTACCGAAGTCTTGCTTGGTACATCGTCATTTTCTTCGTGGACCAATTCACCCACGTCGCGCTTTGGTTTCATGGCTTCCAGTACTTTACTGCTGAATCAAACCGCGCCGTATTTCCTCCGAGGCCGCAAAGATTCCTCACAGCTCACCAGTCAGAGGCTCCCGGGCTCAGTTATTGGTACTCTCCACGAGAGGACGCCGATGACACCAATGTGCCGATTATATTCTTCCACGGTATTGGCGTAGGCCTCTTGACGTATATCCGGTTCTTGGCTGGCCTAAAGAAGAGCAATCGGGCAGGCATCATTGCCATCGAAACTCTATCCATCTCATTCCGCCTGACCTCTTCCCCTCTGGACAGGGTAGAGTTTCTGCGCCAGGTCAATCTCATACTCGACCACCACAACTGGGACACGTTTGCCATCGCATCCCATTCCTACGGGTCGGTCCAGGCTGCCCACGTACTCCACTCGCCGAGCATGCGATCCAGGGTCAGTGCTGTAGCAATGATCGACCCCGTAACCATCATGCTTCACCTGCCCCCCGTGGCTTACAACTTCACTCGCCGCCTCCCCAGTCGCGCAAATGAGTGGCAGCTGTGGTACTTTGCGAGCACAGATCCAGGTGTCGCTCATTGTCTCGGGCGGCACCTGTTCTGGCGGGACAGCATCATTTGGAAGGATGACCTGGTCCAAAGGCGAGGACCAGATGGAAGCAGGGTTGGAAATAGACGGGTGGCCGTCATACTTTCGGGACAGGACATCATTGTTGATGTTCCCAGCGTGGCCAAGTATCTTGAATCGAGGGGGCAGGATGTATTGGATCTGAACGGCGACGGCAAAGTTCTCGTAAAGGTGTTCCCGGAGCTTGACCATGCGCAGGTATTTGACTATGGTGCGATATGCGATGAAGTGGTTGACATTGTCACGTCGTGTTGCGACGCATAGAGTGTATTTCTAACATGACATATTACGTCGGTTTGCGCAATAGACTTGGCGGGTGTAGATTTATATGAGTTTACATGAAGGGTTTCAATTACCGCAGTTATATAGAATTCATGAAGACTAAATCAAGAGATAGGTAGAAACAAGCAAAGTTAAAAATGCCCTGGAGATCACATAGTTGGCAACCATGTGTGCCTTCAAACAAACTTCAGCTTGTGACGAATGATATTTCTCCTTCATCGCAAGATCATACACGTATACGAAAGCAAAACATCAACAACCTTTAGTTATTCTTCTCAAACAAAGCCAAAACATCCTGGTTCCCACAAGCTGCCGCGACGTCAATGGGCGTCTGATGGGCATCATCCTCAAGCATCGGATCCAGCCCCATGCTCAGCAACCCTTTGAACCGCCCAACGTCCCCAGGAGCCGCAATATGCAACAGGCCCTGGCCTTTGTCGTTCCTTACAGAAAAGTCCGCGCCCAGGCTCTCAAATAATTGTAGAGCACCATCCTCTGAATACTCACGCTGTGGCTTGCCGAACAGTGCGCCAGAGCCACCACCGAACAAGCCGCCTGACCTTTTCCTCAAGCGCTTGCTGAAGGCGAACAATGGGGTCTGTCCATCCGAGTTGCGTGCATTGATATCCACACCGCGCTTCGCCAGATCATGAAAGAGAGTTCGTAATTCGGGCGTGTCGAGTTTTGTCGCGAGGAGATGCAGCATATTGTCTCCGTTCTTTGTGACGGCGAGTGCATCGGCTTCGGTTGAGAGAAGCGTCTCTGCTGTATCAGTGTGCCGTCTGAAAGCGGCAAGGCGGACTGCTTTATGAAGAGGCGTATTCCCTGCGTTGTCCGATTGCAAGACGAGATGCGGAGCTTGGTCTAGGATATGGCCGAGTGTAAGCTTGGGTGTTTCTAAGTAGACATCGCGATCGACCAGATAATGCAAGATGTTCCGGCTAAAGTTGTCCCGAGCCTCAAGCGAAGCTCCGAGAGAGACAAGTTTCTGAAATCGAGTCTGATCATCGGCACCTTCCTCATCAGCGGTGGTGATTTGGTCTGGGTTGTTTTGGCAGGCCAAATGGAGAAGAGTCAGGCCTTGGGAATCTTGGCAGTTGATGTCCAGTGCTTCGATGCCGAGCAGGATGTTCGGTGGTTCGCCGCGTCGCATCAGCTCGTGCAATACCGTGCGCTCTTCATATCCTTCAGGGACAACCGGTGAGGCTGTATCCCCATGGGAGGGAGCCGTTTTGTTCTCAACACCAGGGTTAGAATACGGGGTCGCCGTTTTGACGAAGAATTTTGCAAATGGATCAGCTCCATACTTCAGTAGCATCTGCACAACCTCCGTCACTTTCTTATAATCCTGGGAATTCGATGGCCCCGAAAAGCCCTGCAGCTTCAGACAAGCATAGTATAATGGTAGATCCTCACTTGATCCCCGTGGCTCGGTCTTTTTCCCGAATAAACTTGATCCTAAGCCCTGCGGGGGCTGGTCTGTTCGTTTCGTGTTGGGATCAAAACCTGCCTCCAGAAACGCCTCGAGAGCATCAACCTTGAGCTGTTCTATTGCCGCGAAAACCGCCCGAGTAGAGGCTGTTGCCCCTCGCTTCATGAGGAGCTTTAGAAGGTTGATGTCCTTATTTGCGTAAGAGAGGCAGCTGTTGCCTACATTGTCAATTGCATTGACATCCGCACCCCATTCGAGCAAGCTTTTGATGACATGTTTTTGAAACAGGCCAGGGCGAGTAGATATCTCTTCGAGGGCCAAAAGTAGCGGGGTCTGGCCTTTGAAATTTCGGATTTCTATATTCGCACCAGCCTTGAGCAGGTAGGGAAGCGCTTGAAAAGTATGCCACCAGGTGTGGCCATGCGCGACCTGATGGAGTGCTGAATTCGCTGGAACCACGATGGACTCGTTGTCGACTCGCTGGCGTTGATATTCAAGTTCATTGATGTCGACTTGGAAATGCTCAACTAAGAGTTGAACAACGGCCATATTTGGTCGTTGCCGTGACACTGCCTGAACTAAAAATGCTGCCCCTTCTCTTTTGATCTCATTGGGATCATGGGGAGTGTTTCCCTCAGACCAAAGACCGGGATGTGTCTTGTCTCCGAAGGCATGCCACTTGCCGCCAGCCAGTCTTGATTCCGTTTCAATATCACCAACTGTTTTGACGAGAGAAGAAAATCCATTCTGAACTAGAACAGAAAAATTGCAGTCAGCAGTCCCTTCAGGGTTGGTAAGAAAATCAGCCTTTCTCCTAGCCAATTCATTCACTGCCTGGTATTGTCTCTGATTTATCAACTTTTTGAAGAGCTCCTGGTTGCTTTCCCCAGATTTCGTGCTCTCTAACAATCTTGTCTCTGCTTTAAGGATAGCATTATCGTCAGCGTTGGCGGTCGCTACGATGCCTTCTGACTCTGATCTGTCCCTATATTTCTTCAGGGCGTCTGAAAAGCATCTGACGGTATAGGCTTTTTGATCTCTCACGGCCTCATCTATGAAGCCTTGGAGGAACGGCAGTAAGGTCACAGATTGTCTGCTGAGAAGCATATCTAAGATCTCCTCGAGTCTGGCCGTCACTCCTGTCCCCATATCTGAAGTCAAGCTGGATGCTTCGTCCGCCGGGCGCGCGGTATCTTCCAACTTGACCGGGTTGATGTATGGTGCCGTAGTGGGACTTGTGACGGCTCTGGACGCCTTGCTGGAAATATTCGTCGGCATTGGAGTTTCTTTTAATGTAAATGCTGATGCCCCAAACAAAGAAGGACCTTTCAATGGCCCATCGTGTCTTATCCAAAGCGCATTCTCATCTTCGAAACCAGCACACCCTTTCAATGCATGCTCGTTAATATCAGCCCCAGCTTCAACGAGGAGGGCTACAGTTTCAGGCTGCCCTGACCGGTAGGCGTAAAAAAGAGGAGTTATATAATCAAACTCCTTAGCTTTAGCATTCACACCAACAGTAGACGAGCATGAAGGGTCCAGGTCACTCTGTCCCAGTTTTGACTGAAGAGAACGGAGGAGAAGCCCTACTGTGTTGCTTTGGCTGGCACGGCATGCCAAGTGAAGTGCCGTCAAGCCTTCGTGCGTGGCCAGCGTGGGATCTGCCCCGGCATCAAGCAGCTTTGCTGTATTTGAAACACTACCAGCTGCAGCCAGATGAAGCGGGGCGATTCCATCCTCATCGGTACAGTCAATCTCTTGGGTTTTGGAAATCACAAAGTCGATTGGTGCTGGACGCCCAAGTTCGGTGGTTAGCCAGTTGGCGTCTGTGGCAGATAGCATGTGCAATGCAGTACGGCCAGCATGATTCTTCTGGTCTACATCCAAGCCATTCGCCACCAGCTTGCTCCAGCAGTCCACCATCGAGTGGCCATGGTCTAGACTTGATGTGGCTCGCGCGCGTTCCGCCAGCTCATGAAGGAGGGTGTTCCCCACAGAGTCGACAGCCTGGAGATCGAGGCCAAGGCTCACCAAGAAGTCCAACTTCTTGCAGCCATGAGTAGATTTTGCATCGTCCTCCGAGAAGGCGTGGGTTCTAGCAGTTGCATGCAGAATGGTGCGACCTGCGAGGTCACGAACTGCAATGTCGGCACCCCTCTCTATCAAAGCTTTGATACAACGATCCTCGTCTTTCTCGAAGGAGAAATTCGTAAGACCCCCGAAGAGCAAAGTGTCACTATTGCTGTCGGCCGCGTTAATGTCAGCGCCCGCATCTAGAAGCATGTTGATGACTGGCAATGATTCCGGAGACAGACGTGTTGAGAGCAACGGGGAAGCTCCGCGAGCATTCTTAAGATTTGGATCAGCCCCTCCATGAAGTAAGACCTGGATGAGTGGTGCCTTGGGATAGGTGGGCTGTAGCGCAATGTGAAGTGGCCTATTCCCGTCACCATCGGGGATGTTGCAATTGGGGCCGTATGTGATGAACTTGATGATGGAATCTATACCGGATGGCTCATGTCCAAAGTAAGATAGCATGAAATGAAGGGGAGCTTGTCCTTTAGCATTGATAGTCTCGATGTTGGCATGGCCATGCTCGACCAGGATCTGTAAGACCTCGGATGATTTTACGTTGTAAAGGGGACTGTTCCCCAATGAATCAACCGCGTTGGCATCTACTCCAGCTTCTATGAGAGCACGGGTCATGCCGACTGAGCGTACCGCGCCATGTAATGCGGTTTGCCCTCGTGGGGTGCGTTCGTGCACATCAACTCCAGCTTCAACAAGCAATCGCAAGATCTCACAGAGATCGCTTTCGAGCGCTTTTCTAGGATTGGACGGAACACGCACCCCCAGGCCGCACAGTCGATGCAGGCAGTTGTAGGTCTGGGGTTCGTTCTGGGAATCATTGGAATCAAACCAACCGAATCCATCCCGGTGGCATTCACTGCCGAGTGTTGGATTTGCACCAGCATCTAGTAACACTTGAACTGTTCTAAGGTCCGGGTAGGCACAAGCTCGGAACAGCGGCGTATCGCCCAGGATTCTAGTATTTGGATCGACACCAGGATGCTGTAGAATCCTCGCGACAACCTCTGACTTGCCCATCTCGGAAGCCCACATCAACGCCTGATGAATCGTATTTATGTCTTTCAAGAAAGATAAGAATACCTCTACACTTTGCACGTGGCCGTTATGGCATGCGTACATTAGCGGCGTATGGCCTATTGTGCTTCTTCTGCTTCCACAAGAGAACGCGGAATCTTTGGTTTTTGGGGTCAAGGGGTCGACTCCAGCTTCCAGTAGAGCTTGCACAACCAAATAATGGTTGTGAGCTGCCGCCTCGTGCAAAGGCTTCAGTCCGGAGGAAGCATTCTCCTGGTCCGGATTCGCACCAGCGGCAACCAGCACGCGGATCATCTCTGCGTGTCCTTTACTAGCTGCTAGCCACCTGTGAGGAACGCAAATGTTAGAACATGGACATCGTTGAAACTTGGAACAATAAATGTAAGAGCGGAAGAGATAAGAGGAAAAAAGAATTGGGATATACAAGTAGTTCTACATACATTGGAGTGAGTCCATCTTGGTCAGGAATATTAGGGTCAACATCTCCTAATAAGACGTCTCGGGCATAAGATGCCATTCCTAACTTTGCCGCGATATGAATCTGTGAATCCTTGAACATTTCCTGCCCAAGGAATCTTTGAATTTCGGTGTTGATTTCATATTGATCAAACCCTGCATTCTCCGACTTGCGAACATGTCGATGCCAGTTTCTCGCAGCGTAGTCGAAAAATGGGTGCTGAAGTCTCAGCTGGGCTTCCTTCTCCGGCACATCAACCACGCGACGAAGCCCAAACAATGAAGTCTCGGGTGGAGGAATGCCACCGACACATATAACTGAATAGTTACCCCAATCCTCGGATTGGAGGTAGCGAAGACATTCAAGAGCAAGATTCGCATGCGTGGGGGCGGGGTGCAGAACGGGATATCCAGGCTCGTTGCTAGATCTTGTTGTCCCTCCCAGGTACTCAGTGAATGAGTGGTGGATGACTGATATGGTCTCGTCCGCGAGGATCTCTAAAAGGGGGCCACAAGCAGTCCTTATCAACTCCTTTGTTGCCTTCAGATCCCTGGAAGAGTGGTCAGGATTCCCAGATCGAATCATTTCGGCAAGTTCAAGCAGGCGAAGGGGTCGAGTGGCATGGGTAACCGCTTGAAGGATAAGATGCTGAACGCTGGGCGGCACCCCTGATCGCTGTGCATGCTGCGATAAAAGGTCGGTGTACAAGACATTCAAGTCAGTTGGGAGTTTCTGAATCACCTCTTGAATCTTGGCGTTAGGTTCAAGGAAGGCGTCCATTGCCAGCTTGGCATAGAGAAACAGGCCATTGGCCCGCCCTGGAAGTGCATTCCTTATTAACTCCTGATCGCTCGGTGGTATATGCGAGCTAGAAAGTACCGATTGGACGAAGGTTGAAATATCGACGTCGACCAGTTTTTCCTCTAGTCGAACTTGTAACGAAGTGCTTTTTCGGAGTGGTATCCCAACATTGGGGACAGGCCGGCTAGTAACGAGGACTTTGACCTTTTCTGGTCGGAATGATCCCAGTGACGCGAGTTCTTGTAGAAAAGACTCGTTTCCACCGTCCATCTCGTCAAGAGCATCTGTAACGCAGAAGGCCTTGCCAGGAAGATAACTGAATGCCATCTGCAAGTCTTTCCACAGGCTCTCCGTTGATAGACTTTCAATTGATCTCCCTGCATCCATGTAGCCTTTTAACTCCTTCTGCAAAGGAGGACTATAGCTCAAGAGCTGGTCTAGCCAGTCTCGCAACAGAGCTTGAGGCTTGTGATTGGCATTGATGATTTGTCGGAAGAAGAAGAATAGCACAGGGGCTCCGGGATTCGAGGTTGATAGGGTGTGGATCAAATTAGCTGCGATCACTGATTTACCGGATCCAGGAATGCCTTGAATCCAAAGCAAGCCCTCCTCTGAGCCTCTGAGCCATTTTGCATAAGTTTCATTTGAAGTGAGCCAGGTTCCCGTGCCTTGGACATGGGATTTCAGGTGCTTCTCATACTCCCCACCAGGAGCATTGTAAGCGGTGGGCTTGAGCCAGCCGCGGATCTTTTGGAGGGTCTCGGGGGATTCTGGGAGGATTTGTTCCGGATTGTAATTGCTAATGTCGTCGTGGCCGATAATCAGCGCATCAGAGTCATTGTCGTTGAGGGTCTCTTGACGAGGAGTAGTCATGGTCTGGTCGAATTGGTGTGATGTGCAGCTGGAGGTCTGGCTGGAAGCTATTCGGAATTGAATAGCTTCAGAGACGCGGATGAGTCTAGGTTCATTTATACCTGGAGATGACCAAGGATGGATTCAGCGTCCTTTCGCTAGATGATGCAGCTGGGATTCGACTTGGGACGATCTAAAGCGGGATTTCTGGTTCTAGGCACAGGCAGATGATTGAACCTCGCTTTGGTTGAGGATTATGCCTGTGCGATTAGTCAGTCCTTCATGCCTGGCTTTTGGTTGCCAGCTCATTGGCCATTGGCTTCAGGTAGACAGCAGGCAGCCCAAGCTCCAGTTAGGCCTCCGCTGAGCCTCTTTCATGCCTTCACATTTTGCTATTTTTGGCTCCCCATGCAGCAATCTCCACTATAACAGGACGAAGGGGCCTCTAGTGTGTGGAGAGTGGCGAGTCTTACGCATTGTTCTCAGTTGCAATCATCTACATATATTGAGCACTTCCATTCGCAAACAAAGCAACGGAAATCCAGCTGTTAGTTCTTTACTACGCAGCCTTGGTTATTACCACCTGAAACTGGGATATTTTCCTGGACATAGCTTGAACAGCGAAATGGATTGAGAACTAGCTAGTAGCTACCACTATCAAAATATTGCACCCATGTATCGTTTTATCGCGTCCTCAGGCGGTTGGAGCGCAGCACCCGAAGATGTTTAGAGGCTGCTGCAGCTTGCAAGCCAGTCATGAATTCCGAACCGACAAATACCTTTGATAGTGCGGACTGTTCGTGAACAAGCCGGCTCAGCCTAAGGGGGGCATGTTGGAGAACATGTTCTGCGCTCGGCTTTCTGTTGAAAATATGCGATTAGTACAAATTGTAAAATGGAAAGTGAGTGGCACTCACGCAAGCATCAACGCACTGCAGCTTCTGTATATACATAGCTCATCAGTACAAGGACTCTTTAAAAGTCGCTCCGGTGGTTACTTACGGCAGCCTGTAAAATATACTGGTCAGTAACTGATTGTGCTGGTGGATTTCAATGATGACTTACTCTGCAATTGGCCTTGCCAACGGGACACAGCTTGTCCTTGGGGTTCTGGCACCATCTGTTCTGATCTTGGATACGCCCATACAGATTGTCCAGGGCGCCGGCACAACTATACCAGAGATTGTGTTAGTTTGAGTAGAGTCGTGAGTTTATAAGTTTGGTTAGTTATGCTAGATGCTCGTAAACACGTGCCTTATCCTCCGGGAATCGAGGTCAGGCAATGCAGCAGCAGTGCCGAGCAGGAGGCAGAGAATTGTAGCTGTGATTCTCATTGTAAGATCGTTTCTGAGCGAATCTGGAAAATGGTTGTTTGCGTAGAAGATAGAGTTGCTGAGAATTGCAACATAAACCGAGAGGATGGCGCCTTAAATAATTTATTATCTAACGGTATTTATCACAAGACGATAGCTACAATACAAGACTCATCATGCTTGGTTGTGAGAATATGGCGTGACTTACACACAGTGTCTGAGACCATGGCGGCGCGTCACGATATCATTGGCACGCTCATGAGGGGGACTGAGATTTTTGCTTTATCCCCCAGAGCACCCAATCATGCGACTTTCCGTGGGACAAGACCTGCAGCATGACTCGGCTAATGTTAAACACAATGTGATCATACGGGTAGGAAGCGGTCAGAATCGTTAGGTTTTGACTGCTTAGAATCGGTGTTCTAGCACTCGCTGTGCATGTGCAAGCTTTTCTATTACTTTCACAGCATTGGAAGAAAGGGTGTATGTGTCATTCCTCGTTCCAGAGGGCGAATAAATACTACTTAGCGAAAGTGCTTTTAAGGCTAACGAGTAGATTCGTTGGTGCCATTTTTCGGACACAAAACCGCTGGTGCTAATTACAGTATTCTGTACAGCAGCCGAGACACTTGTTAACACCATCCGGATCGGCCCAGGTAGGTAAGACCACGTTTAGAAATTAAATGCTAGAATTGATCGTGTAGCATACAACTTTAGTCATAGAGAAACCTCTAAAGTCCGGCCTTGTAACACATGAATTTGCAATGCATGATATAGCTCGAATTTTCTGACCGGGGACCTCCTCTCCCTAGGATATAATCAAGAGATCCTGCCTCTGAGGACAAGGTTCTGTGTGTCACACGTGCCTTGGCCACCCGTCAAGCTTTGTTAATTAGCAACCGGTTCCATTTTTCTAGCATCTATTCGTCTTTGTCTCCCCTCTGCTCAACATAAGCATTCTTTCTTGGTCTTGGCATATGAGTTTGTATACGTTTGGTCATTTTGTTGTCAACTTGGCACTGGAATGAGTGCAAACGAGCTGGTTGTTCTTCAGTGACCAAGCATCTTTTTTCTCAAAGTTTCAGCTTCTTTGATGGTTGACTACGTGAGACCCCCAAAGCACTGTTAGCCTGTCTCCCTAAGTAGATTCTTTTGGTTCCCTGATGACCTGTCTTTCTACTATTAGTCGTCAGTTAGAGTCATAGCCCCCAAAGTTAAGAAATCACTCCTAGTTCTGCCCCATAATATTAGACAATCATGAAAAAAAAGATGAAAATCAAGACTATTTAAGAACAGAGCTGAGCTCACTTTCAATCACGGGACTCTCTTTAAGACTATAGAAGCGCGAAGTCTTCTATCTTTTTAAATTTCTCACATTTTCAAACTCCTATTCACAAGAATATCAGCCAAGCGACTAATCAGAGGCCACCATGGATATGAAGGATCCTAATTATATCCTTGTCCAAGACTTCGCCCAAGATTGGGTCACACATCCCGATTTTGCGCTTGGTGCTTTGTTCAACAGGGCGAAATCTCCAAGACATTGGATGGTGGTATCTGATGAAATACTGGGTACTTCCCAATTTCGCCGTCATCATGAGCCCCCTTTCTGCGGTGGCAGGCTTAAAATATCAGTCAAAGATATACAGCCGGATGAGGTTGATCGAAATCGATATGTCCAAACAGAACTTTTTGGGTCTCTTGAGTCATCTCATATGCTGATAGAGGAGTTCAGGATGCAGGACAGTCTGGTAACCAGGTACACTCCAGAGATCTTCGCAGATAGATTGAGACAAGAGGAGGAAACTTCGATTTTCTTCGAGTGTCCCAATCCGACCTTGGACGATATATTGCCTCTGTACATGGTCACCGGCATCAAGTATGCTAAAGGCCTAGAATATCGGATTTTGGAGGACAAACATACGTATGAGAGAACCAGGCCCGTGGGCAAGTATCCCAATTTAGACCGGGATAAAGATCGTTTAGTTCATCGGACTCCGTTGCCGTTGCCAATGAAGTCGGGATCGATCCCTAATAAGGACGTTGTGATTGCATACAGGGTTCACGAGATCAGGGAATCCCGAAAAACAAGAACACTTCGGTACGATGTGTATGTGGACAAAAGACGTGCGTCTCCATACTAGAACTATCAAGCCTTGGATTTGGAATCATTATCTAGAGAAAAATGAGGTAGCGCAGATTCAATTAGTTGTCAATTCTAGGTAAAATTTCTCCAACTTGGTGTTTTCAGAGCTCATCGTCTTATGTCTACCTCCGCCTCCTCCCTCGACTCTTCCCAAAGGTACCGGGGTATTTTTTCTGCGCATACTCGCGCAGGTCCTTGAAGAGCCACTTAGGAGAAAAAGGCGAATTCAACCGCTCCCAGTAGTCTTCGATCTCCATCGCGAACTCATCCACGCTGCCAGGCAAGGGCCCGTACAACCTCAGCTGCTCCTTACGCCAAACCTGCCATTCTGCTGAATCAAGGGGGCCGTCCAATGCCGCTCGGAGAAACACCCCGGCTGGGTCAAGAGTTATGACGTTGGGCATGTTTCGGTCTGCCTGTTGATCGAGCTCACGGAGCTTTGCGTTCATCTCAGAACTCAGTTCTTTGCACCAGATGCTGGCTGTGCCTTTCTGTCCATCTTCCGTGTCAGGGTCATAATCGTAAGCCATTTCGCATTCGAAGGTGACTGAGTTACGCATAGACCAGGAGGGCGTTATGTCAATATCTCGGGAGAAAGGATCAACCCTGTTTGGTGTCGGCACACCCGAGTGGAGAGTCAGGCGCTGCAGTCCGCCATTTCGATCGTTCAGATAGCAAAATGTTCGGTGAGCTGCTGAGTATGTGAGATGCGGGAGATTGCCACAGGTTAGTGGAAACCACAACTCGGCACTGCGGAGGCGAGGAAGCGCGGCAATGGCTTTCAAATGGTCGAATGGCCACTCCTCGCTCTCTCGATTCCACATAACGCGGATTGCGAGATGTTCAAGATGGGGCAGGTCTTGGGAAAGCTGGGCGAGATCAAGGGCCGTCAGGGTTGACGTTCCCCAGTCATCAATCCTCAGTTCCCTTAGTGTTTCGCCAAATTGGCTGATTGCATCTGGTTTGTAACCTACGCTTTCCCAGCTTGGAACGGTAATTCGTTCCAACTGTGAAGGGATGGCATTTAGAAAGTCTAGGGTGAGCTCATAGTTCCAACAATCTGTCAGATCTATTTCTTTAAGGTTGCTCAACATTGGGAATGCTCGAGACATATCAGGGTCAAGACATCCGTTCAAGCGCGTCAGCTGCGACCAATTGAAGTTATCGATCCAGTAGTCTTGTTCGGATCCCTTAAGACGATATCCCTGTTGCCATTGAGCTCCCTCCCTCCCCCAAGGGTACATCCCTACGCCTAGCTCTTCAAGAGGCTTCAGCATCTGGCCATCCAAGAAATGGATTCCCGTGTAAGGCGCCTCTTCATATGAGGGGCCGTAGCTGTGACATCCGCCCTGAGGAAACCACGCATGGATTTTGGGGATCCTCGTTAGATTGGGGCACGAGAGAAGGACCTTTGTTAAGCCGCGCATCGTTTCAGCACCCATTTCTTCCCTTGTGTAGAGCACCCGTATGGAGAGGGATTGCAGATTCTGATTCCCTTCCAGGCCTTGCAGGAATGTCAGGGTCTGTACATGGGCCTCGTTGCGTGCGTGACAACTGAGGGACGTGTGCAAGCCGCACTCACCCGGCAGTGCAGCAAGTATCGAGGGCGGAATCGGTACAGGGGCATGCAGATCCAGACTCCTTAACGAAAAGGTCGGCAGCAAGGGCCGCGAGTGATGCGCGTGCCAATGGACATCGCGCAGTCCAGTCATGGCTGGCACGATGGAGGCGAGGTGGTCTAGAATCTCCCTCAGGGTGTCATCATTGTCTGGATGGCATTCGCCGTCCACACACAGCACCCGAATGGCCACAAGTTGGTCCTGGCGTTGAATGAGATGGAGCCGGTCGAGCACATGTTTTGTGTTGTTGAGATCAATATGCACCTCGCGATGCTGCACGTAGCGTGCTTGCTCGTACAATGAAGAGCTCAACGATGCGATGAATGGGAGGAGCCCGGGGCGCGCTTCTTCAACACAAAGAAGAACATTTTGTACAATAGGATCTGGCAATTGGGCAATGGAGGGCCTCGTAGGATCTGTGGCAATGGGTTCTCTTATCTGGATTCTGATGATAGGTGGTGGTTCTTTTATAGGGTGAGTTTTGCGCATCGATTTGGCTAATTTATGATAAAGTCGGTCCATGATTAAATGCCTACATATGCCAAGGCGATACGATCACACGATAATCATATGGGTAAAGATTTAAAGGATGAGAATTGAGAAGTCGAGCAGGGAGGATAAGCGGCTATTTCAAGCGCTATAAATAAGATGATCACCTAATCTAAATGAAACAAATGGTGTTTATTAAGCTCCGCGCTCATGCGAAGAAATGAATCTTATTACCGTAGTTAACTCAAATGAGAGTTCAGCATTATGTGCAACTAAACTCAATTGCAATTCGATCAAAGCGTTCTTTTTTCTGATGAACCAGCGAGCATGTGCTCAATTTCTAGAGCCTCTGTTCTTTCATCAGACTGAGACATTGTATCGGTGATATCCATGAAGTGCTGGGAGTCTCCAGCACCGGCGTCATATGAAATTCATGAAACAGCTAGTATGTCATATCGAGAACGAGGTCGTTTCCAACAGGCATATCATGAGACTCATGGCCGGAACTCACCAGGCGACTCGCTAGTATGAATTTGGTTTATCCGCACCTAGATCTCAATCAAGCTTGCAACCAATCAATCGAGTTAAAGCGCCATCACAGAGAGATCGAAACTTCAAAGATGCCGAAGCTCCAAGAACAGCTCCAAAGTCAATCTCCAAAACAACATTTCAATTATTAGCGAATAGATGACAATCATCACAAACGAACCACAATTCTAAAATTGGCTCACTAGGACTTTCCCTAGGAAGGCTAGGCAAATCGGAAGCTTCCGGCGCTTCAGCCCTGAGCAATAGTTTCTAGACGATTCAGCCTAGATGTGGACAGTTTATGAAGAAGCAGTAGACATTGGGTTAGTCTGTGAGCGACTGCTCAAATGGCGGCACTGCTAGGGCGGTATCTTACACTGCCGCTCCAAGCCACGTGCATTCAGCAACAGTTAGCATCAAGTAAGGGCTGATGGGCGCTGGATAATTGGCCAGATATGATGATATTGCCCTGGTTTCGCTGCCTTTTTGCCCGAGCTAGTTTGGTTAACTAAGTAGCTTGCATTCCTCACTCAGCCCCAGGTTCCAGACCTAACACAGAGAGCGCTCAAAGCGAAAAATTCGATGGTCAACAAACCTCTCAATCCTTTGGCCAATAAAACACTAGTTGAGCCATGGAAAATGCATGGGATTAAATAGTAGATGAGCATGCGCTGCCTTGTCAGCCTGCCTCCGTTGTATCTCGTCGTTTCGCGTCCTTGAACCCTGTCCAGATCTATCATGTATTCAGACTCTAGACTGCCCACCGCGGCAAATCTCTGCCAACTCTCGGTTCTCCTCTTGGCAACGGCTTCAACGGCTTCTGGCTATGTAGACCCTGCCGGGCCAGTTATTACCTCGCCTCCTGATGCGGGGGTTGTGTACTTGCGAGATGGAACTCAGGATGTAAGCTTCTGGGGTTATATATCTGAGAGCGGAACTTGTAAGTTTGGTCGATTTCAGTTCACTGATCCTCATCTAGAATATCCTGATCAGCGCTCACACATGAAGAAATTTAGGGGATGCAAGATATTGCGGATCAGGGCAGACCATCACTCTTTCTGGGGCCTACGGAGCATGCAAATCAACAGCACAGGTAACCACCGCAGTTGCCACCGGATGCAGAAGTGGTTCAATTGTTGTTTATCCTTCTCAGTCTGCTTCTTGGTAAGTTTTTACCCCGTTTCCGATTCAGAATTGCGAGCTAACCTGCTCCAGCTCTGCCGGAAACCAATGTAACACCAGAGTTCTGCATAGAGATCTGGATGACAATGCCGGGTATAGCATGTACGGATGTGGCGTGGTCGCATCTAGCTCTGTTGATCTGTACATGCAGACAACTGGCACTGCCGTTCGTCCAACCTCGGCATCAACCTCTGTATCGGTGTCTTCAGCCTCAGGTTCATCAAGGGCGACCTCATCCTCGACAAGCTCGTCCTCATCATCTTCCTCCTCAAGAAGTTCGACGTCTTCATCTTCCACATCTTCGTCGAGTAGATCAACTCTATCGACGTCAATATCAGCAGCACAATCGAGCGGGGCAGTGACAAGGAATCTTGCGACCACTTCCGATTCTCAAACCAATCTAGCCAACACATCTGGCCTTTACAAGACCACATCAACTTCAGGAGCCGTCAACCCCACGGCTGACTCCAGCGCCGACAATTCGAACTCTTCGTCGACCAAGAGCGCTGCTTGGATAGCCGGGCCAGCCGTCGGCGGAGCGATTGCCCTCGCGCTTATCGCGGGACTCATCTTTTGGCTCATCAAGCGACGACAGAGGAAGCGTCAAGTATCTCCGGTACCTCGACCGGCCGTGCCTCCACCGAGCTACCCTCAATACCCATCGCCCCAGATGTCTCCAAATAGCGTGTATCAGGGGCAACACCCATATCAACCACCAACCAACGCGTATTATGGGAACAACGGATACCCCGAACACGGTAAATTTCAGGAGATGTCGGCCAGCACTGAGAGCCCAACACCTGTTGAGTTGCCTGGGTATGCGAGACCCCCGGAAATGCAGGCTCCTCATTATCCACAAGGTAGATGAGACTGAGAATCTTGCAAAAGCTAGGTATCTAGATAGATAGAGTGTCATGATGAAGGTATTGTGAACATTGCGTCTCAGTCTCAACTGTGCCTGTGGCGATGAGGGTATGGTAAGTGCAATGGGAGATCATATTTGGACATAGTTCTTTCTTCAAGTCATAGAGTTGCGTGTGAGGACGTATTTCCTGAATTTTCACGAACGAGAGTAGATGGGCGGTGATACATCGGTGCAACGCCACGCTGCAACAGTCAGAGCGATATAATACAATTGATATCATTACAGAGATGGCATATTTTGATATCGTCGTGGTATTTTATTGCTCCTGTAGTATTGACTAGGTAGCTCAAGTTCACTTCAACAGTCAATGAGAGCTCCCGCACTCGCCTTGGAAAACACCTGTCCGGAGCCTGCTTGTCTGTAATTCAACCTCATCTCCAACCATTGCATCATTAACACATGAACAGACGGAGATTCTGCTCTGTTATACATGTGGCTAAATGCCGTTGAAACCATCGACCAAACCTACAAGACACCATTGCATCGTCTTGTTGAGAATATCGGGCCGGCACTCCCTCAAAATTTGAACCACTTCGAATTCTAGATGCTGGCATCTCTGAAACAATTTGCCATTATTCGCTCAAGAAGGCGACAACCGCGCGGTCGAGTAAAAATAGCCATGGAATGGCACCGCAAACCCAATTATCACAACGGGCAAGGATGAGGACTCCAGCCACGATTCCCAAATTAGTACCGAGTCTGGATGGCATACGTGGAAGAAATACCCATACCCATACCCTTTGCCATCGTAAGAGCATCTGCATGTCTTGGAAGTCGCTCCTGTAGTAACGAGCGGCTTCTGTCTGATGTAAGAAACAATACAGTACACTGTGCGCTGAAGATAAGCATTGATATGTACCGGTCTGGCGTGTTACCGACCTGAAACGCCACCGCGCGGTAAGATTCAGCCAGCGGAAAACACAGACACAATGCAATATTCTGATTGTCTTTGGCAGGCCAACAAAAGCGAACAATAGGCATTCGCGCGGCAAAAAAGTCCCTGTTCAATGCAGCGAATGGAAACACGCCGACGCACACACACAGGCAGGGATTCTCCCCTCAGTCTGGTCTCAGATGGCAGTGAGGCAGCCATGTTCCAGCACTTTCACCTCACCGGCCAATAAGAGGGCATCCGGGCCTTCCATCCAACAACAAGCTGCCTTACCGTTGTTCGACCCCTCAACAAGGCTCATCTCATCAACCCCTCCGCTACCCTCCTTCATCATCACATCACATCACATCACATCGCATCATGCCATCGTCGCGACGGTCGCTGGATCCCGGCACCGCAGCACCCCAGCCATCAAACGCACCATCGCATCTCGCCCGTCGCGCAGCATGTTCCATTTAATGTCCACCCAGATGAAGTTCAGGCGGCGCCTGATGTGGCGGGGCTGGCGCGGCATGTGGAATGACGACTGGATCCCGGACGACCTCGCCGTCTACCCTCGCTGCCGCCTGTGTCGGCTCGACTACGACGACGGCGAGGAGTTTATCGCAGGTGCGCAGAGATCCAAACCCATTCACTATCCCCTTCCCAACGTCCCTGCTGATGCCTGCACGCAATAAATAGTCAGCGCGCAGGGCCGGCAGAGTGCCCCGTATCGCTTCAAGCCTGGTGACTTCCTCTATGATGATGCGCTCGAGAACGGGCTGTACTGTGAAACAACCTTTGCCTCCGTAGACAACACCATCCTCGTGGTCGGCTGCCATTCAGACTGCCTCGAGTTCGCTACCAAACTGATAGATGCGCAAGAAGCCCAGGGCCTGCAAAGGCTCAAGAGGCAGCGCGACGATTTCCGCATGGAGGTGAAGCTGCGCGTGGTGAGCTCCGACGTCTTCTCCGCGGCAAAGCGCATGTTTGGGGGCATCCAGCCGCTGAGTCGCGTGAGACCGGACATGGTGTCCCAAACGCTCCTCAGCCGTCTCTTCCAAGGAGACGGCTCCTGGCATAGACGGATGGTTCGAGAGAACAAGGTCCAGAGGCTCAAGCACATCCAAAATGAATTGATATACAATGCCGCGAGGGTGTTGGACCCCAACAGGATACTGCCGCTGGAGATATGGACAATGATTGCCGGCTATCTCACCAAGTCATATGGCACGGCCACATTTGTCTGGTCGACTCATCGAAAGAGCTCGACAGTGCACCGGGCTCGCGATATCTGGGCTACCTATACCAAGATTGACGGTAAAATCTATCTGTCTAAGCTATCGAACAGGCGTACTCCCGGTGCAACACTATTACGTCGAGGCGATCCCAAAAGAGAGAGGAAGATGCTCTACATCAAAGAAGATCATATCGGTATCAGAAACATCTTCATCTCAGTAGCAGCTCCCCCGTTCATTAGCCCCCCCGACGACCCAACGCGATGGCGAAACCATTGCCTCAAAGAAGAGGATGCCGAACTCACCTTTATTTCAGATGTAAGTGATTCATCCGATTTCCTCTTTATCCACTGGGTAGATTCCTTCGTTCAGCTTTCTCACTCTTGCTCAGGGTACTGTTCTCCAACACTACGTGTCCGATTCAGAGAACCACGTCATAGCCTCCCGCAGCGAGGTATTTGAGCGTTGTTCATGGCCAGAACCGATCCAGGAAGACGAGCTGAAAACCCTACTACCCCTCAACATCAAAAGCACAATGGGATGGATGAGGCCGGGAGAGGTGCCGGCTGAGATTGAGATCATCATGGTCGACTGGGACATTGAGATGACTTGGAGATCCCAGTTCAAAATGAGAGACCTGCCTCTGAACCGGCCTAACTGCGTGGGCTATTCGGCGTGCTGGGTGTCGAGGGCGAGCTGCAAGGCGCGCAAAGGAAAAGGCACCCCGATATACCTTGTTGGACTCCACGCCCACGAGGCTGGGGAGAGTCTTGACTTCTATCGGGCCACCGACGCCCAAACGTGCCAGACGTTTTGGACCTACATGCCTCTGCAAGCCGGGGAGCAGATCAAGCATATCTGGGGCAAAAGGGGACGAGACGACAGACTCACCCTTTCTGTGAGTTTTTACTCTTTTCGCCATGACTTTACAACATCACTTTTAGACACTTGACTTATTCGTGAATTAGTGGGATACTACTCTTGATCGCCAGATTACAGTCGGCGCAGACAAGCTACGATACAACTCCCTCGACACGTGGCACTGCATCGCGGCGCCCACGACAGCCAGCCCAGACCGCCTGTGGATGAGATACCTCGACTGGTCCGGGGGTGTCGTCCGCTCGCTGGCCGGCCCGGTGCGCGGGACCAACCCGCAGCGTGAATCCAGACCGTCCCAGAGTCTCTGCAAAGGGATGCAGGACCCTCTGCCGTTCCTCCTCCACTCTGAGACCTCCCTGCGCAACGTATCACGCGTGACCGCGTGCCGACTCACAGACGGCACCTCGTCGCGCGTGTCTGGGCTTGTATTCCGCTTCCAGGATGGCTCCGAGACGGCCGTGGGGAACGTCCGGCTGGACTGCCTTGACGAGGATGCGATGGAGATACCCTCCGCCTCCCCGGGGCTCTTCCTGGGACTCAGCGACACGGATGGCCTGCGCCAGGTTCATGAGGTGGGTGTGGTCAAGTCGGACTGCAAGGCATGGCTCAATTGGGAGGTGTTCCCCTGGGATGGGACGCTTGTGTGGTGGTTTGATTACCTTACATGCTCGATCCGCCATAGCTCTGGGGTGGAGGTGAGCAATCTGGAGGCCGCATGATGCTTGCAGCTGGTGGAAAATGATGTTAACATGGAAGCGATGAGGTTGAGAACGGGGTACACGGACAGAGGCACTGGGCGGGGGCATGCGGCGGTACTTGGAGAGATGCCCGGATCTAGTGAGCCTCCTAATGAGATACGCAAATGACTACATTTAGCTTAGCAAGCCCTCTATTTATTATCTGCCATCCATCTGAGAAAGGCGTCCTCGTGGGCTGCCTGCGAGATCCACTCACCCCTACGTGGGCATTCGTCACGGCCGTAGTTTGTGAACCCGTGTGCTTGTTATCCAATCCTCCATGCCTCGGCAAGGAGTGTAGCGCTATCTGCATTTGCTGAGCTGCTGCTACAGGGGTCAAAGTCCCTGACGCGCCACGATTGATGGGCGAGCCATCCCCGAAAGCGCCCAAGCTCAGTCACAAACCGTTGCAGTGTGCCCGCTAATCTGCCTGCTGGTGCTGCTGTTCGACTCCGCCAAGACGAGCTGAAAGCCTGAAACTGAGATGTTGCTCATTTGCAAGATTTGTTGAGCAGCCCGCCCAGCAAAAGAATCACGCCGAAATCGAGGCTGAGCAAAGTGAAGCTGCGACTTCAGCCTGCCGCATCCCATCCATCCCGTAGGCATGTGAAGATGGACGCGAAAATGCACCATCACGGCTGCCTTCATATAGCTTAAATGCTCTCTCCAGCTGGTCTACATCAAACCAAGCAATTCAAGGTCAATCAACCATCAGTCCACTCCGTCTGGCATCTCTCTACTGCCCACGTCATAGGCCACCAAGAGATTGTATCGTGACAGACTGGACTCACAATCCACCAAAATGACTCTCCCAACACCTCCCTCCACTTCAGATAGTCCTCCTCTACCCGACACTTCATTCATACAGCCGTTACCAACCTACACAGCAACCGCGCAGGATGATCTTGAGGCAAGAATCGAAAGGACACCCGGCCTAGAGCTGCCCATCCTACAGACGCCAACCTTGGATTACTCAAGACCGCACAACCCACCCCTCAAAACCGAACAGGCAGACGACGCAGCCAATCAAGATGCCCGCACGCTTGAACGCGACATCGTCCTCGCCTTCTTCACAGCCATCAGATCCGGCCACAATGACCTCGTCTCCCAGTTCGTCTCCCGCGGCCTGGTATCCCCCGACGTCACCAACTCCGGCGGCGAGACGCCCCTCCTCGCGGCCGTGTGCGGCGGCAACCCGCCCATGATCAGCACCCTCGTCGCCCTGGGCGCCTCCGTCAACGCGTACGGCACCTCGTACTCCGTCGACTCGGGCAGGCGCCACAGGAGGCTGCGCCGGACCCCCCTCCAGCTCGCCGCCCAGCAGGGCCGCCTCGCGCTCGTCAAGGTGCTCGTGGAGGACTACGGCGCCGACGACGGCCTGGTCGCCCCCGACGGGTACATCGCGCTCCGCCTGGCCGCCAAGAACGGGCATCGCGAGATCGTCGAGTACCTCCCCGCCCGCCGGGCCGGCGTCGGGCTGCGGTTCAAGACCATCGTGAGGGACGAGTGGGAGGTCGTGCTCTCCATCCTGAAGAAGCTCGGGCACGTCGTCAAGTTCTTCGTATGGCGCGTCCCCTTCTTCCTACTCTACACGGCGCCGAGGGGTCTCTGCAAGTCGGCCTGGCGTCGGCGGCACCGGTTTGGAGCCTGGTGCAAGCGGGCCGCAAAGGGGGTTATCAAGCTCCCTAGCCGCATCTTGAAGTTCCTGCGCGAGGTTCTGAAGGCCCTCAAGAGGACGCCTGAGTTTGTGAAGAGGCTTGCGCAGGCAGCACTTAAATTTCTCAAGGCCATTCCGGGGGTTGTGAAGAGCGTCCTGCTCTGGGTTGGTGGCGGTCTCAAGACTGCGGGCAAGGCTGTCCTTCACATATTCGCGCTTTGTGCGTCATTGATACATACGGCTGTTTTATCCGTTTTATCGTTCTTTCGTGGCATCACACCCAAGGACGTCTGGGATGGCATATGCTACCTTGTCAAAGCCATATTTGTCGAGGCACCACTGGCGCTCATCAAGTTTCTCGGCACCTTTGGGGAGATGAGTTACAAGGTGCTGGCAGCCCTGTTTGGCGTATTGGGAAAGGTGCTATGGTATATTGCGCAGGCGATTCTGTACGTGATCACCTGGACGCCGAAACAACTCTGGAGGTGTGTAAAGGCCTTTGGTCGTCTCAACCGCAAGGGATTCAATGAGATAATGGCCCTCATTGATCCGAAGAGGATGTGAACGTAGAATAGCTTGGTATTTCCTTCATGTTATCTGAAACTCGATCAATTGGCGAGCGTGTTCTCAAACTTCGATGAAATATAATGAAGTGATCTTTTACAATTCCATATTCCCCAATTGTCTCATCTACAATTTCACTCTCTTTCAGAAATAGTAAAGATATTCTTTGATGAGTTAATTACAATCCTATGCTCCCAGTTCCGTGATATCTCAGTGACAAAGCATGATATCGCGAAAGAGATATTATACCCAACCTATTTCAAACTTTTCTTCGTAGCAAATTTTATTTCAGTGTTGAGGTATTGCTGTAAAGAGAAGAGTAAAAACAAATCTCAAATTAGAGGAAAGATTTTCATTCTCATCGTTTAACTTCCAGGTTGATTCGAACTACCCCGTCTTTGTTATCCATCCATAACAAAAAGGGAACAGACCATGCTTTAACAACATAGTTTTTTTTAGTTATTGTCGAGTGAAACAAACAGTCTAACTCACCAAGTTCTCATAGTTTTTGAACATGCGAGCGCAATCTCTCTCAAGAGCTTCGCCCGCCTTGAATTCGTATTTAAGGCGGGTGGCATCACGAGTTTACATGCCATACCAGTTCTCCAATCCGACACTCAAGAAAATTGCAGACTTCAGAAGCTACTTCAAACCATTTCTTACCTTCTTCACACCTACACCATCTTTCAACGGTCCCAAAGAAAAGATGCCTTCTCAACAAGAGCTTGACCGGATTAGCAGGTCCCTCAGGTCACTCAAACTCAACGTTAAAGACCTTGAGCTAGCCTTAGGACAGTTGTTCAATGATCATATCCTATGGCAAGAGTCATATGGGCGGGATCCATCTACCCTGAGAGAAGGATCCATGCAAAGCCACGTCTTTTACCACCTTCTGGAATTCCTTCGTGCAGTGGAAGGCCCACCTGAGCTTTCTGTCGCTCCTCTGACCCTGAGAAACCACACAATCACCCTCCGGATAACTGGGGAACTCCATAGCGGTGTGGGGGACATTTTACCTCTGATGCAGGAACATGGGATGATCCCTCAAGGAATCAAGCAGCTGATTAATCATGTGGTGTTGCACATGGACGAAATCATCTATCTCAAAGAAGATTCTTCCGCATCGGTATCGCCATCAAGTGGTGAGGGCTCCGGACCAAATGGTGAGAACTCCGGACCAGATGGTAACTCGGAACCAAATGGTAATTCTGAACCAAATGGCAACTCCGAGCCAAATGGCAACTCCGAAACAAATGGCAACTCCGAAACAAATGGTAACTCTGGAACAAATGGTGTGGACTCCCTGATAGTTACTCTGACCAACCCGGGCGCTTGAGACAGAAAAATTGGCAAGACTGTCAAATCCTCCGGGATATCTTGCTAAAGCTAGGTATTTAGCATACAAAATTGAAATCATTGTCCGAACGCAGGACTTTTCATCTGTCGCCCCTTGACTTTCTCACCGTTTCATCGCAGTCTGTGTTCCAAGTGCCCCTTTTTGAAACAATGTCATGAATATTTCCGAAACAAAACGTGAAGAGTGAAAATGAGTCGCGTGATGGCTGGTAGCTTGATGATTTAAGCAACTGAAACCCTTTGTGTAGATTTGTTCAATAATAATTTATTACAAAACATGCCCATCTCTTCGTAACTCAAAGCTTCCGTAACCAAAGCATGTTCTAGTATATCACGCCTGTCCGGAAGATATCAGGGAATATCTACGCCATCCACTCACAGGCCTCTGCATGCAATCAATCGCTCATACGGTGGGCGTATTCTACCAAAGTCCTTTGGTTACACATTCAGGCTGAAATGCCTCATGATTAGCCAACAGCCAACCCCTGGAAACTGGAAACGAGGACGTCAAAACGACGTCAAGCTTTACCCCTCGTTATCTCTTGGCCAATGGAACCCTTGTGATAAATAACTTGGCCGCTATTGGCTATTTGAGACCCTAAATTTCGCCCTTATAAGCACCCACCTTAGCATCCCACATGTATATTTTCAACCTCAGAGGCAAGCATAACTGGCACATTCTCTCATCATGGCGATCCTGACACTTGGAAACCTCTGCGTTCTTCCGGTAGCCTATATCCTGTGGAGGATCGCTTATCAGGTTGTTTACTACAAGTTTTTCCACCCTCTTTCCGCCTTCCCAGGATCGTTCTGGGGCAGCGTAACAAGACTTTGGATTGCATGGCATAATATCAAGCAGGACGAGTGCGAGGTCTTCTATCAACTACATAAGAAACACGGTATGTGAAATCGTGCTTGTGTATAAAAGTTTCCTTCTAATATGCAGAGCCGCCTCCAGGTCCTGTAATTCGTATAACCCCTACGATGCTCCTAGTGAACGACTCGACCAAGCTTCCGACCATTTACGCCCGCCATGCAAACAAGTCGAAACACTACATTACAGGGAGCTTTGGGGAAGATGAGTCCGTATTCAATATGCAGGATGCAAGCGTCCACGCCAGGTTCCGCAAGATCATCGCGGCTCCTTATAGCTTCGGCAACGTCAGGAAAATGGAGCCCTTGATTGACGAGCAGGTCCAGCGCTGGATTTCGAGACTGGAGGAGAAGTTCGCCGGAACCCAGGAGAAGTTCGATTTTGCTCCCTGGGCCGTGTACATGGCCTACGACGTCATCTCCTCGGTAGGATTCGGCGATCCAGTAGGCTTCGTCGAGCAAGGCAAGGATATCGGAGGTCTGATCAAGGGGTTCCACGATGGGATGGTGGTTTTTGGCCTCATGGCGCGCCTTCACCCGCTTGTGAATTGGGTGAAGAGCACGTTCTTGGGCAAGTACATGGTCGCGACCCCGGAACAGAATTCAGGGATCGGGACACTCATGAGGTTCCGAGATCGCCTTATTGAACAAAGATTCAAAGATCTTGAGTCAGGGGCATATGACGGCAGAACTGACCTATTGCAAGCGTAAGCCAGCCCTCATTATCACGTCGAAGATCATGGTGTTGAAAATTGACAAAAACAAATATCAGGTTTATTGACGCTCGCGATGAGGAGGGCAAGCCGCTCGATCTTAACTACATCAAGGCCGAGATCCTGCTTGTCCTTCTTGCCGGTTCGGATACTACAGGGACATCTCTCCAAGCCCTGATGCTCCATCTAATCTCTAACCCAGAAGCGTACGAGAAAATGATGGCAGAGATTGACGAAGCCACTCGAAACAACAAGCTGTCCTTCACCCCCCAATATGATGAGGTCGTCGCAAATTGCCCGTACTACATGGCCTGCATAAAAGAAAGCCTGCGCCTGAACCCCCCCGCCGTCACCGTCATTCCCCGCACCGTCCCCAAAGGCGGCATGGAACTCTTCGGAAGCTTTGTGCCCGAAGGGATGGAGATTGCAGGGAGCGCGTGGCTCATGCACCGTGACACCAACATCTACGGTCCTGACGCCAATGTCTTCAGGCCCGAGCGCTGGCTGGATGCGGACCAAGCTAGAGAGTATCAGAAGTACAGCTTGACTTTTGGATACGGGCAGAGGGTGTGCCTTGGCAAGGACATTGCCATGATGGAGCTGTACAAAGCGCCTTTGCAGTTCCTAAGAACTTTCCAGCCCGAGATTGTGAACAAAGAGCAGCCTGCGCGGTATGTTGTTCCGGGTGGCATTGCATTCTTTAAAGACATGTGGATGACAATACGGAAACGTCCTCAAGCTGTCTAAGGGAATCAGAATGCAACTTGAAAGAAGGAGTGAGAGCAGGGAATTTTCTATGAGCTATAGCCAACCAAATTGAGTTCCCAAGTCACCGCAGGATGGTGGCTGGATTTTCAAGGTCGAAACAAAGAAAAACAGTCAGTTATGAAGTTTTCCTGAAATACTGTTCAAACATTGTTCAAATATGGTCAAGAACTTTCAAGTCGGATAAATCACGTGTTTCGTAGACAACTCCCGCGCGCCATAATAGCTCCTGCATGATACAAAATCCCGGCTCTAGATCGAACCCTCGGCGCCAACCCCAGGAAGATCCGCGTAGGGCCAAAATCTGAGGGTATGATTGTTGCTAGAACATCAGTAGGGAGTCTTCCATGTCGGTATAACTCCTCCGCGTAGTCTGCAATAAAGACCGCTCTCAACAGTCCCATCTGCCACAAGTGAAGGAAATTCAATAGCCCTCATCCCGAAGAATTTGTCCCGAGAACAGTTGCCCATGTCTAGTTCCGCCAAAGGATGTTACGATGAATACGATGAGTGGTTGGTAAGCGGGGCAGACCCCTGCGGCTTCAAGAGCCAGCTGAAAACTGATCGATCTTTTCCTCAACATGCTAGCGTTAAGTTGGCGTGTTTCGTGGCTTCATTCTCATATTTCCCATAATCAAATCTCTCACACTACGAAATCCAGGAAGTCTCCCATCACATCATGGCACATTTGGAGCCTCTCGACCCCAAGGTCGACTCCATCCGCATTCTCACTCTTCTACCAAGAGTTGACAATGGAAACAGCAAGGAGCTCTTTTGCGAACTCGAAAACAAGACGCTATCTAGCAAGCCAAAATATGAGGCTGTATCCCACGCTTGGGGTCCTGGCCAAGCGACCGACACAATCTACATCAATGGCCAGAAGGTTCCCATCCGACCCAGACTTCATAATGCTCTTCGCTCTCTCCAGACCGGTGAGCGCCGGTTGTTGTGGATTGATGCCCTCTGTATCAACATGGAGGACACCAAAGAGCGCAATGATCATGTCAATATAATGTCCTATATTTACTCGAGGGCCACGAAAGTCCTCGCATATCTCGGCCCGTCTCATTCTACTTTCACCAAGTCTGATCTGGAAGAAATGGACGAGGGCTATCACTACTTTAGCGAGAGAAACTGTCAACTTATCTCCAAGAGTATTTACTGGACGCGTCGCTGGACCATACAGGAGCTCATCCAAGCCAAAGAGATTCGCTTCCACCTCGGAAAAGGCTATTTCACCCTCGACAACCGCTTCAATAGTCTCTCCAACGCCTCCAACAGTTCCTGGCTAGATGATCACTTTGAAAGGATCGAAAGTCATCGGAAATATATGCACTCTCACTTGCAACAACTAGAGGTGCTGTTAGAAATGTTCAAAGACCTTGAGTGCGAGGATACCCGCGATAAAATCTTCTCATTGTTGGGAGTTGCCGATGATACCGCTCAGGAATTAATCGAAGCCGATTATGACGTGGATTATTATGAGCTGTACGCCAGCCTTATTGATTATCACCAATCTGCTGCCCCTTTGTCATGCCGGTCTGATCTTTTCCGCTCGAGCACATATGACCCTGAACCATGGAGAGAAAATTGGATGGGATTCGATGTCAGCATAGAGCGCTCAGTGCGAGTTATCGCTTTCAGCAATCTGGTGCAAAAGACACTCAATAGTGCCGTTAACCAAACTCCAATTCCAGAGGCTCTATCACTTGGCGATCCAATTGTCGCCAGGGGCGTCATAGTAGGCGAGATTTTGAGCATCGGAGGGACATATGACGACTACGTTTCCTCCTGGGAGTCAAATAAAAAGTGGAAGGCACTCTTAGAATCAACATACAAAAAGGATCGGGATCTTGCGAAATGGAGAGAAAACGATGCGGCCTTTTACCAAGAGTTGTTGAAGTGGGATCATGATGAGGTTGCTGCCATCCAGAACTGTGACACACCTAAAAGTTACGGGTACCGCGAAAGTCAAGACGATGAGCCCATCACTCGGGAGGCTTTAGGGAGTGTTAATGAGGACACTCAACCCAGACGATTTCTTGGAACTGGAGGGCTGATGGGATTTCTACCCCCAGGTGCGAAAGAGGGCGATCAAATATGCTCTTTCTGGGAAGCTTGCTTTGGAGTTGTGATCCGCAAAGTTTCAGAAGACAGGTGGATGATTGTAGGGAGGGCGACAATGTCAAAAGAGTCGTTAACCCCAGCCGTCACAGAATCAGTCTATCGTGATGCTTTAAATTACGGGACCGAAAATACGTCATACGGCTCGTTGCTGAGCAAGACTGGGGATGAGTTTTGGGCGAAACAGAAAGATTTGGCCTATGAGGCTTTAATCTTTTTCAAGTTGGATATTCCTACTTTGCAAAAACTCACTGCATGAATCTCTCTTAGTAGGATAGCAGAAATAAGATAATGCACCCCAGTATCATATAACTATCTAGATCTATATTGCTTCGTTGATCACCTAAGAATTTGAAGTCAAGTTCTGGAGACTTCGTAGATCCAGCCTTAAATTGATACCAGCATCGGACAAGAATGGCGAGGAGCTACCCTCCTCAATCTTCAAACCCTTCATATCATACGCAATTGCTCTCTCAATATCGTCGTCTTCTTCGGTCTGCCACTCGCTCTGCTCCTGGTGGATTCTCGCTGGCCCCAACACGAGGAATCGATCCGCTGCCGTTTCCAATTTACGGACGACGACCGCGACATTGCAGCCAAGAAAGGTGCAAATGTAGTCCCCCTCCTGCGCGTCTCCTGGAACCACACCAACAATTCCACCGTCTCCAAGTACAAGTCTTGCCTCAGAGTCCGCCAGTTTGTCCTCGGCCCCCGTCTTTTCCTGCTCATCTAAGGGATTCGGCCCAGGATCAACAAACTGAAAGCCGTAAGACGAGCCTGAGTCAAGCTTCTTGATCCCTGCCAAGTAGCTCTCGCTCCAGTCAAGCATCTTCTTGGAAAAGGCTTCGTAGTCCCTCCGAGCTTTCTGCTGCTCGTCTGTATTTTTGAAAACACGAGAGAACGAGAGCCTCCAGGATTTGTCGGCTCTAATAGATGATGCCACCTCTGAGGGACTAGGTCCAAGTTTAAGGATCTCCCCGGCAATATAACCTCGTGCCGTGTAGGATAATTCTGACCACGGATCATCGGGGGAACTATTCACTTCCTTGGCCACTTCACCCTCAAAGACATTTTGAAGAAGCTGGCTGAACCTTATGAGCTTGGCGGCTCGGTCAACATCATTTGGGAAGGGGCTGTCGCGTGGTGCGTCTGAGGTTTGGTGGAACTCAATCACCTGGGCATATAGCTGGGCGAACCCAATCCCATAATCAACCTTGATAGCCGAATCCGAACCGTCAAGCACCATTCCAAGCAACCCATAGATCTTATCCCGTTTTTCAGTGCACTCTGCTTTCCTAAATACCTCAATGAGGTTCTCCAGACGCTGCGCGCTCGTGTACCGCTTCTCTCGAAATTGATGTATCGCCTCGCTCCGGCCCTCTAAAGCCCGCCATTCGGGGTTTTGGGTGCTCGTCACCATGTCCCATCCGAACTCGTACCGTCCCAGGTAAAATCGCACCTCTGGTGCCAACACCAGCTCCTGGATGATCCACAAGCGCGTCCAGTACGGGTTGTGAGAGAAGATGTACCAGTTCTGGTCCGAGAAGTAGTCGTTCTGCACCCTCTCGGCCCAAGGCCCGAGCCAGGCGAGCACCCTCTGCGCACGGGTATAGATGAAGGCCATCAGGCTGACCTGGGCGTTGCGCTCTGCCATGTCCTTCTGGTTGATGCAAACGGCGTCCACCCACAGCGCACGGGGCTTGCCGGTCTGGAGACTCCGTAGCGCATTGTAGAGGTTCTCGCGCACGGGGAAGAGCTCCCCGTTGATGGTTATGTGTGTTGATTCGGGCTTTGTGCCCCAGGTATAGGAGAGAGCCTCAAATTCGGGCTTGCTTCGGAAGGTCCTGTTCTCGAGTGTGCATGCGACAGGTCCTTTGGAACGTGGCAGCAACGTGAGAATGCGCAGTGAGTCAGCTTTGGGGTCAAGTGGTTCATAGGAAAACATGATATTTGATAAGTGCTCATTGAGATCGCCTAGTGTCGTGTGTTGAGGGGAAAGTTGTTCAAATTGAGCTAGCAGAGCAAACTCGTAACCCCTGTATCTCGTTAAGGTCATGGTCAATACGAGAGATACGCTGTTAGAACCATTACCATCGTAACCCCACACTACTGATGATCAATGGTGATAAGTCAGACACCAGGTTTCTTACCGACTGTTATGGCGTAAAATTGATTACGCACAGTTAGTTCGATCATCTGAGAGAAGCGTCAAGACAGAAATCCGCCTTCGTAGATGTCGCCCGAAGGTGGTGATCCTAAGCTCCGGTCAACTTGGTCGTGGCAAGATGATCAGAGTTGTTCATAACTAGGTTGAGGGGACGGTGAGCTCTCTTAAAAGATAAGCCAGTTGCAACTGCGTAGGATTGGGAAGCTGGCTTTGTAATAATGGCATTTACTTCTAACCAGAGCGTAGAGATACCGCGATAATCAACAAATAATACCTGCCATCTCCCATTGCAGTCGGAAGAAAGCTATGTCAGGAATTCCCAGAGTTAGGTAGTTTGATGATAGAACTTCATAACTAGATATTCAAACAAGCAATAGATTACGTCTTACACCTGCCACTGGAACGAATCTGCATTTATCAGGCACTCAACAATCATCAGGTAGAGGAGCTTCTCCTTCAGTCGACCCATGAAGTTCTCTGCGGTGCTTCTGGCGTTCTCGCCAGGCGAAAAAGGGATCAGATGTAAACACCAGGGGACATGTATCACATGTTATCGGGGGCTATCAATTTAATTAGAACAAAGCTTCATTAGATGATTGAGTAAAAGAAGGTGTATGTCTTTACCTGAAATCTCCGTTTCAACACTGGAGGCGTCCATGATTGACCCTCGCAGTAGATGACATACTTGTCGACAGGAGATTCGACGGAGAGAAGCTGGCGGAGATCGTTGAAAGAAGATGGGATGGGCGTATCCAGCTCTCCGCCGACTCTTTTCTGTGTGAAAACGAAAACCCAGCTATCAAAGATGTAGATGCATGGCGAGTGTTCAAAATCGCGGGCATATGGAAGAAAAATCCGGAACTTCCAGTCTACACCCTTATTTCTAAAAATGGTGGCAATTTCTTCTTCGTCAGAGCCACCAAGTCGACTCTCTAGAAGCGCATCTACTTCATGCGGAGAAAGGAATGCATTAAACCGATCTCGTGAGACTTTTAATCCCCGACCATACACAATCATCGCTACAATCCAGATAGTTAGGGAGTATTTGGATGGAAGATGAGTTCTTGTCTGGCGTAGCGAGAAGTTGAAGAAGATTAGTTGAAGAAGAGAATGGCGAGAGGGCTTATTTTTATAGGGTGGGACATGGAAAACCGGGGCATATAATTTCACGCCTGTGCTAAATTGCGTGAATAAAGATTAATAATAAAGGTAATTATAAAGGCAAAAATTAAAATGTCCGTGCAAGGAGGAAGAGAGACAGAAAAGGCTGCTTTCTTAGTAAACTGAGGCCAGGGCGGCAGCAGCCTTTCGTCCGGGCAACTTTGAAATAGCGAACTGCCTTTGTTACTAACTTCGTGGTCTCTAGGAGGTCTAATGGGACCTTCTCTCACACATCACGGACAGTCACTACTCGTTTATGTAGACAGACAAAATAAATTAGCTAATTCAGTCTTAAAACATGATTAAAACTAACTATATCAGATGAAAGAGTGAAAAATGATCAAACATGAAGAATAATCCTTAACCCATAAGTAAAGAACAAAAGGGTGGAAGGCCGCCTGGCCCTCGCCCATACTGTCGTTTTCTGCGCATTCCGACACCTCAGTCGTCATGAATTGCAATCTTCCATCATTACTGCTACCATTAACCACGTGGGTCATCGTTTAAAAGCGAGTGTAAACTGCAGAACTCAAAAAGACACAAAAAAAGGGGTTAAAATCAAAGAAGAAGAAGAAGAAGAAGCATAAGAAGGAATAAATCACCATGTCTCTTCCCTTCGAAGAAAGAGATGGTTCAGTGGAAAGATGTAAAAGAGTGACCAGATTTCCCTTGCGGAGAGCCCAAGCTCTACAACTCTGAACAAAGAGCGGAAGAAAACAACTAAAGGATCGACTGGATAAGAGATTGCTCGTCAACTCGGCAATTACGCACGGTATCATCTCCATCAAGGATCCATGCTTTAAAGCCGGCCTCGGAAAAGTCGGTTGGGAAAGTCTCACGAATGCTTCCCGTCATGTTGGCATAGTGCGTTTCCATCCCGGGCACCAGGCTGGCTGGATCTGGCAAGCACCGATCTCGGCAGAGGAAATAGTACGGGTACAATCTCTTGCAGATGTCCTGAATCAGGGCGAATCGTAACTCTCGCTTCTCCTGATTTATATCCTGGGCCAGAACAGGCCGGTACTTCTTCCAGACGCAAATCTGCCAGCGAAGTGAGAGTAGAAGAGAGCCGAGCGCGGTGACCAGCTCGGGCACCGCATTTGGATCATTATCTCTTGGTCCCTGGTGATGAAGGCTTTTGGAGAGCACTTCATAGATATTGCGCTCAAATCTGCGCAGCTCAATCAGGACTACCTGGGTCATAATCTGATAGAGCTGAGGAGCAATTCTCTCCATCCTCTCCCCGTCTTTGGAAATTTTGTGCAGGGTGGTAAACTTTAGGACATTAGTCCATCGGACATACATCCTAAGGTGAACAGGGAGGTTTCCCCTCCGGAGGAAAATCTTCTCTGGGCGCGAGCCTCGCGAATAGTGTTTGTCGAAGACGGCGGGGAAAGGGATTGGACTCAATCTGGCCTTCTGCAAAGTTGACAATGACCGCCACATCTCGGTCAGATCGATGACGCGTAGCCTATAAATTCCGTAGTAGATCTCTAGATTCCAGTCGGCGCTGATGTCCTTAATTTTGCCAAGGTTCTCGTGAGAGATGTCTACTTCATCAAGGCTGACTGGAAACTCTAGCAGTTCAAAGATCGGCCCGCGGAGTGAGGGTGGCACTGTTGCTCGAGTCAGCTTCTCACGGTGATCTGGTATCTCAAGGTCAATTTAAATACATACTACTAGAGAGGGTCGACATCTTTTTAATCAGGTCTTTGAAGTGAGCCTTGGTACACATGGGAACGTGCCGCCCATCAAAGCCTTGAGCACATCGGACACAGAGCCATCTCCCGTCACACTACAAAGAAGATGTCAGCAGTCTTATTTGTGGTGGAGGAAATTATTCTCAACTCACCTTGACTTTGCTGAGGCAGCAGTTAAGGCACGTATTGCCATCTGTCCGTGATCTCTTGAGTCCCCTTCTCGTGGTTTCTGAAAGAGGGCCTTGGCGCTTACCACGAGCCCTACGAGGCTCCAATGGGGCATCTTCCATGTCAGGACCGACAACGGATTCTTCGTCCAGTCGATTATCTGGCCTTTCGGTTTCATCAGAATCCCTCGCTCTTTTTAAGCTTGGGCGAGACGGGCGAGTCAGGCAAGAGTCGGATGAGCTGCGAGGGCGATCAGAAATAACGATAGGGGAAGTATGAGGGCTCTGGAGGGTATCCGTTCCAACTTCTCCTGTTGGAATGGAACAGCTTGGTGCTATATCACTGGATCTCCGTGAAAAGGTGCCGCCAAGGAAGTTCGAAAGAGGTCGACTCTGTCTTCCCAAGGGGTAGGTATACGAATGGGCCAGTTGCCCTGGTTGAAGATATTGGTTGCTTGGCTGCTCGAGCAGGCAGGCTTGGGGGTCGTGATCAAAGGCTGATGGCGTAGCATCGTCTTCATATCCATCACACGAAGTTGCATAGGTAGAAGCAGAGCGAGCGGACATGTATGAGAAGCTCGGCTGTCTTTCGTCACGCACTTGAGCAAAAGAACCTGCGTCGCTCAGGGGGCTATTCACGCTTGGTGTGTGCGGAGTGCCGGGATAGCTGCATTCCTGCCCACTTGAATATGAGCTAGAGTAGTAGTACTCTGATTCGGTATTGTCGGCAGAGTTCAGAAAGATCTCGGGGATTTCTGCACTGCCTGGAGGAACCTCAATAGGAGCAGAGCTCGTCGTCTGGAAAGGGTTGGAGACCTGTCCATCCAAGAGCGACACCGTCGGCTCTTCGCAATCATATTTTCCAATGGCAGCAGGAGGCTGGAGTTGGAAGCATTCAAGAAACTGCGGATTCATTGAATTCCTGGAAAGCATGATAGGACAGCCGGGAGCGGATGGCATGCTGTCCAGCTCTTCCGATAGGTCTTGAGAGCATTGGCTAAGCCTCATGATGTTAGCAACAGCAATCGAACAGAATTATGCTCAGAGGAACTCACGGTTGGGAGCCGAAGCTCGTATCATGAGCAATACCGGCGCCGAAGAAAAGAAACGAGTTACCATGTAGTCCAGAAGGATTATCGAAGGCATTGTTAGTCGAGTGGTCAGGGATAGCCTCATGAGGCCTGTTCTGACTGGTTGCAGGGGGGGTGAGATGAGACCACCCATCTTTATCACTAGAATGACTAGATTGCTTCATATTGAAGATCGTTGAAAGTCTACCTAAAATAGGATCAGGTTGAGGTATGTTCTTCACGGGGTTTTGTCACCTCAAGGGAGGGTGTAGCCAAGTATCCCGGATATCGACGAGTAGAGCGAAAACAATAATAGTGGTCAAAGGAGGGCGTTTAATGGATAAAAAAATAAAAGGCTAGGCAAGCGGGGTAAAGGAGCGGATGATTTGCGTCTGACGGCTTTTGTGTAACAACAGGATAGTGACAGTCTGCTGAGTTGCCGGTAGAGCTTAGGAGGAAGGGAGCGAAACTTTATAATACTGGGAGAAAGGGAAGGGAAATAAACGCGATTCAAATAATTCCCGACACGCGGACACGTCGAAACTTTAATAGACCTTTGGTAAAGCGTCGTCGAGGCAATCTGAGCCTTATTCTGTCTGACATCTGATTCTTGCCCAACGCGTGTAAGGCTGGGCAGTGGTCCGCGCGAACTGGATAAGGCGACACTACCACTCAGACATATTGTGTGAGTGCTTTCTATAGACGCACACCACTCACGGTACACACACATATATTGGCCCAGGCTAGCTTGGTGCCACCTCATATGCCAGTAAGACGCTTCTGAGTGGACCGTAGATAAAGAGATGTCATGATGTGCACATAAGAGGATCACAAAAGCAGGCAGCATCAGTCTATTCGCTCCCTTGAGCAATGTCTGAGGATGAATGGCATATGATTTTGCTGTGACGGATACTACCGTATCATTAAATCATATTCCAGCCTACTTGACTAAAGCAGCGATAAACATGTTGATGAAATAAGTTAGACACCCCCTCCCTCCTCTCCCTCCTCTCTCTTCTTCATACTCCCTATCCACATGCCCAAGGCAAGGTGTTCGATCTATCCAAACAATCAATAACTACATGATACCGAAAAAAAAGAGGCAGATAGACGGTCAAGCCTAGAGCGAGGCTGTGCTATACATCCGTATCTAGCGGTAAAACAATGTCGGTGAAGTGACTTAGTATAGCATCATCTAGATTCTTTCCATTCTCGTCAAGCTCTTTGGAGGCGGAGCCAGAATTGAGTGGCTGCAGTGCTGCCCGATCATTTGGATCACGAGTATAGGGGGGGGGGAAGTTGGAGGATAAGCCAGGCCAAGAACTGCCTCTCCGCAAGAGGCCACTCGCCAGCCCAAGAGGCAACCATGAGGAGCTTCTCGAAAAAAAACTGGTTATTCGTTTCGCCTTGCAGGGTGGCCATTTTCCCATTCGCGTCTGAAGAGAAGAGTGTCACACCTTGGCGTCATTAGCGGCCAATCAAGGAGCTCGGGGCTTAAGCATGGCTGTATCAGACATTGCTGATGGGTGTGCTGAACCCAATGTGCAGTTCTAGAAAGTTGCGGTGAAAGTACATGCTGTCCGTCAAGGCAGCTGAGGGGGGTGTTGGCCATCAGCAGAAAATGCAGGATTCAACCAAGAGCTGAGCAGCAAAGGAAAGGAGATGGAAGGCGGAACGTCGGCGGAATCTCTGCATGGTAAAACTTAAACTTCGGCGTCTAATGGCCAATAACTCAGCAGCCTCCAATGACGTCTTAAGGCGTCCACAGAATAGTCTCAGAGTGATGTCTTACGGCCGGTTAGATGGCATGCTGGTCTCCCCGCCCGTGATTATGCCCACAATACTGAGTAGCTGAACCCTGCCCCGGGAACACCCCCATCGGTCCAGTCCGTAGATCCAGCCGTGGTCTTCCATGTGGCGTCTATTGGGGGCTTGGATGGATGTATCCAGTTACATAGTCCGAGCAGGCCTCTTCGCCTTAGTCAGGCCAAACAGAGTCCAGCAGCAACGCTCGCCATGATGTGCAGCTTTCACTCCCTGGCCTCCAGCTTAAGTCCGACCTTGCGGTGCATCAAGCGCCGTGCTTCTACTGGATGGCTACACAGCCCCGCTGCAGGACGTCCTTGTAACGGTATCACAGGGACTTGCCTGCAGGCCATGTAAGCAGGCCACCGGTCTCGTCCAAGGCGGCCAAGTAGACCGTTTCTCTGTACAGCCAGTCGTTAGCATTATCCTATGCAGTAACTAGGTCATGCATGCGATCAACGACCGGTGTAGCTGATGAATGACCCGACTATAACACTTGTCAACCAGTCATGGGAGAGCATGCCCTGAGAAATTGCAAGGTTGAATTAGGTCCCAGATAGGGCTGGTTTCAATGTTCCAATCGACGGAGTGATCTACAAGCAGCACTGAGGTCCAATGCATTACACCATCACCACTCTTCACTTTGGTGTAGGCCTCTGATCACCCCTCTTCCGTCAAGCATTGATGATACTATTTCGTCAGATCATATGTCATTGCTCAACACTCACGATGCTTCAATTCCATAACACTGCCCCCTTTTTCCAAAGGGCCGCAAGTTGCTGCATGCGTGCTGCGTAATATCATCTGCCGCACCCATGTCTCTGGTCTCCTTGGGGGCCAAAGAGGGTGCCGAACCGTCACATCCAATCCTTCCTCAAGCTGCCCTCCTCCATTGACTGCTTTCTGCAACTGGCCTCAGCTACTCGCACCAGTGACCGCTGCTGCGCCCCAGGCTTCGTGAAGCTCGCTGCATTGGTTGGATCCCGATAGTGTGCCTCCGGCATTAGCTTCATTGCCTGTTGGTCCTGGGCCAGGAAATTGGTCAATTAGAAGCATCTGAAGAGGTCATTTGGCCTCTTTTCATGACGGAAATCTTTCTCGTATTGGCTGGGTTGAAAGCACAGCCGCCACACTGATTTCCGACGCCTTTCGAAGGGCCTTTGTCCGGCGGTGCTGCAGAGAGGTTTGACGATCCTTCGCTCGGGCCCCCGAGATTTCGGCCAGCCCCAATGACCGAGACCAGTTCCGTGCATAGAAGAGGCGAGACTATCTCGTACCTCGTGAACATTATGGCTGATCCATTACGTCCGTCTGAACGTGCTGTGTGATCAACTAGACTTGCGGCTCTCTCGGTCTGTTCTGCCAGAAGCATGCAATCCCTATCATTCGTGTGTGCTCTGAAACATGAGACCCTCACCCCCTCTTGCTGCATCCATGAGACGTCACCTTGCCTCCGCTGTTCCAGACCCCAACCCGAGATGCAGATTAAGGCTGAACAATCCATCTTTCGTCATTACCACAGTTGCGATGAGTGGCCAAAACATCGGTCAAGCTCAGAATCGATCATCCCCAAATTCAACAAAGTCCATTTCACGTGACATTACTTCACCCTTTGAGAGTAATTTTAATGAGGTAATAGGCTCATCAAGGCATCGGTAGACGCACCGTCCTTTCTTCAGGCCCCAGTATCAATTCCTTTTATCAAATCCAGTAAATTCCAGGGGCTAGAAGGGCCGTCCCTCCCCCTCATTGTGATATTCGGGGATGCGAGAACGAAGACTGCAATCCGAACGACTTATTGTAGCCTATTTCAGGTAGCCTTCATTGATTGATTTTACACGGCTGGAGAACTTAATTTTGTTTCCATCTTTGATCTCGCTCTTGTCATCACATTACCACTCTGTTCTTTTTGTGCCAGGGCAAAATCTATCCCCAGCAATATACAGATAAGAGCAGACGAATCCCTTCGAGTATTTGGGAGTGAGGGATATATATAGTGTCCCTGGTATTAATGTAACTTCTAGAAGGCTTAACCGTCCCTCGACGTGCATAAACCTGCCGGTTGAGCCCTCATTCTCTCAGCTCCATTGCGACATCGACGGTCGCCCAGGACGCCCATGAGCCCACCCCATCCAATTGATCCCGATTCATTATATTTTGTGGGCAATACGTAATTTAGTTAGCATTGAACTTCAGCACTTGTTCAAGCATTTGGCTCTCTTCTCTACAAACGATATTTCCGCCGTACTCCTCTGAGCCAACCACTAGCCATTTGCCAATGTCGGCAGGAATCGCGAGAGGACAGGTAGGTGGATGATCCTTTGACGTTAGAAAGTCTCGCAGAGCCTTATTCGTATTTGTCCTGTTTTTTTTAAGATGCCGCTCACGATCTGCACTCCGAAATAGGGGGCTAATATCGACACAAACCATTTAGATGAACACAACGACACGAAACATGGTGTTTTGTTCCAAGCTGCCGCCATAGTCCTTTCTCTCGAGACTAGCTGCGGTAGAGTATCTTCCCGACAGAGGCATAGTGATTTGTTAGCCCGTTAGAATTCCCACCGAGAATGGGAGACGTCGGAAAGGGGGAACAATTAGTATCGCATGTTACCGCAGGGTGTAGATATATATCTGGTATTACTCAGACGATGGCTAAAGCTCAGTGGCGACAAAAGCCTCCATCTCGAGAAACACCAAGGGTTTTTAGTATACTCAAAAAGACCATTAAGATGACAGAGGAGAGGAGATCCTGGGCCTCGTATATCCCATTTGGATGGCACAGAAGTCCTTGAGGATTATTCGCGAGACATCTATCCTCGCAGGGCAATCTACCGCCTGTTAGACTGCAAGCTACCGACACTGGCTTTCAGCTACGGGGCCACTCTGAGACAGTCTCAGCCTCGCGAACCCCCTTTCTAATCCAGTTTACAAGCAAGTGTGACAGTGCCATTCAATTGAAAGCAATCTGACTTGGAATAGAGCTTCTGTTCATACGAGCACGCGGGGGCAATCATCACCGCGTATTACTGTTATCACTTTTGCGTTGTTCCGGCTTTCACCAACGCGCTTACTCTCGTCACAAATACTCAGTTTTTTTGTTTCCCCAATACTCTCAAATAAGACATGTCTGAGACTATGGAAAAGGCACAGTTCTAGTGTTCTTTCCATCTCCAATCACAGACATACCCCTCCATTCCAGAACCTGTTGGTGTGCCATGCTGCACGCATCCTTCTCCCGTCCCCCTTGGACCCTGAACCACTCCTCCCTTCTCTCATCGACACAACACACGAGTCAACGCAAGCAAGGGAATCTACCAGAGAACCCATCGCAACAATAACAACTATAACTGGGGGCAGCGTCTCTACAGACAGTATCGTCCCGAGATCCGCTCTCGCATTCTTCTTACCCATTCTACCCTTTCTAACAAAGCAGGCCACTCCCGAGCTGCTCGCACAATGTTCTCGCTAGGCTCTCTATTCCAGAGTCTCCCTCTGAAGCTCACCGCAGAACAGTGCGAGGGCCGCACATTCATCGTGACCGGAGCCAACTCGGGTCTCGGCCTAGCATGCTCCCAGCGCCTCGTCCAACTGGGCGCCGCCCGCGTGGTCATGGCAGTGCGCAACCTCGAGAGCGGCGCGGCGGCCAAGGAATCCATCGACGCGGCCGTCGCTAACCACAAGTCCACCATCCTCGTCTGGCACGTCGACTACGCCTCGCACGACAGCGTCAGGGACTTCGCCAGGAAGGTCGAGATCGAGCTCGACCGCGTCGACGGGCTGGTCGCCAACGCGGGCGTGAGCATGCACCACTGGCAGGAGGTGCAGGGCCTGGAGTCGAACCTGACGGTCAACGTCGTCTCGAACATGCTGCTCCTCGTGCTGCTCCTCCCGTTCATGGAGAAGTGCGCCAAGAGGCTCGAGATCACCCCCACCATTTCCGTCGTCGGGAGCATGAGCGGCTTCTACGCCCACGAGGCCCTCTTCAAGGCAGACATGCAGGATGTTTTCAATGATCTCAACGACCAGAAGAAGTGGGAGAGCGCCATGATGAGCCGGTACGTGCCAACTCCCGTGACTGTAGATCCATATGGTTTGCTCCGCGCGCTGACTCGGTGCCGTGGACAAGATATTCTGTTTCCAAGTTAATACTGCACTTCGCGACCCGCGAGCTCGCTTTCCGCAAACCCGTGGATCACTCCAGGGTCATCATCAACGTTGTCAACCCCGGCCTCTGCAAGACCAACCTCTTGCGCGACGCAAGCGCCATGCTGCGCTTCAACCTCAGCATCGCGAAGCTCATTGCGGGCCGCAGCTCGGAAGAGGGCAGCCGGACTCTGCTTCACGGGCTCGCCGCGGGCGAAGAAAGCCACGGGAAGTACCTGTCCGAGTGCGAAATAAAGGAGTGAGTCGACCGCACCCATCCCCTGTGAACTGGTGGACCATTTACTCATCGTCTGGGAAACAGAGACTCCGTCCCCGACTGGATCAGGAGCGGCGAGGGCCCTACTTGGCAGACTGCGATCTGGGAACAGCTGGCTCAGAGGCTCGAGGCGGTCCAGCCCGGGTGTGTTACTCAGGCCTTGAGTGTGTAGAAACACCCAGGGGTGTCAAGAGCTGGGTCGTGGCGGAGCATCTTCTTCTTCTTCTTCTTTTTGCACAATCCTTGTTCCACTGTATGCCTCATTGTCAGAATTCGCGTAACTTTGTAAATTATGACCTGTCCACTATATCCTGCCGCGCACAAAACAAAATGGTATCTCAACAGCATTCTCCATAAGAAACTTTGCGAGGAAAACACAGAAACCCAATCATGCAGCCCAACCAACCCTCCCCCCAGCACTGACAACACAACAGCACAAGCTCAGGCAGCCGTCTGCTCGAGCTGCGAAGCCACAGCGGGGGCCTCCGGGATCTTCTCGACAATGCAGGCGGTCCCGTAGGCACAGGTCTGCGCGAAGCCGCCGAGGTCCGAGGCGTCGAAGCGCAGGCAGATGATGGCGTTGCCGCCGCGGGCCTTGCACTCGGCGACGCAGCGCGTGAGCGAGTCGTTGCGGCACGAGTAGAGCATGGAGGTAAACCACTGCAGCTCGCCGCCCGCGAGGGACTTGAAGACCATGCCCAGGCCGGCGGCGATGTTGCGGGAGCGGACGGTGAGGCCGTAGACGGCCCCGAGCACGCGGACGACACGGTACCCGGGCAGGTCCATCATGGTGGTGGTCACGATGCCTTCTGTCTCTGTAAACTGCATGTACGTCAGTTAGCAACGCTCGGGACAATGAACTGGGAAGAAGTATTGTTCTATACACATACACAGTGGAGATCAGAGACAGCAGCGGGGACGTGGGCCGTCTCCTTGGGAGCGTCCTTGCTTGCAGTGCCGACCATTGTGATCAGTGGCTAATACGGTGGTGTTTCAGCGGTATAATCGAGTAACAGAGGCCGAAGCAATGTTTGAACCGGTGATGATGTCCAATTCGTGGAAAGACGCAGGACATCAAGTCTCCTTTATAGAATCCAGAACGTCCAGAAATCACCGCACCCCCATCACCACATATAACGCCATCACCGCCCGTCGCATGATCGTCATCGTCGTCGTCGTTCGCCCTTCTTGTTAGCTGCCAGCGGTTTAGTCCGGGCAAAGACAGACGTATCCATCGTATCCGTCCGGAGCGAGCCTGTGGGTCTGAGGCATTAGGCGTCCATCCCCCCTGAAAGCCAACCACAGGCACTAGTGCACCCTCCCTGTCGTTTGCCCAGCCCAGCTCTAGCAGCCACTGCCACAGGCGAGTTGCCGGTGCCTGACGAGGCCCAAGAAAACGCCTCGTCGCGCGAATGGGATCTGCGTGCTGTGAACGAGGAAACCGAGTTGCGCCGTCATCTTTACTGAGACATCGCGCTCCGAGCCTTGCAGGGCTTGGATGTCAAGAATGTGGTGGGATATTATGAGAGGCTCAAGGCTACAGGACCTACCGAGTGGTCGATCACCGAACGCTGTAGAACAGGTGGTGTACGCGATGACGATGGCACCAATTCATGGGCTGGTTCTACGAGCACAAGGCTAGGACACGACGCCCAAGAGATGATGATCTGCTGCCCATCTTCACTACCTACGTAAACAACACCCGTCCGTTCTATCCGAGTGAATGAGGCCGGCTTAGGGAATTTCATCCAGAGGAGATAGAGTTGTGCTAGCAACTGGCTAGTTGCCCCATCCCACGGCCAGCTGCAGGGAGGGAGGAGCTTTGGCCTCTGGAGAGGGGTCAATAGCTTATTGCTACTGGCACAGTTACGGAGCAAGTTACGGCCGATCGCCCTGGAGGCTTGGCGCCATCTTTCCTCTCAGAGGAAGCACACTCCCTTCTGCCACCACCACCATCAAATATAGACACGTGTAGGCTGTGTGTATCTTACCATGTATTCATCAGTACTCATTATATGGGGAAAATAATACGTGAGATAGGAGTAAACCGAGATTTAGGACGGGGAAGGGTTGTGAGGTGTAGAGATGAAGATAACGTCCTTCAATGATTCGTAATACCATGGAGCAAGGATCAATTCCCAGGGAGGTCCAGTATCACTGATACACAATCTGGTCAGGACACATAAACACATAGCTAATTACAGCCACAGCCTTAGTACTACTTACAAAAGGCCCTTCCTTTAATCAACCGCAGCGATGGACAGCCAAAGTCAGCACCGACGACCCGATATAGGGTAGGTCCAGACCCCAACCAGGTCCCTGGCTGCTGATGCTATTTTTAGCCTCCGATTACGTGCTGTTGCGATCCTCTGCCCAGCTCTATTGAACCCCCAAAGGAGTGTCGCGCCGCCCTTCATTGAGGACAACCACCCATTGGGACGCTGCCTCTAGTTCTTGCTGCCAAGAACACGATGCTTGTTGTGTTTGTTGCGAGGTGATGCTTGTTTCGTGCCCTTCCTCCTGCTTCCCGACTCTCTCCCACAGCTGCACGCGACGCCAGCACCAAGAATAGAGCCGCCTTTGGCCATCCCGAAACATGGCTCCCAACAACCCCAGCACCGCCGAGCACCAGCCCCGCGACTCCTTGTCCTCCGTGTCCACCACCAGCATCGTATTCGACCGGCTCCAGGAAGAGAACGAGAAGGCAGCCGCCAAGCGAAGAGCCAACCAGGCAAACATGGCCAGCGGAGGCTCATACAGGGACGTCGATATCGCCGACCTCGACGATGAGGACCCCCTCAAGCCTGAAGACGATCTCGAGACCCGCGCCTTCATCCCCCGCGAGGGGGCAGATAACAATCGCACCAAGGCGGAACCCCGAAAGTTCATGGACAAGGGCCTCCGCCGTGTCCTCATCATCGGCGTGTCCATCTTCACCATCGCTTGGCTCGTCGCCCTCGGCATCTTCGTCGCCAAGGGCTCCTACCACCACGACAGCGACACGGAGCACGATCCCAACGCAGATCACCGCGGCTCGGGCAAGGCCGTGTCCCTCGACCAGGTCCTCACCGGATTCTGGAGAGCCAGAGTCCACAGCATCAGCTGGATCGCCGACCCCGATGGAAAAGACGGCCTGCTCCTTGAGAAGGGCGTGCCTGGCAAGGACTACCTCGTCGTGGAGGATGTGCGAGCTCGAGGATCAGGAAAGGACTCGGCCGATGCGTACAGTGCTCGCGTGCTCGTGAAAGACGCCAGATTCGACTACGACGGCCGCTCGTACGTGACCAGCGAGGCCGAGCCCAGCCCCGACTTGAAGAAGGTCCTGCTCGGCGTCTACAAGGTCCACCACTGGCGACATTCCTATACCGCCACCTACTTTATTCTCGACGTGGCAAGCGGCAAGATCGAGCCACTTGTGCCCGAGGACGTCAACGCTAATATCATGCTGGCGACCTGGAGCCCCAAGAGCGACGCCATTGCCTTTACCAAGACGACCGATAACAACCTCTACGTTCGCCCTCTTGACAGCAAGAAGGAAATAGTCCAGGTCACAACAGACGGTGGCGTCGAGTGCTTCAACGGTGTGCCTGACTGGGTCTACGAGGAAGAGGTTCTCTCTGGCCGTAGCGCGACCTGGTGGTCCGCCGACGGCAAGCACATCGCCTTCTTCCGCACCAACGAGACCGGAGTGCCCGAGTATCCCGTCCAGTTCTTCATCAGCCGGCCAAGCGGCACCCAAGCTCCCAACGACGAGGGCAGCTTCCCAGAGGAGGTCAAGATCAAGTATCCCAAGGCCGGATCGCACAACCCAGTCGTCGAGCTGAGATTCTACGACGTGGCCAAGAACGAGGTGTTCAGCGTCGATTCTGGTGACCAATTCCCTGACGACGACCGCATCATCAACAGCGTTGTCTGGGCCGGTAACAAAAAGGCCCTCATTAAGGAAACCAACCGCGTAAGCGACCATGTCAAGGTCGTGCTGTTCGATGCCGACACTCGTCAATCTCGCACCGTGCGATCTTCGGATGTCAACGCCCTTGACGGCGGCTGGTTTGAGATTTCCAAGCAGATGACCTATGTCCCTGCCGACCCCAGCAAGGGACGCCCTCACGATGGCTACGTCGACTCCGTCATCCACGAGGGGTACGACCACCTCGCCTACTTCACCCCCCTGGACAGCTCCAAGCCCATCATGCTCACGTCTGGCCAGTGGGAGGTCGACGACGCGCCTTCGGCAGTCGATGTCACCAACAACCTCGTCTACTTCGTCTCCACCAAGGAATCCTCCATCCAGCGCCACGTCTACTCGGTCAACCTGCTCGACGGCTCCAACCTCCAGGCCCTGACCGACACCAAGGAGGAGGGCTACTACTCGGCCTCCTTCTCCCACGGCGCCGGATACATGCTCCTCTCCTACAGCGGGCCCAAGACCCCGTCCCAGTCCGTCAAGTCCACCCCTTCCAACCCCAGCGCCTACTACAGCCTCCTCGAGGACAACTCCGCACTGGTAGAGCGCGCCCGCAAGCACGAGCTCCCCATCCTCAAGTACGGCGTCCTCGACCTCGACCACGGCGTCAAGGTGAACTACGTCGAGCGCCGGCCCCCTCACTTCAACCCCAAGAAGCAGTACCCCGTCCTCTTCCACCAGTACTCGGGCCCCGGCTCCCAGCAGGTCAACAAGCGCTTCACCGTCGACTTCCAGTCCTACGTCGCCTCTAGCCTCGGCTACGTCGTCGTCACTGTCGACCCCCGCGGCACCGGCTTCCTCGGCCGCGCCCACCGCGTCCCCGTCCGCAACCAGCTCGGCGTCCACGAGGCCGCTGACCACATCGCCGCCGCCCAGCACTTCTCCCGCCAGCCCCACGTCGACGCCAACCGCCTCGCCATCTGGGGCTGGTCCTACGGCGGCTTCCAGACCCTCAAGACCCTCGAGCAGGACGCCGGCCAGACCTTCTCCTACGGCATGGCCGTCGCCCCCGTCGTCGACTGGAGCCTCTACGACAGCATCTACACCGAGCGCTACATGCGCCAGCCCAAGGACAACAGGGACGGCTACGCCGCCTCCAGCGTCACCAACGCCACCGCCCTCGGCAGGAACATCCGCTTCCTCCTCATGCACGGCGTCGCCGACGACAACGTCCACTTCCAGAATTCCCTCAGGCTCCTCGACGCCCTCGACCTCTCCGGCGTCGAGAACTACGACGTCCACGTCTTCCCCGACAGCGACCACAGCATCTACTTCCACAACGCCAATCGTATCGTGTACGATAGTAAGTCTTTTTCCTCCCTTCCCCTTCACCTACTCCCCGTGGCGAAACAGGACTAATGACATACTAGAGCTGAGCAACTGGCTTATCAACGCATTCAACGGCGAGTGGCTAAAGATTGCTGACCCCAAGCCCAATGATAAGCGAAAGCGAGCTGTTGTTGAGAAAGATGTACTTCCTCTGCCTTAGATTTTTTTCTTACTTTTCATGTAAAGTTTCCAATGGTGAAGATTACTTGGCCCATGTGTCAGTCGAGATTTGGGAAACGAGGCACTACTTAGTGGGTGTTGGGCGTTTGGATACATAATTGAATGCGTCATCAATCACTTTTCCGTTATTGCTTATTATAGGATTTCAGAACGAAATATATTGTATTATCATACACACGTACCAAAAGAAACCGTGATGAGAGCGACCAACTGTCTACACCTCACCTGCTGCTCTTTTTCATCTAATTTACCGCGAAATAACGCACTTGGAATGGCTCATGTATAGAGACCTTTCCTGTCGACGGGAGCGAAAACAAAACCTCGAAATCCATAAGAATCCTGAAGAATAACATCTCCTCTTCCACCCGTTTTATAGAGTAGATAACACAAAAATATGATTACATCAATGATTTGATTCCATGAAGCTCATGGCCAAGTCCACCATCGTCGTTTCTCGAGATACTATATGCACCTTCGCCATCTCCTCTATTACTGTGGCCGGACCATGGACCACTGCTTACTGGATACCAAGACCACCCGGGTGCCTGCGCCTAGTAACCATAGCCGGTGGGTTGTGGTGCGAAACCATTCGGTTGGCCGTAGGGTGAAGGGCTGTTGCCTCCAGGGCCAGCTGTGATCATCAGGCGGGACGCACCCAGAATTGGTGTGTTGTCCTCCGTCTTCTCCACCTCCTGCTCCTTGGCTTTGCGAGCCTCGTTATCAGCCTTCAGAAGGGCGATCTCCTTGGTCTGCTGAGCAAGCATGTTGATCATGTAAGGCATGGTGAAGTCATTGAGGCCGAATCGCCATGACAGTTCAAGCACAAGATCAGGTCGGATAAGCTCATTACAAGCGTACAGCATACCGGTGTAGCATTCACGGTGGCCGATATCGACAAACTAGATAGGGAAGCGTTAGGAATATGGGGGAGGACATGGTTGGCAGAGATGGTGACTTACGTATCGCAGGAGGTCCTCGACAATTTCGTTCTTGCCAGAGAGAGCAGAAGTCTCGATAGCATCCTTGTACAATTTATCTTGCTTGGATAGGGCAATGGACTTCTCCCAGCGCTTGTTCTTGCGGTAGATGCTGGCGGCGATTTGGCGGAAGAAGATCAGATCGTGCTTTTCGAGGCGGCCAGCCAACTCAACAGCATCGTAGTTGTCATAGTTCTGAACGGAGTCGCGGAGAGTCTTGTAATCTTCCTCCTCAATGAGTAGATCATTGATAGCCTCGTTCACAATACGCTTGTTTTGAAGCTGGACATTGAGCAAGAAAGGCTTGATCAGGGGGAGATCATCGTTCTTCTGGAAGATCTTGACGACACGGTTGACATCGATGCGGCTAGTGAGGGCGGTTAAGAGGTCGGTCAACAACGAAGGATGTTGCTCGACGTAAAACTTGATAGCACGGTAGTAGATTTCGAGATTGGCAACCTTGACAACGATCTCCTTGAACTGGGTGTGATCCCAGGAGTTCTCGGGGCGCTCGATGACGGCCAGAGCGGCGTTATCAAACTCATCATAGTGATAGTAGCAGAAAACGAGCTCGGGCCACAGGTTTGCTTCCTCGCAGGAACGGATCATCTTAGGCATGTTCATTCTAGACCAGAACAGCTTAATGTGTTCCATCAGACGCTCAGGGTGATACTTGGAAAGTGCGATACCAAGCTCTGTGAACATACCCATGTGGGCACGCTCGAGACCGAGACCTTGCTCCAACAAGCTGATGAGCTCGTCGAAGTATCCATTGTACTCATATGACTTGACAAGCTCTTGAAGCTGCTCTGCATCGACGATCAGGTTGAGACCGCAGATCTGAGCCAAGCGGAACTCCTTCTTGCTGACGCAAGCATCGTGAACTTGCTTCCAAACTCTGATGTTGTTAGCCTTGCGGGCGCATTCAACAGCGGCCTGATATTCAGCAAGGTGGACGAGAGTGGTGGCAAGCTTGGCCCAGTTGGAGATGCTGGTGTAGAAGATCTTGGAAGCTTCATAGAGTCCCTCCTCATAAGCCTTGTCACCAGACTCCTCGATATTAGCGACGTTTGTACTTCGGAGGAAGTCCTCAAGCTCATGGAGCTGGTCCAGACGGGCATAGCAGAAAGCAAGGGCAGTATCAATGGCGGCCTCCCTCAGAGTCTTGCGGGCCATGCGAAGGAACTTGACGAGTTCCTCGTTCTTGCCAGCATTGGTAGCGATTTCAATGACCTCCTCGTAGTTCTTGGGGTCCTCGGCCTTGATGTAGGACTCAATGGCGTCAGGGACACGAAGTCCATCGAGTTGAGCCTTGGCAACCTTGCTCCAAACGTCAGGCAGGTCGACTTCCTCAGCATATGCCTGTGCTCGATCAATGCTGACAACGTGCTCAATGAGAACATCGACGGCAGAAGACTTGTTGTCGGCCTTCTTGTAGATCTCAAAGGCTTCCTCGTGGAGTCCAACTTCGATACAGGATGTGGCAATGTCATCAGCGTTGTAGTTGTCGAGCTTATGGATGTAATCCATGACACGAGCCTTGTCAGCCTTGGCAGCCGTGAAGAGAAGGAGGTTCTGGAGATTTTGGTTGTCGCTGAATGGCGAGGGCTCCAAAACAATCTTCTCCAGCAACTCAATAAGTTCGAGTGGAAGATCGTTCTCAAGGAAGGCAGAGACGGCAACAGAGACCTTGGCTGGGTCACTCGCCTCTGGCACGGCAGTAGCGGTAACCTGGTCGACAACAGAACGACGGTGGATGTTGTTCTCGCTCAGGACGAATCGCCACAGCTCATTGTCAGAGCGCTCAAGGAGGTAACGTGCCTGAGCCCTGTACATGGAGTTCTCATTGGTGATATTTACTAGCTCCAGGTCATTCTGGCCCTTGGAGTAGGCAATATAGGCCAGGTTGGGGTCACGCTTCTCGCAGTACTTTCCGACGGAAAGGGTATCATATTGGTCGTTCTCCTTGAGGAACTTCTCTGGGTTGTTGTTCGAGTCAATGTAGATCTTGGCCAGAGCGTTGAAAATGGCTTGCTGTGTGTTGCCAGCTTGCAGGGTGGCCTCAAGGAAGGGCAGGAGAAGCTTCAGTCGGTTGCGAGACTCAACTTCTGATACGAGCTCATCAATGTTGATCTGCTCAGCATTGACAGTGCTTAGAAGCTGCTTGATGATGTTCTCATCGCAGTCGACATCCAACAATCCACCGATGACGGCAGGGGTCCTGCCAGGGTTGACGCGCTGAACGTAAGCCTCAATGGCCTGGAACTGCTGGTTCTGGTACAAGAACAGGATGAGATCATGGACAAAGTTGAACCTGTCGCAAACAATGATGAGAGGTAGCTGCTCCTGAAGCTTGGCTTCCTTGAGGAAGTTCTTCACCTTCTCGGGGTTGTACGCGTTACTATCGCGGCAAATACGCTCAACCTCATTGAATTGACCCATCTTGGTAGCAGATTCAATATACTTGAAGTGCACATCAGGGTCCTCAGAAAGGTTGACGATGCTTCCCAAGTAGTAGAAGAGACCCTCAGCGGTCTTGTACTTCTCGAACAGATCAATCAAGTGAACAGGGCCAAGAAGCTCAGAGTACTTGGTCGCAATATTAACAACAGACTGCAAGTTCTGACGGATGTTGTGCTTCATCATAGCGTCAAGGCAGGCAAGAGATTGCTCCACGGACAGCTTGCCGAAGAAACCTGTTAGCCACTCGGCGTTGAAGTTGGGGGTTCCAGGAATGTTGACAATAACACGCTTGATAGCCTCGGGGTCTTCGTAAAGTTCGGCGGCCTTTTGGGCCAGACCAGCCTGCTCGCAAAGGTGGGCAATGCGGGCCTTGTCGAAATGGGTGAACATTTCGTTGGTGAGAATAGCCTCAGCGACTTGGGGAGCGTGCATTAGGTTCATCTCCAAGAGTCGGGTCTGCAGACGAGCATGCTCAGGGTTGTTATCCTTCAAGGCGTCAAGCAGGAAAGCGGTGGCTTGCTGAATCATGCCCTGAGATTGGAAGATATCGCAAACTCTCTCCAAGTCAACCAGAGGACCGCCTTCGTTGTTAGCCAGGGCAGTGGCAAATGCCGCTCCCTTCTCTGGGTCTGCTCGAATGATGTGTTGGAGAAGCTGGATAAAATCGGGTTGATAGCCACTCTGAGCACTGTAGGGAAGAATCTTATCGAATTGTCCAGTCTCAGCAAAACCAGCAACAACTTTGTGGGGAACGTTGGCCTTGAGGTAGATTGCAAGAGCCATGTTCATATCATATGGTCGAACCATATCACCGAGCTGCTCTGAGCAATCTAGCTTCTCCTCCTTGAGCCATTTCTCAAGCAGGTGCTTGCGGTTTTGGGCCAGAACAGGCTGGGCAAGCTCGATCGTCTCGTGCGCATTCAGAGCACCCTTGTCGAGAAGCATACCGAAGTACTGCAGGGTGAAAGCCATCTGTCCAGGCTGAGTTTGGAGCTGCTTGAACTTCTCAATAGTCTGGGGGGTTCGGAGGAAACCGCGAGGAGAGTTTGCTGCAATCTTGGCGGCTTCACTGTAGTTACCAGTATTGAAGAGCTGGTCGAATTGTCTGGCGTAGAGGTCATCGGCGCCGGGAAGGCCAGCTCGAGATGCCATCTTGATGGCGATTTCGCTGTTGGCAGGATTTTGAAGCAGATAGGGGATCGCATTCGTGTCATCAACAGTAACAAACAGGACCTGACCCTTACGGTTGATACCCACCAGTCCAGTAGATCCGTCATCGGTACACGTGGTGAAGATGGTTTCGCTCGATATGCGGTTCATAAAGATGCAGGATCCGGTCTCCAGGTCATAGAGATGGATAAATCCATACTTGGTTACCATGAAGACAACACCGTACTTCTGGGAGACTTGGAGGGCCACGGGGAAGTCGTTGGTCGCCTCGGGAGGGAAGAAGATGTCGACAGCCTTCTTCTGGAAAACCGGGTTGTTTTCGGGGTGGTCGACTTCGACAACGTGGAGCTTCGCGCCGGTGGCGGATCGCACGGCGAAAGTGAAGAGCTTAGTGTCCTGGGGAGCTCCTTCCAACCTTAGAGAGCCGAAGGCAGCGGCGTGACCCTCGATAGCCTGGCTGATGCCACGGTCCTTGGAGTAGAGCTGCATGGCACCGACCACACGGCCACCTTGTGACGAGATACCTACCACAACCATCCACTTTCCGTCCCCATTAACACGGTAGTTGATGATTTGGCAGCCCTAAAAAATCAGTGAGTCAAAGCTAGTTACCATGTCCTCTCTCATCAAAAACGTACATTCAAGTTCGCGTTGCGCTCGAACACCTTCACGGGTGCGTCCTGACCTGCGTCATAGACGTCCCAGTGATACACACTGCTGGATGTAACCAGACCAATGCTGGACTCGCTAATCCACTTCCAAAACTGAACATCCTCATTCATCGTGCAGGATTTCAGCTTCTTCTTCTGCTCGAGGTCGAAGATCTGTAGTGTGCGGGATTGCGCCTTGAGGGCGATGACTTGGCGAGACCAGTGCATGATGGCACTGTCGGCCTTGATTGGCCGTCTGGTGATGTTGTTGCCATTTTTGAGCTCGATGATGACAACTTCGGGTTGGGAAGCTTCGTCCTTCTTTTCCCGAATACAGACGAAGTGATCTGATTCGAGTGTCTACAAAAGCGCGAGAAGCGCCTCAGAGTTAGCCCGCTGCCTACCCTCAGGTGACGTATGCGTGATGTGGAGGCTAATAGGGGTGGGGAGGAGATGGGTGTCACTTACGCAGGTGTTGAAGCCGATGGATTGTGAGTCAACGCCGGTGCTGGTGAGCTGGACCAGCTCTTGGAATTTAATCGGTAGGGGCGCCATGTCGCCGGTGTGCCCGAAAATCAAATAGTATGGCCCTTCGTCAACTCGATACTCCTAGCCGCGAGTTCGACTGAAGTCGTCGCCAGTGGTCTGCAAGAGTCCTAAATCGTCTGAAACAGGAGCTGGGGAGCAATTTGTGGTTGAGAGATGAATAGTCGCTTCCATGCGCCACGCGGCACAAGGGGCAACGCGGGTTTGGCAGAAAAGGAGACGCCGCTGGGAGAGATGAGAAAGGAAGAAGGAAGAACAAGAGTCGCGACTGCAAATGATCGTCAATACAGTCTACTTGATTGAGGCAAGCAGAAAGAGGGGTCGCGCGGATTATCGTCGTGAAGAGGAAGAGGTAGGGGATGACGGGTTGAAGGTGAAAGGAAAGAAGTGGAAAGTTGTTACGTTCTTTTTGGATGGAGGCAGCAGCTGCTGCATGGAACTGGGGAGCACCTACGCAACGACACCTGGCAGCTCCCTACCACGGCTGCACGTACCGCAAGGTTACTCCTGCCCCAGCGCTTTCTGGGCACCTTGAGTGGAGAACTCTATCAGCGATTGACACTTCCGGCCCACCTAGAGCCACGGATATACAGATAATCCGGCTTACGCTGGCAAATTAGCTTCCCCACTGGCTTTGTTTGCTTGACGGCGCCCTGTTTCAGGTCCAATTTGGCATGGACCAAGATTCATACTTTTTGTAGGCATCCAACCACTGCGACCAGAGCTCCCGTCGCGGGGGCAGGCGCTCTTAGATCGGAATGTCTCGTTCTTCATGTTGTTTTCTCGGTGTTGCCTAATTCGTCTTCCAGGTCGTCTACGAATCGAGCCACAATATGAAGCCTTTCGCACAGCAATACACCGTTCTTCCGACTTGCCCAGTCCCGATCATTCTTCTCCTTCGCTTGGAAAGAACATGCCTTGATCGAGCTCTTGCAACCCAAAGGGGACCCGGTACACGAACAAACGAGAAAACACAATGTTCTGGGATCATTGCTTTCCTTCTCGTTCCGGTTAGAAATGCACGAGCACAAACTCCCGGTATAAATTCCCGAGCACCTACCCTAGGCTGGCGTATAACATTGGCGCTGCCTTGAATCAATCAGATGGCAAGGTGCTAAAGCCGCAACCCATACCTGCTGCGTAGTTCATTGATGAGCCTTCTTCCATAATCACTTCATATCGAGGCGTATGGGACTGTCTGGGCGGGCTTTACCAGTAGTTGGTCGTGTTTAGTTCAAGAACGCGCTTCAATATGATGACTCTTCGTAGAATCAATAATGTATGATCCCAACAAAATCTCAGTTGATACCCAAAGCAGTGTCAATGACCATCGTGGTAATGCTATGAAGTTTGCCACACACGCTCTGCCTTAATGAGGTACCTTGGTTGGAAACAGCTCCGCCTCTCACTCTGTTACAGAGGTCAACAACTGCGCGATGGCGCCAAGAGCCAACACTCCCGTTCAGTCAATTTAGAATACCTCTAGAAATACACCAGATGGGAGATCGGTGTGGTAGTTGAGTCCTTCTACGATGATTAAGGTGGTTTCGTGATTGCTCAGGCACCAGAGACATGCCACCATGTGATAGCCGATGACGTAGCGCAAACCGCCTTTGCCATATACTCCGTCCGATGCGCCAATCTCAATTGAACTCTGGGATAAATCTACAACATTGATGGGAAACCCACCGCCTGATGACAGAATCTGCCTTGTATAATCAGTCCTATCTGGACTGGCCTCGCCGTCTTGACCATGGCCAACCGCCTGCAAGGCTAAACGCCCCAGAATTGATTGGCCAGTGCCTTATCGTCAAAATCCCCTGACCACCAACTGCCCCTCCCCCGCCGCTATCGGACGCGGCTTTGACAGATGGCGACTTATTGCATTTGATCTGCAGCGCATCGCTACTTTTCCTTCGGCTGCATATTCCCTACAGTATACCGAACATTCAAACTACCCCCCAGGAATTCCCATTACCATGGCTCCCCCTCTCCGGTTAGCGATTCTGGAGTGCGACACTCCCCAACCCCAAACCAAGGCCAAGTTTGGTTCCTACACCGGAGTGTTCAAAGCCTTACTCAACGCCGCCTGCCAGACGCTCGACGAACCGAAGAAAGACTTGGAGGACTTGGGTGTCACAGTGACGTCGCACGACGTTGTCAACGACCTGAGCTCATACCCTAAGCTCGAAGACGTCGACGCCCTGTGGTTGACAGGCTCTAGGCACACTGCCTTCGATGACGACCCATGGATATTAAAATTGGTCGAGTATGTCAAGGCTGCCCTTGACAGTGGCCGGGTCAAGGTGGTCGGTATCTGCTTTGGCCACCAGATTGTTGGCAGGGCGGCTGGAGCGAATCTCGGAAAGAGTGATAGGGGTTGGGAAGTTGCAGTCACAGATGTTGAGCTCACCGAAAAGGGCAAGGAGATTCTGGGACTTGAGAAGATGGTGAGGCCCTCCGGCCCCAATAGGCGCATGTTGTGGCTAATCTGTTCATACAGCGAATACACCAAATGCATCGAGATATTGTGTACAACTTTCCCCCGGACGCGATCCCTCTCGGATCTAACAACATCTGCACTGTGCAGGGAATGTATCTGCCGAAGAAGTACATTACGGTCCAGGGCCACCCCGAGTTCACAGACGAAATTATATCCGAAATCTTGTTTAACCGCCATAAGGCCGGCATCTTCAGCGATGAGGACTACGCTGATGGCATGAAACGGGCACCTATCCCCCACGATGGTGTTGCTATCGCAAGAGCATTCCTGAAATTCATTTATGAAGGCTAGGCAATTCAAGAAGTCTGCTAGAATCAGAAAGCCACACTAACACTGTCCCGAAAGGGATAAACTGAACCAGTAACAGCATCATCCATCATATATTTAGCCCCACGTTGTTGCGTTGAACCAACGAAGCGTCCTTTAGTTCTGGATATGAGCAAGACAGATATATATTTTGTTTAGCATTGGATATATGATATAAAACATTTTAACTCAATCCGAGTTGGTACGGCTGCAATGCCTGATGGACGGTAGTATCGTGCATATCCTCCAACTCTGAAAACTACGGTTTGCAACATGTATATATATATATCAGTAGTAATCCACCCCTTTTGTTTAACGGACTTTAGTGAGATCTAGAGAACTATAGCCCTCAGTTGAAAATAAGTGGTGATTTGCGCGGGAGTATTCAATTATATTAGTCCTTGACCTTGCTGATGTCGCCTACTTGTTGAAGTGATGAGTTTCCGTAGCGAAATGGCCTTGTTGCAACAAGATGGAGCTCGAGTCTCGAGTAGGCGAGGCTCCAAACCAAAGTGTGTGGACACTGATTTTCAATGTTTGGCGCAACGAATGCGCCAACACGTATTTTCTGTCTGGGCAGATATAAGGCCTGAATGCGAAGCACGCCGGATCTCCTGCTTCTCTCTTATTTTATTTTACCAACTTGCGCTACGTGCCACTTACAGCAATTCTCAGAAGGCTTTCAGGTCTTTCTTATGTACCTCGCCGCCCTTTCTGTTTTTCTCTCTCTCGTGCCTTCGTGCCTTGGATGACTTCCTGTTAGTCTCCTAGTCACCTCGCACTCTTCTTCTCCCCAACACCCCACCTCTTACTCTTACTCCTTCTCACTTTGAAGAAAGTTTCTGCACGCATATCATTTGAATATATCTCCCATTCATATGAGGCGATCTTCAAGGGTTAGACTTGCATCTTCTCTATTTCTTTTCTATACATAGCCCCAACTATCTTTCCACTTCTTCGCTTTCGTCTTTGGATCCTGGGACATTTCAGCATAGCCTTCCACTTTGCTTTCCTTTGAACAATAATCTTTTAGCGGCGCCTATAAAACAATACATTTCTTGGGAATTATCTGAACTTCCTACCCAGCTTTGAAAAGGTTAGCCACCACTCATGTTTTCTCACTCTTAATACTTCTACGTGGCTATATAAGCTAATTTAGTAGAGCTTCAGGTCTCCTGCTACCAACAAGAGAAATTACCATCACCCAACCTCCCACTATGGAGGGCCGCATCTTCATCACCATCAATGACGATGAAGACGATGGAGACAGCCATGAGGGATCCTCGACTTTTGAGCCTGTTGCAGCGCGAGAGCAGGAACCCTCTGTGTTCGGTTCCTTGGGCACCCGGTACAGCTACTCATCCCCAAATGTGAAGCTCGAGCCTCAAGAAACTCCAATGGAGACAATTTTCGAGCGCGCACCCGATACTGAAAATGAGGGCCAAGAAGAGCCCCAAGCCCCGCTGGAAGAAAACAATCCAACGGGCCAGGTTGACCAAACTATGTCAGACTCTGGCATCCAAGAGCAAGAGAACTCGCAAGACCTGGCCGAAGAGCATACTTCGGAGGACGAGGCCGACGAAATTATGCTCGATATTGAGACTGAAAGCCACGACGAGCCTGAAGTCTCACCTGAAGAGGAACCATCAGAGGAGCAGCCTGACCAAGCCATGTCAAGCACTGCGACCGAGGGTCTGGAAGAGTCTTCGACTAGGGTCGAAGAAGACCTTCCAGAGGAGCCAGTCAGCTATGCCCTCCCAGACCTTGGAACTCATGACCAAGGAGAGCCCCAGGTTCCACTTGAAAAAGAAGCATCTCTCTTTTTCACGGACGAAGAGGATGCAATGGACACACAACTCGAACAGGAGGTTCACAACACTACCACCCTTGATGATAATCAAGCTGTTGCTAGCTGCGGCGACGAACCTACTTCAACTGAAGTGGGCGATGATGCTACCCATTTTGGGCACAAGATTTCCAGCTCTGGTCAATTCAAGGTCACGGGCGATGTGTCAGACAGCGAAGAAGAACAGAACGACGAGCAAGAGGATATGGCCGAAAACCTGGAAAACCAAAATCCAGATGAAGATGATGGTACGCGCGGGGACGAGAGGGCTGAAGATTACGAGGAGCACTTTGACCCAGATTTTGACCAAGAATATGATGAAGTTCAAGGGGAGGAGGAGGCACAACAAGTCGATGAAGAAGACGAGGGTGGTGATGAAGGCCCTGAGCATCAAGAAAATTCGAGCCACAGGCCTGGCGAAGGCGACGACGGGAGTGAATACGAAGAAACAGACTCTGAACAGGACTCAGACAACGAAGGAGCCAATGCAACGAAGACTCCAGCTTCTGATGCCAAGGTCCCACGTGGCAAAAAAACCAAGTCAAAGAATAAGGATCCAACGAAGACCAAGTTTGCCCGAACAGCTAGGGAGTTCTTTAGACGCAAGAACGTGGCCGCAGAAGCTAAAACAGCTGGCTTGAAGCGAAAGGCCGAGACGCAAAAGTCGGCACCGTCTAAGAGAAAGAAATCGGCGAACCAGACGGGCTGGAGGGACAATGAGCCTTGTATGAGGCTCGCGAAGAAGCTTTTCGAGACCGAAGACTTGCCCAATGCCGCCAGTGAAGGGTCCTTGCCGAGCCTGGGATCGATCAAGGCGACTACACAAGCAGATCAATTCGCGCAGATCAAAGCGAAGATACCTAAAGGCGGGGATACACGCCGTATGGCTTCGCAGGAAAAAGATCTAAAAATGGCTGTCAAGAGCTTCGGATACAAGAGAATGGTAGCAGACAATGGACTCTGGGCTCATAAAGACATGGAGACTAGTCTTTTTAGCTACCAAGTCACCATTGCGTCTTGGATGATAGAGCGTGAATGCTCCGGGTCCTCTCCCCTTGGCGGATTGGTTGGAGACGAGATGGGAATGGGCAAGACGCTTGTCAGTATTGCTTGTGCTGTTGGCCATCCTCCAGAAGCTGAGGATATCGAGAAATTCTGTAAAGCTACTTTGGTTATTGTGCCAAACAAAATGATTGCTCGCCAGTGGGTGGACGAAATAAGGAAGCATTGCAAAGAGCATATCCGGAATCTGGCTTCCATCTACCGATTCGGAGATGATGCCGGGACTGAGTTCTACAAAGAGAAATTCTTTGTGTAAGTCTGCCCCCTCAGCTTTGAACCTCAGATCTGCCAACCGCCAGAAAACCTTGCTGACTTAATCAGGCTTGCAACCTACCGCGACATTATGCATCAGCATCCTGGCATAGCTCAGGTTCAAGAGTGGAAAGAGAAATATGAACACGACACAGTGTCGTTCAATCGCGAGTTTAGCAAAGCTGCTGGAGAACTTTTCAAAGTTGATTGGTACCGAATCATACTTGACGAGGCCCACCAGATCAAGAACGTTAAAGGTCACAGTGAGTTAGTCCTCGCGATGGTTTCGTCTCATCTCTGATGCTCTTAGCTTCCATCGCTTGTTGCGACCTCAGTTCGAGATTCCGCTGGTGCTTAAGTGGGACACCGTTGTCCAACACCCCCCAAGGCATGTTGACGACCATGATCTCTTCTTTCTGACGTCACTCATTCTAACATTTAAAATTTAGAATTCTTCCCGTACCTTAAGTTTCTTGACTGTCCATTCACCGATTCATCCTTCAATTTCCACAACAAGTTCGTTGACGGAGTAAGTATTTATGCCTCCATGGAAACCCATCCAATTTGAGAACACTCTCTAACGCGCAAGCAGTTCCGAGGCAGGCAAAATTTCGACGCCCTCGTCGGATTAGTTATGTACAGGAGGTTGGTTAATACCCACTCTAGCTGTCTGAGCATTTGAGCTGATATGATACTTCATCAGAACAAAAAAAGACTCCTTTTTGGGACACAAGATTCTTGATCTCCCGGCCATGCACAGTGAGAATATCTGTGTCTCTATAAGCCGAGAGGAGCAAGATATCTACGAGTAAGTGTATATATTTGGACATGTGTCTCTATAATGCCATCGCAGGCCAGGCGTGACCAAGACAAGAGCACGGCCGTGTTGATGGCCCAAGCAACTATAGGCGATGTTTCACTAACTGCTCGATTCTAGAACTGTCTTTGAGCATTACGATAAGGCCATCCGTCAAATGAGAGGAAAAGAACAAGAGAAGGGCTATCTCACAGAGAGTGAGAAGGATAAGCTGTCCCAAATCTACCTCGCTCAATCCACCAGGCTTCGACAAACTGTGTCACATTTTTTCGACATAGAGCGTTTCTTTAGGGAATCCATCAAAGACGTCGAGTTGGAGTCTCTCATGGAGATTCTCAATTCAAGATCCGAGAAGGGAAAACTAATTGATAATCTGAAGCATCAAGAAGGAGTCGCGGGCTATTCTCTAGGCTTGAAGAGATTGGAAGGACAGAAGGCCAACGTATTTGGCGGTTCATTTAACGTCCCGAACTTTCTCAAGGTGTCTCGAAATGAGATTCGAGCACGAAGCAAGAGCTGCCGATGCCTAATTTGCAACAAAGACGATATGCCCAAGGAGCCGATGAAGAGCTATCCGGTAAGTTCATTTCCACTCAGGGTGTTCTCCCCCAATTGCTAACTTTCTAAGTGTGGGCACATTTATTGCATGAAATGTCTCTGTGAGACGGTTTTCGCAAAATCTGGGGTAAGTTTAATCAATCCACGAAGAAGCAAATACGCAGAAGGGCTGCTGACGAAAAACCTTAAGGTGAAATGTCTGCACGCGAGTTGCACGCAACCCCTCAGGGCAGGACCTGCTGTCGAGATTTTTGACACCATGATGACCACCGCCAAAGAAGACAAGACCTATAAGGAGCCAGGCGAGGACAGCCTCAACGTACGAATCGCCAGAAAGAAGGATGCGAATGGTTTTTTTACCGCAACTTTCTTCAAACCCAACCATTTTCAGATGCCCCCCAGCACAAAGTTGACTGCAGCCTTAGCCGTGATTTTGACATGGCAGGAGAATCACCCAGATGACAAGATTCTAGGTATGCGTTAGATACAAAGATCAGCTCATTGATGATATTCGACTGACTTTCTTTGGAATTGTTTAGTTTTCACCCAGTTTGTCATGTCTGGGAAGATCCTGGGCTATATGCTGGGCCAGCTCGGGATACAGTTCCTCTATCTTTATGGCAGCATCGATGATCGCGGGCGAAAGAAGGCTATTGACGCTTTCAAGGAAAAACCAGAGAAGAAGATTATGGTAAGAGAGAATATGCGGCCCTCCCTTGTCTGTCAGCTCAGCTAACATCTCCATCTCTAGATAATCGGACTGAGGTGCGGCGGCCAAGCGTTGAACCTGACATCAGCAAACCGAGTTATACTTATCGACCCCTGGTGGAACAACGTCCAAGAGAGTCAGGCCTTTGGTCGCGTATGGAGACATGGACAGGCCAAGGAGACGCATTTGGTTCGCATATGGGCAAACACGCCCATGGATCAATATATTTTCAAGCTCCAGAACGACAAGGCACTGGCAGTGGACTATGCTCTGCAGGATGATAACCACAAGCCTGCAGTCCTGGATGACGAAAGGCTGCAGAAACTCTTCGCACCCATACAGAGAGTGAAATCGAAGGGGCCAAAGCAGAAGAAGAAGTCAAATACCGTGAACTCAAAACAGAAAAGCGGTTAAGTCGCGGACGTGTCATCGCCACTAATCGACACTCTCTCGAATTATGGGACCGGAATAGACCTAATCTGGCCCCTCGGGGTTTATTTATACCATCTAGTAGGGATATGTCTTAGCTGAATCGTCGACTTTATTCGAGAATAGCTGAGGATCGAGATGCAACGCTGGGTTTTGGCGTTGGGAAGCACTGGAAATTACGGGTTTTATTGGTCAGATGCGGTTGAAATGAACGGGGTTCGTGAGGTTTTATACGGGAAATTTTTGAAATTCGCAAGAAACCAAGCACTTCTGCAAGATATTTTCGATGGATTGCACAACAGCACTGCTAACTTGCTTCGTTAATTGGGCTTGGCTGGGACGATATCTTCGCAAATGGGGCATATGAGATCGGTATTTGCGGTACAAGGGCTCAGAGATGAAGCTAAAACAACCTGGGTGGAAATGAATTAAAAGCAAATGAATAGTTGAACTACATCCCGTGTTAAATGCGAAATCCGTATCTGATTCTAAGTCCGAAGGTAGGAGTCGAGTCTTGGATATCAGCGACGCGTAAAGTGCGTGGCCCAAGCTCCATCCGTATCTCCAAATAACCCACCCACATGTTTTCTTGACAGCTTGGCCCCGACGAGCCTTCGATATCTGCCAATCCTGGGAGCTACAGGAACAGACCCATCCCCCGCTTCGAACTTCGATGAGCAGTTCTTTCTCCTAAATTTTTTAACCAGCCGAGTCCCGCTCGAGCGTCTTCCTCCCCCGACCACGATGCCCCTCCCATTCGCCTTCGAAATCGTCGTCAACGGCCCTCCCGACTGGCTTCGCGAACATGCCTTCACGATCCTCTACTCGGCCATCGCCGTAGCCACCCTCGTGCTGCTGAAACTCTACACATCCGGCCGCACCAACCTGTCCGACCGCAACTTCCACGGCAAAGTCGTGCTATTAACTGGCGGAACCTCCGGGATAGGCTCGCGCGTCGCACATCATCTCGCTTCCCGCGGTGCACAGCTGGTTCTCCTCACGCAGACCCCCGTCTCCGACCCCTTCCTCGTCGAGTACATCCAGGACCTACGAGATCGATACGGCAACCAGCTCATCTACGCCGAGCAGGTCGACCTCTCGAGCCTACACAGCGTTCGAAAATTTGCCACGAAATGGATCGACAATGCGCCCCCCAGGCGGCTGGACATGATTGTCCTGTGTGCGGCCACCATGACGGCCCCCAATGGAAAGAGGAAGGAGACGGCAGAAGGGATCGAGGAGACATGGATGGTTAATTTTCTGGCCAACTTCCACCTGCTGGGTATACTCAGCCCGGCACTCCGGGCACAACCTGTCGATCGAGATGTACGCATCGTCATCGCCTCGTGCTCTTCCTACATTGGGTCGATTTCCCTGAAGGAAACCTTTGACGAGAGCAACTGGACCCCCGGCATGGCCTACGCCCGCAGCAAGCTGGCCCTCCTGTGTTTCGGCCGTGCTTTCCAGAAGCACCTGGACTCCTACAAGCGGCCCGACGGTCTCCCCATGAACGCGAGAGTTATCTTCGCCGACCCGGGCTTCTCCCGTACTCCGGGCACTCTCAGATGGGTTACCAGGGGCTCCCTCTTTGGCCTCGCACTCTATCTAGGAGCCTACTTTATTCCCTGGTTCCTGCTCAAATCAGCAAACCAGGGCGCCCAATCTTTTCTCTACGCTGCTATGGAAGAGGGCCTCGGTAGAGGTGAGGGTGCAAAATTAATCAAGGAGTGTCAGGAGGTGGATTTCGCTCGTTCAGAAGTGAGGGACGAGGAGGTGGCGAAGAAGCTTTGGGAGGAGAGCGATGCGTTAATTGAGAAGGTGGAAAAGGCCTCGGCGAAGAAGAGAGCTTCGGAAAAGGTCAAGGAAACCAAGTCTGCCGAGGCAAAAGAAGACCAGGAGAGGGTAGAGGAGATTGAGAGCTTGCTGAGCGCCATCAAGAAGGGTAAGGCGAAGGACGCTGAGAAGCAGAAGCCGAACAAGAACACCACTAGTAACGACACCGTAAAGGCCGACGGTTCAGGAAAAGCCAGCAAAAGGAAGAGCAAGAAATAATAACGACGATTTAAGACACGGGATTGGATAGACAAAAGAAATAGAACGCTATTGAATTACGATGACAGCGTGTGCTCCTTTCACATGTTCCCCTCAAACATAGCAATTGGTCGGCGGGTGTACCAAGACCATCTTTCATCTGTGATGGTCAACCAGCCGAGGCACGGAACTCCACCATTTCGTTAAATCTCCTTACCCCAGGAAATAGTGACTCGGCCCTGTAGATTAGTCATCTCTCATGACGCAAGATAGGCATTGATTCCGTCTCGACGGCGATTAGGCCGATGACCAACACAAAAGAAATACGGGAGCTAGCACACGATCTTCCTGTCTCATTGCTTCTCTCCCTTGTCTCCATAGCTCTTTAATGCCTTCAGGTGCTCTCATCTCGCCGTCATGGGCCTCAGCTGCTACTCAGATCACGCACCGGCCATGAGGCCAATCAATACACTAGCACCTCAACCTCACAACGCGACCACCATGCATCCTGCATTCTTCACAGATCGCTTGCGCAGGTCTCCCTTTGCCGGTATCTCAGGCACTGCCACCCACAGCCCCGTCACATTCGGATATTCCTACCAAGAGACCATGAAAACAGGCCCGACTTTCAAGTTATGAGTGTTCGGAACTAGTTCGGAACCCAAGGCCGTCGAATGAGGGGGCCACCTTCCGATGGGCAAGTCTAGCCGGTACGAATTTGGGTCGAAAAAAAAAGAAACGAGCTGTAGCGGTATCGGATAGTTTCCATACTGGATCAGGGACAGGGGTGACGGATTTCTTGCAAAGGTTGGCATGATTCACTCATATTGATACCATTCAGAGGACAGAGAACAGCGGGATGAGAGCGAGGAAGACCCTCCAATGGGGTGATATTATTATTTCTATTCTTTCAAACCAGCCTTTTTGCCAGGGTGGACATGGCGTATTAATTTTCTGCAGCTCAAGCAGCACCCTTGCTTCGCAACTAGCATGAGCATCTGGCTAGACAATGCAATGCCAGGATTTCAGCGTTTAACGGAATGAAATTGTTTACTGCGGTATGCAGAGAGGATGAGGGCCTAGCCTCAATGAACAAAAGAGAGTGTTGCGCCTTAGAAATACATGCGTCGACGAATCCCACCAGGAACCCAAAAGAGCCCACCCAAGAGTTGCATATACCAATCCCACCCCGATACGAATCGCTCTTACTATTCTTCCATTGGCACTTCTTTGCCTGAGCCCCCTGAACCGAACTTCCCTGCGTTAAAAAGCAAATCAGGTCGAATGTGTTTCCAACTTAGTCCCAATGCTGGCTCAGTTCTTGAGAGCAACAACCAACCCCAAAATGATGAGAATGACAACAAGCGCAAGGAGAGCCATGAGCTTGATGTTCTTCCACCACATCTGGCGCTTAAGGCCCCGGCTCCGTACGCGGAAGTCCCGCGCGCTTCCACCAAGCCTGTCTGTCTTGTCCACCAGGAGATCCAGGCGCTCTCCCCTCTCCAGCAGACTCTCGATGTTCTTGGTCATGATACCCCTGACGTCGTCAATCTCGCGCTTCGCGTTTCCGATCGCATCTTCCTGCCCGCTGGCCGTGGTGCCGTAGTCGACCATCAGGTTCTTCAGCTCTCCGTTGAAGGAGGCCGCGCCGTAGTTTGGCATGTCGGCAAAGTATGAGCTGACGGGGAACTGGGCGAAGAAGCGCTTGCGGACCTCGAAGAGGAAGCCAAAGGGAACGCGACGGCCGAGGGACGAATCGGCGATGACGAGGAAGGTCAGGCCGCCGGCGCCGTTCTGGTCGGCATGCTCGGCAAAGGACTCGGCGACGTAGTGGATCTGGTGCTGGCCGTGGGTGTAGGTGAGCTTCTGCGCGGTCGTGTGCTCGATCTTGGGCAGGATGAGAGATGCGAGGGACGAGGTCTTTGATGACGCTGAGGTTGTACATTCAGAGAGGATGGTGGTGTGGTGGGCGATGCAGGCGCTACAGACATCAGGAGAATTAGTATGACAGTGCCCATAGAAGGGACAGCGATAGGAGAAAACATACTATAGGAGGGGGGTAGAAGGGGATGATGACGATGCCATGGCTGCGATGTGGGATAGACGGTGTTCGTCAGTAGGGTCTCGTTGGATTTTCTTGAGTCAAGCGCAATCGGGTTTCACCCGTTTAATAGCAAAGGTGAGGCAGGCTCCGATCAATCAAGCATTAAAAAGCAACGGGATAAAGAATGGAAGCAGGCCCGAAACATATGTAGGAGAAGGTTGCCGAAGATTAATTGGGTGCCTGAATGGTATGATGCATTGAGATGCGACGCCTGAACTCAGCGATACACCAATGAGCCATCTTACGTCATCAATTTCTTCACATGGTGATGCATCAATCAGTTTCAGAGAATCCCTGATCGGCGAAAGGTTCGACCGACGATTTCTAGTGCCGCCTTGTCTACCGCGTTGATGCATTTCATTGGCGCGCGGCAGCCAACAGGGTCCGTGGACCCAGAAAAAAAAGTTGACCAAGTTAAGCTCATGCACCACGGTTATGCTTTGAATTCTTTGGTTGATCAAGGTAGTCACCCGTTGATATATGGTTCTGATTTATTTCACATCTCTTCTTCGCTAAAATATGGTGCCATATCCTTTTAATTTTCTACAATGAGAAGTCTACGGACCTCGAGGGCCCTAGAGGCTCCAGCATGTCGCCGATACATTTCATCAACACCTTTGACTTGCCTGCATGCCAGTTCACCAAATCATCGAGGGAAGGACCAGACGACGAAACCTACTCGAGGAAGGGCCCAGAAGAAACCTGCACCGTGGATTAAGGAGGTTGTAAACGGTCACAGGCCTAAGATCGATGCAAGGCTTGATGACCGTGAAAAGCATCATTCGGTAAGGATGGCATGCACCCTGTCGGTTTCACACCCAGATATGGCTGACATAAATCCCTATAGGAGAACCAGGTCCATGACCCAAACACAAGACTAAGGGTGCCTATTGAAGGCAAGCTTGCAAAGCACCATGCACTCCTCAGAAAGACCGTCTTGGCCCGTCTCAAAGACGTGCTAAATGACCTTGCTCGTGCGGAGCAGTCGGGCGGTGATGCCGGCAAGGAGCGACTGCAGCAGGAGGCCATCTTGTTCATGAACTCCATTGATAATGCTTTCCTTCTCGCACAGCAAAACATCACGCGCAAGGATAAGAATCCTCTGTTTTGGAACCTGCGAGATGCCTTTATCCAGGGTCACAACAAGGCCCTAACCGGCGAGGTCCGCTATGCGTTCCAGTCCTTCATGGTTCGAAATCGCTTCTCCCGCGGCATGGACAAGTGTCAGAAGAACCTGCTTGACTTCAGGTTTCCCCAAGAGTGGCTACCAGGAACCCGAGAGATGCAGAGAACCATTCATGTCCACGTCGGCCCGACCAATTCAGGAAAGACATACAATGCGCTCAAGGCTCTAGAAAACGCAAAGAGTGGTGTCTACGCTGGGCCGTTGCGACTGCTGGCCACCGAGGTGTATCAGCGACTTACGGCCAAGGGCCTGCCTTGTGCCTTGGTCACAGGTGAAGAGGTCAAGTTACCCAATACCACAGACCAATACTTTTCGAGTTGTACCGTGGAGATGGTGCCTCTCAATGGGAGGGTTGATGTCGCAGTCATTGATGAGATTCAGATGATCGGTGACGCCGAGCGCGGCAATGCATGGACGATGGCTTTTCTTGGTATCCAAGCAAAGGAAATGCACGTGTGCGGCGAAGAACGAGCCGTGAAGCTCATAGAATCTCTATGTGCAAGTATCGGTGACAAATGTATTGTGCACCGATATGAAAGGTTAAGTCCCCTCGCCACAATGGACGATGCCTTGGACGGTGATCTCTCTCATCTCGAAAAAGGAGACTGCATCGTCGCCTTCAGTCGTCTTTCCTTGCACACCCTGAAACGCAGCATTGAGAGACACACGGGTCGGCGATGTGCTATTGTCTACGGTTCACTCCCCCCTGAAGTTCGTGTCCAGCAGGCAGCTCTTTTCAATGATCCAGACAACGATTATGACTACATTGTTGCTAGTGATGCTATCGGGATGGGCCTTAACCTTGAGATTCGCCGTGTGATTATGGAGTCGGTCTTCAAGTTTGACGGAGCCCAGAACCGCACTCTTTCAGACCCGGAAATCAAGCAAATCGGCGGTCGGGCTGGACGTTTTCGAACAGCCAGCCGGCCTGGCGCCGAGAACGAGAGTTCACAGGGAGGGCTCGTTACAACGATGGACTACGACGATCTACGGAGGGTCCAGGAAGCATTCTTGAAGCCAATCCCGGACATCGAACATGCCTATATCGAAGCTCCTCCAGGCATCATTGAACGGTTTGCCTCATACTACCCGCCCGAGACACCCCTCTCCTTTATTTTGATGCGAATACGAACCGCGGCCGCTATAGGACAGCAATATAAACTGAGTCTTCCGAACGACAGGATCCAACTTGCCGACCTCATTTCGGAATTTCCCCTTACCATCTGCGACAAGCTCACATTGTGTTTCGTCCCAACCAAACTCTCGACCGAACGAGGCCCCATGGTTATCCGCGCGATGGCCAAGATTTTGGCAACCAACGCTCCCGGAGATCTCCTCTCCATCAAGGAGATCCCGCTCGAGTATTTGGATATGGACATGTCAGACCCTCACATACACGGGGCGGATTATCTCGACAAATTGGAGGAGCTCCATGTTGCCATCAACAGCTATGTGTGGCTCTCTTATCGATTCACTAGCGTGTTCCGCGACCAAGCCCTTGCCTTCCATGTGCGATCACTAGTGGAGGAACGACTGATTGATATTTTGGACAAGCTGGATTTCACCGAACAGGCACTAGCCAGGAGACGACAGCATGAACGCAGGAAGGCCCAGACGGATCATATGAGTCAAGAGATGATGAGACAAGAAGTTGAGGAAGGAATCATGGAGAATGAATTCCTCCCCGCAGATGAGGTGGCATCAAGATTACAGGAGCTGGTAGAGGCGTCTCGTGATGCGGCGAATGCGAATCGTGGAGCCGAGGATTCGTATCATGGAGCCGGGAACTCGTAAACCGCGTGGCAGTTCTCCTCTCCTGCTCCCCCTCCAAGAAGGCTGGGCCGCCTGGGGCACTCGTTTGGTGCTCATCGGGGGAGTATTGATGAATGATTGACGCGCAGGCCGGCGTCGAATACGACATGCATAGAGGTGTATTATAGTGGAATGTACAGTACCATACTTTTATCCTGCAGGCGCCGCTTGCCTGCGGCACATGTACAATAGAACGAACCAATAGGACAAAGCTGATTCAGAGATGCCTCACGACTGCATTGGCACATCAGCTTGTGCAAGCAAGTTGAAGGCAAACAGAAAGCTAAAGAGGTGCACGTGCAGTAGCTGCGAAGTTACCTACATAGTGGGGTAATTGCTCCATAGGGATCCCTAGGGGTTTCCATCCCCATTTCCATTTTGGGGGGCTGATGGTCCACCGGGAAGGCTAATTTTAGGCTGCGCTTCTCCTCGCAGGCTCTGTGTTGTACATGCGCATCTACTGCACCTCATCTCACCTACCACATGGGATGGAAGTCCCAACAGGCCAGGCAGCCGCGCAAATGGTCCGGTATGTGGCACATCTTGCGATGGGTACCTAGATTTGGCCGCTTGGTTGGTACATGCATGCGATCACGGCTCGCGTGAATGGATGGATGCATGCACCTCCTACTCCCACCCACCTGCAATGAGTTGAAACACCCATGCGAGTCAGCCCACAGTGGCCTAGGTGCCGGATGAAGGGCCTGTGCCGTGGGTGTGCTGCCTCCATGTGCCTGCACATCTGGCGTCGTGCCTGCACGCCCACCTAAGCTCAGGCGCTGCCTCTGTAGCGTGCGCCTAAATCAGAGGAAGTTCCCGAGTCAGCCCTCCGCCATCACAATGCTCCTCTGCCAATTCATTGTTTACACCCTGCACACAAAGCTACCGCAGCATCAGAGGGGCTTCTTTGTCAATGTGGTATCCCGCCAGAATACATTAGCTCCTCCCTGCGTCGACAGCTGAGAATTCCCTCATCTTTCGTCGTCTTCCGCACGGTGCCTTGACAACAACCCGCTCCGAGGCCAGTTCCGGGCTCTCTCAACAGACTGCAACGCAACATCTGGCGATGCCAGCAACTACCTTCGCATACCTCCCAGACCCTCTCATCCCCCTCGACCAACAAACCACCACCAAGATGATGACCCACGAGGCCGCCCCCAACGCACCGTACACGCGACGACCACCGAGTCCGCCGATGATCCCAGTCCCTGTCTTCACACAACCACAGGGCCCTGGAGCCCCTCGCGGAATCTCCATGTTCCCCTCCTTCGATAATGTCGACTGCAGCCAGCTCTCTATCCAAGATGTCAAAGCCATCGTCGGAACGCAGCCATACGTTGCCCTTGGATCGGCGGATGGGTGGAGATACGAGCAGCGGCGTAAGGCGCAACGCATTCTCGACTTCATTTATCTCGGTCCGATTAATGCAATTCGAGACCTCGACTTTCTCAGAACAGAAGGCATCACCATGGTCTTGATCATCCGAGATTCGCGCATGGCATCGCGCATCTCGAGCCTTGACAGAGCTATGGAGGAGTTGAACGTCGCCTCGCAGTACGTCGGCGTAGGCTCCCAACAACATCTGATCCAGGAGCTACCGGGCCTAATTCGTCTCGTGAATGAACATCTCCTAAAAATGCGCCAGATTTCTCCCGAGTCGGGCAGAGTTCTAGTTGCATGCGAGACCGGCAATGATAGGTCCGCCATTGTTGTTGCAGCATACATTATGGCGGTTTTTGGCAAAACCCTGCGGGACGCTCTCCAATTCATCAACATGCAGCGTTTCTGCTGCATATTCGACGAGGATGCGAAGCGTTTGCTCCTGGCATGGGAGGACATCGTCAAGGCGCGAGGGGCCATTGCCAGAAACCAATCTGATGAAGTCGCGGCCAGCATCCACTCAAAGCGCCGGATTGAAGAGTCCGACGAATCTGATTTCGACAGCTGCGGTCATCTAAATGATGGCGTAAACGGCCTTCAGATAGGGGGCCGGCGAGCCTTTGAGCCGTTTGTGGACCGCGATATGTCCTAGCTTTCTTGCGCTGAAATCAGCACAGCATCCACGACTACTACGACAAGGATCATGGAAAGGCTATACTAATTCATTTTGCGGGGAAGCTTATTTCTACGAATTGCAAATGGTTCATCAATAGGGGTTTGGCGCACTTGGCTTCTGAGGGTTTTCAAGGTGACCATGGCGAGCTCACTTCTTGTGCACCAGTACACCCACACACTAATTATCTGGGATCAAGTGTGTATTGAGGGGGGGAGGTAAACAAGCAATCGCCATGAGTTTGCTGTATTGTTATGGATGCAGTTTGTATTCTCTGATGCTTTACTCTTGTTATTATTTGCAGCTTTCATTTCTTCTCCTTCTTGCGGGCGCAACGGAACAGTGGACCAGGGCTACGGTATAGACGGGGAGGACTCATAGTTAGTTCCTTCATAAATCAGACAAAATCTCTTTTTACGACGCAGGCTCTGGCATGTTGAGGCGTTTTGGTGTGGCATGATGGACGAGAAAAAGGCAGCGGCAGAGCTTGCTCTCTCACCCAGTTCTCACCCCCCTCTCACCCTCTCACGCAGCCTTCATCAATAGCCACCATGCACGCAACCGCGACCGCAAACGACCGCGCGGGCACATTTAATCAACACATTCTTCTGCCCACGGCACCCTGCTTTTAATTCTGCAAGAACACGTTCTATTCCATTCATTCATTCTCCTTATCCACAAGCCAGGTCCAGGACTAATGCCCTGAGCACATGTTCGCTGGCCCTTCTCCGATCTTCGTCTCTTTTCTTTTCTTTTCCTTTCTTTTCTTTTTCTCGTCATTTTGGTATCCCGGAGAAATCATTGGTCTTGTGCTCTCTTTCTTATCATCGCCATCAAGTGTGCTTTTCGATGATGTTTCCTCCAGAAAATTGGCCCGAGACCGAGTTTTATCCTTGCTTCGATTCCGTCGACTGGGGATCACCGGGCGAAGTAGATGCCGAAGCTGCATATTCCTCGACTCTGCTATGGAGGGGAGGAACTGACCAACAGCCCCAACCCCAACACGTCGAGGAAACAATCCGCAATCAAACCACCACGTGGGAGGGCTTGAGCACAGGAGCTCAGTGGATCGTACTCTCGATTCTTTGTGAAGACGGCCTGGCCGAGGGTGGAAATCCAAGAGGCTTCGCAGCTATAATCACCACCGTCCTACAGCTCTCGCGCGCCCAGATACAGACATTCCTGACCACATACATCACCCAGTACGAAGCATACAAAGAGTGGAAGAAGACGCTAGGCAACATCAACTGGGACAAACTCAAGCAACTTGCCTCCAATGCGAACAGATCTATCCTCGATCTACTCCCCTCGGGCCGGCCAGACTTGAGCTTCGACCGCATCTCCAACCAAGAGATGGAAAAGGCTGCGAGTTTCCTCCGCTCGCACCGCTTGGACCGCTTTTCAGAGATGCTCTATGACTGGGTTGGGCTGAACATCCGCCAGAACTTTTTAGAACTGCCTATCGAGGTCGAAATTTTGCAAGACTGCCTTGATGCTCAACTTCTCCGAAGGGCACACGCGAGAGGCCTAATCGATATGGATGCCGTGGAACGCCGGTACCGCGACGTTTGCGACGATGGAATGGTCCAAAGTCGAGTGCCCTCCGAGGTCTTCACGTCCATCAGAGGCCACGACGCACATGCCGGCGAAGGGGCCGTTCCTACTTCCCAGACCAAAAGAGGGCGTCGACAGACTGCTGCCACCGACAAGAAGGCCGGTCGTGGCCGGCAGCAAACCAAGAACGGCAATGACAATAAGCGGAAGAAGAGAGATGATTCGGCCAGCAAAGATGCTGTTTGTGCTTCCAGCCCACCATCCAACGCGGCGGCACAACGGGCGAGGACCCAACCGCAGAATTGCAAAGAGGCGACCGAGGTACGTGAAGCTCTTAGGAGACAGTTCTTTTGCCACGCTCAGCCATTCTTACCGGGCCACTTGGTTTCCACCCTCATTGAGCAACAGCGGTCACCGACTCGCACGTTCAAAATGACTAATTGTCAGTTCGAGCGCCAGCCCCCGAGTAAGGATGTCATTACCGTCTCACGTCCGGCGTCTGCGAATTATCGTCCAGACAGAGGTCCCGAATCCCCTGAACATGCCGTTGATCCTACGAAAGGTGGCGCCTTGGCGCCTTCTGCACTCGAGACGCAGCTTGACAATCCGGGCAATGCAGATGACTTGAATCCTAGCTCCGGCAATGGAGAGCCCCCAGGCTTCCTCGTCGGCTACCAATCTCTTAAACAAGGGGTTGTTCAGGACCGCCCGCTACGACCTGGGTTTACTACAGAGAACTCGAAAGAACACCAAGGGGAATTTAAGTACCCGCTACCATCAAGGCCGATTCTAGAGAGTATGAAAGTACATCGTGGTGGGGAGAGCAGGCCAGAACGACCTTACATTCCGCTATCGATGAAGGGAAACGCATCCAGCGACGGGGTAGTCCAGCATTTTAAAGAGCCTTCGTTACCGAAAAGTTTGGACAGAGCTGCCCTGTTTAGGAAAGCAGCAGCCCCCTGCCCCGGCGATCAGGTCCAGTCCACGGCGGCGAGCCAACTGAGAGAGGCTCTCGACACACGGTACCAGAATTACCTCGAATCCCCGGAGGCCCCGGTCCCGCTTCGGAGAGAGCGCAAGCCCAGCCGCCGGGTGAGAGACAACTGTTTGGTCGATGCTGCAGCCGCGCCCGATTCGGACGGCGATGATGATTATCTCCCAGAGAACGAGAAGACCTCGAAACGTAAGAGACCACGCATGTCGCACGCTTTTGAAGATCAGGATAACCAACCAGAAACAACTTGCCTCCGTTCAGAGGGAAACAAACGGAAGGTGAACCGAGCACCATTTCCTGCAGCTGCTGCTGCTGGATCTGCTAGTTCAGCACCATTGGAAGACTCCCAGGCCGTCGAGAACAACAACCAGGCAAGTCCTTCCGTTAGTGTTGCTTCCAAATCTTACTAGGGCAATATACTACTGGATTTTATCGCGTTTTGGGATTATTGGGTCTAACCGTAACATATTTGTACAGTGTTTTATATCCGGCGTTGGCGTTATTCCTCTTCCACCTGCTCCGGCTTCGGGCACCATGCTACAGCAAGCGAGGTCCGGCAGCAGAGTTGGATTCTCATCATCAACTCGGAAGCTCGAACCGATTTTCGGCCAGTACAGGAACAGGGTTCTGACCACGCAGCGAGGCAGGCTGGAGACGACGAATTACGCCTGGTCGGCTTGCCACGCCGACTTTGCCGCCACCGCGGTCAAAGCCCAGTTCGCTCTGCAGGCGGACAGAGGCCCCGGTGGTGTTGGAGCTGGCCGGATGCTGAGCCTGCAGGATAACAAGATGATAATTAAGAAGCAGCAGCAGTTCACGACGGCTGAGCGTGCCATGCAGGGCGACGTTGGACAGGACGCCGAGCGGGCCCAATATGCCGGGTGTGCTGATTTTGCGGTTTACGCCCTGGATGCTGAAGAAGCGGAATTTGCGCGGAAGTTTGTTTCGTTTGATCGTGGAGCGGGAGGGGGTGAGGGTAAAGGCGAGGGCGAGGGCGAGGTGACGGAGACGGGGGAGGCCGCACAGTAGAATGAGGATGTTATCATGGAGGGATGAATTTTTCTTTACAGACGGTCTTTGCATTGCGGTTGCGGAATGGGGTTTTATCTGGCGCATGGGATTTGATTCTATTTGGTCACGAATGCACTAGCTGTAGTCCAAGTTGAACACATTCGCTCAACACGGGACCTGCTAGTCTATGCTATCATGGAGTTATGGGCGGTAGCCCGATACGATCTGGGTCAGGTGTTTGATTTATCCGTCTACGTTTCGGTCAGGAGTATGCGTGGTATTCAACGCTGGATTTGGACTTGCGCCTGGTCGACCAGGTCGGTTTGCAATTTTATGGATTGGTTTTGATGCGAAGTATGGCAACGGCTCGGGATAAAAGGAAGGCAACGGGAAAAAGCATGCAATCTCTAGACTAGCATGTCTCATATGAATAATGATTAAACGACGTTCAGGTATACTGTCTAATTTTTCTTTGGTGACACTGCATCCAAGTGATGCTGCGGCGTTGTGGCTCACAAACGAACAAAGACAACCGGCATAGACACAATAGGCGGGATCCTGCTTTGCTCATGGCCAGACTTTATTCGCTAGAATCATTATCCATTGCTTCAGAAAGTCTTCCCTCAGCTTGAATTTTCCCGCGTTTCATACCTGCAATCTGAGCGAAGCAAACAGGTGTGTTCAGCGGCTGCGGCAGGCACGTGCACACTCTGTTGAGCTGCACCTTCCCGTCACTCCTCCTTCTCGCTACTTCTCACCGCAGGTTTTTTTTCCAGTTCGGTTTATTTTACCACTCAGGGAACTTTTCTATTATTGTTACTATCTTTCTGAGCGCGAAGCATTTCCATCTCCGAGACTTGTTGCCCATCCAACACACGTTGTGTGTGCCCTGCACAGAGATGGCTTCGCCATCAGAGGAGCCCAGCCTCAAGGGTGACACAAGCATCGACGAAACCCCCCCGCTTGATGAATCTCTTTCGGACGATGAAGACGACGATACCTACAGACTGAATGTCAATCCTGAGAATCCCCGAGAGATCTCGGAAAAGAAACGTCGAGACCTGGCCATATTCGAAGCATGGGCGAACGAGAACCAACGCGAGCTCTCTAAGCCGATGGAGGAGCTTGCGAAGGACACAGAGAAGCTTTCACTATCGAGAATGATCGACGATGGCGGCGTCAGGAAGATTATTGCCAGCCCCCGCGAATACCAAACGGATCTCTTCGAACGTGCCAAGGAGAAGAATATCATCGTGGTTCTTGATACAGGTGGGTATCTTCATATTGCTAATTTTCCATCGCTAACAACTCTAAAAATTCAGGATCCGGTAAAACGCTGATTGCTGTTCTCCTCATGAGGCACATCCTCGAAAGGGAACAAGAGTCCATCGCCCAAGGTCGTCCCAAGAAGGTCGCCTTCTTCATCGTCGACAAGAATGCCCTATGCTATCAACAACACTCCGTCTTGAGGCACAATCTCGAGTTCCCAATCGCGAAGCTCCATGGAGAAGTTGCGGGGTTACGAAGTGCAAAGGAGTTTTGGGACTCGCAGCTGGAGGAGAACATGGCCATCGTGTGCACTGCGCAGCTTCTCCTTGATGCACTGAGAAACGGGTTCATAACGATGGCCCAGGTTAGTCTCCTCATCTTTGACGAAGCCCATCACGCGAAGAAAAATCACCCTTACGCTCGTATTATCAAAAACTACTACATGCGACAGCCCGGCGAAACACGCCCCCGCATCTTGGGCATGACTGCCTCTCCAGTGGATGCGCAGACGAGAGACATGCGAGCCGCCGCTGCAGAGCTAGAGCTTATGCTCTGTAGCGAGATCGCGACCGTCTCGGATGCCGCGCTCCTCCAGGGATTTGAACAGCGAAAGTTGGTGGAGAGTGTTGAGTGGTTTGATGGCCCGCCACCCGTCGAGGAATCCAAGACAGGGCTGTGGGAGAAAATCCACGGGCAGGTATCATACAATCCCGAGTTTCGTGCCGCTCTTGAGTATACCAAGGACGCATCTTCGGTCCTTGGCCCATGGTGTGCCGATCATTATTGGTCTCTGTTCATTACCGACACAGAAATAGTGAGGCTGGTGGCCAAGACTGAGCGAGACCATTTTGATGGTGCAGGTGCTGCTGACCATTCTGACAAGGCTGTATCTGCAGTTCAAAACGTCAAGGAGATCCTGAAATCTCACAAGATTGCCCCCGTCTCCAAGGGCCTCGATCGAATCTCGCCTAAGGTCAAAGCTCTGTGGGAAATTCTCGAGAATGCATTCCACCGACAGGAAACAAGTCGTGCGATTATATTTGTAGAGCAGCGGCCAACTGCGGTCCTATTGACGGAGATGTTTCGGCAGCCTGGAATGGAAATCGAGGGCTTGATGCCTTCGTATATGGTATGTCATGCGAATATCCAGCTTGGTCGCTTTCATCTGTGCTAACGGGACAACCAGATCGGTACACAGTCCGTCGGGTCGAGCTGGCCCACGATGACCTTCCGCGATCAGATTGTTGCGCTTCAGAAGTTCAAGTCCGGGGAGACAAACTGCCTTTTTGCCACTCCTGTAGCAGAGGAAGGCATCGACGTTCCAGAGTGCGATTTGGTCATCCGTTTCGACTTGTATAATTCCGTCATCCAGTATATTCAGTCAAGGGGCCGGGCAAGGCAGACCAACTCCCGATACATAAACATGATCGAGACAGACAATGGCAGAGATTTGAGAAAGTTGAAGCAGGCGAGCAGAGACTCAAACACGTTGCGGCAATTTTGTGCTGCTCTTCCGTCCGATCGGAAAGTTCAAGATGGGACAATGCTGGACGCTGATGCCCTAGTACGGGCAGAACAAATTGGGCAGAAGAGCTATGAGACTCAGCTTGGTGCTCGCCTCAGCTTCGAAAACAGCATCGAGGTTCTTGAGAAGTTTGTCTCCACCCTTACGACTGGAATCCGTCGCTACTTCACCGAATACATTGTCATGCCCATTGGGAAGAAGTTCGTTGCCGACGTCATCCTACCAGAATCTTGCCCAGTCAGTCGTGTCACCGGGCACCCCCAACGGAACAAGCAATTATCGAGATACTCGGCGGCTTTCGAAGCTTGCATGATCTTGATCCAAAAGAAGTTTATCAATGGGCACTTGCAATCTTCCTTTGCCAAGAAGCTGCCGGCCATGAGAAACGCCAGGCTAGCTATAAGCCCCAATAAAAAGGCAGAATATCCAATGCTAGTCAAGCCTCAAATATGGACAGAGCTTGAAACCGAGACCCCAACACAGCTATTCCCGACCATTCTGGCTATAGAGCACCCTCAAGGGTTAGGGCGCCAGTCTCGCCCTCTACTTCTGTTGTCGAGGAAAAGACTTCCATCGATTCCTGCCATTCCTTTGTTTTTTGGGAACGGACATTCTTCACATGTTATGGTCATCCCAGCGGAACACCCATTAGAATTATCATCAGCGCAGGTTGATGACATTGCCACTTTCACCCTCAAGGTCTTTATTGACCTGTTCAGCAAGGAGTATGAGGCAGGCCCCGGGGAAATCCCTTATTTTCTCGCTCCCGTCGAGGGCTCTCATAGTTCAGTAATTTTATCCAAAGAGGCTGCGATAGATTGGGCCTGCCTCAAAGAAATGCTGGCAGACCCTTATCTTAGCTGGAAGAACAGACCAGACGAATTTTTTCGAAACAGATTCGCCCGGGACCCCCTAGACGGCTCGCGGAAGTTCATTTTTCATGACATCAACAAGAAGCTGACCCTAAATGACCCAACACCAGGCTATGCTCCGCCGCTGAAATCCCGCGCTTATCGAGAGGTGGCACAAGTCATCAAAGAATACAGCAACAGCCTATATATCAAAGCCAGGAAGCAAGCAGTATGGGATGATGGCCAACCAGTAATTGATGCAGAGTTACTATCCTTGCGACGCAACTTTTTAGATCAGTTTTTCGTTGATGATGCGAGGGATGCCAGGTGTTGTGTGATTCCAGAGCCTCTTGATATCTCTTCGATTCCTATGGATATCATCTCCATGGCAAATTTGCTCCCTGCTCTTTTGTTCCAACTTGATCAGTATTTGATTGCTTTAGAGGCTTGTTCTCTGCTGGGGCTGGACATACTTCCTGACCTAGCTCTTGAAGCCATCACCAAGGATGGTATAGAAAATGAGGATGACGATTACGGCCAGAAGAATTACGAGCGTTTAGAATTCCTGGGGGATACATTTCTCAAGATGTCGACAACAATAGCGCTCTTCACTCTCAAGCCAGAAAGCACCGAGTATGAGTATCACGTTGAGCGAATGCTGCTAGTGTGCAACAACAATCTCTTCAACCATGCAGTTGACCGCGAGCTGCAAAAATTCATCCGCTCCAAATCATTTGACCGGAGAATCTGGTACCCAAATTTGAAATTGAAAAAGGGAAAGGCGCCGAAACTCGAGCTTCATCACGACCTTGCCGACAAGTCAATTGCAGATGTCTGCGAGGCCTTGATCGGTGCGGCGTATCTCAGTAGTGATAACATGGATATGGCAGTCAAGGCCGTTTCTGTCATGGTCAAGAGCAAGAAACATAAAATGCAGTCATTCGCGGAATACTACCAAGCCTACAAAGTTCCAGGCTGGCATTTCCCTGAGCGAGTGCCAGCAGCTCACGAATACACGGCGCAGGTTGTTGGAAAGAAGGTCGGGTACACCTTTGAATCGCCTTCCCTAGCCCGAAGCGCATTCAAGCATCCATCCTGGACATGGGACAACATTCCCAACTACCAGCAGCTTGAGTTCTTGGGTGATGCTCTCCTCGACATGAGCATTGTTAACTACCTCTTTCGTACATTCCCCAAGGCTGATCCCCAGTGGCTGACTGAACACAAAATGGCAATGGTGTCGAACCAGTTCCTGGGTTTTCTCTGCGTGCGTCTTGACCTCCACCCTCACATGATGAGCACAACTGCCTCTCTGAGCGGGCAAGTGAGCCAATACATCTCCGACTTGGAACTGGCAGAAGAGACGGCGAAGCTCCAGGCCGAGACCACAGGCACGGACATGCGCCTGGACTTTTGGCTCGAGGCTCCGCCTCCCCCCAAGGCGCTCCCCGATATCGTCGAGGCGCTCGTCGGGGCCATGTTTGTGGACGCCAAATACGACTACAGCGTGGTGCACAAATTCTTCACCCAGCACATCCTCCCTTACTTTGTCAACATGAACACGTACGACTCCTTCGCCAGCAACCATCCCGTCACGGGGCTGTCACAGCGTCTAGGAGGCGAGTTCTCGTGCACCGGATGGCGCCTGTGCGCCTCCACCGTGCCCTGCGGCGTCGAGGAGGGTGTCAGGGCCGTCACCGAGAGCGACGAGCTGTGCGCCCTCGTCATCCACGGGACGGTCGTCGAGCATGCGACGGCCAAGACCGGGCGTCATGCCAAGGTGGCGGTCGCTACCAAGGCTTTGGATAGATTTTCAACGATGGACAAGGAACAGTTCAAGGTTGAGATTGGATGTGATTGTGGAGGAAAGGAGCAGAAATAAATGGCCAGCTCAGGGAACTAAATGTACCTTTACATTTAACACGAAGTATTGCATGATCTAGACAATCGCCAACGAAACCATCCTTGGAATGTTGCCATCAAAAACGAAAGGTACCCTTCCTAGTTCACCAAGTAGAAAAAATCTTCGCGAATCATTCTCTAAAGACCATCTCATCATTCATTTATCGAATCGCTTTGTCAAGACGTATCATCTGATCATCATTTAACCAAAAGGCTCATTTCCTAACTAACAAGTGATCGTGAAAGAAAACAGTCTCGTCGCCTGTTGGGTATTAACTAGGTTTAAATTTCATAAACATAACCAAGAGCAAAAAAAGGTAGCGCGCGTACGTAAAGGGGGGGAGGGACTGGAGGACATGTTCACCAAGGAACCTATCCTCCTTTCCAAAGCCCTGTGGACCCCCTAACAGATCATTCATCATCTATGCCATATCACCATTACCATATCCACCTTCCATGCCTGAGCTGTCTAAATACATCTATATGGTTATGTTGAGATGTTGGTTGTTGTGTTGTGATGGTATTGCAAGTTTTTTTTGTGTGCCAGTGTGTCGAGTTGAGGTTTGTTGTAAGTCGATGAAAGAGCATAACATCTCCTAGCGAGTTCTACTGCACGGGCAGAGAATACTATTCCACCACGGATTTGAATTGGTATTGAGCATGGTCGAGTCCTTCTTTTTGTTCTTGCAATAGCTTCTCCCGAGCCACGACCCTATTGCGACGCTTCAGCTGCTTTCTCAGGCGGACGGCGAGGTCGGTACTGAGCTTATTATCGTCAAGATGGCCAATGCCATTTAACGAGTGTTCATTGTCAGCTTCATCAACAGGTGAAGCGACATTGTCACCACGCGGAGTCTCGATATCTGGCTCTGAGACGGTCATCGATGATGACGAGTCACCTTCCTCCCATGTCGGAAAGGGATGTGGAAGCACCCGCGAATGGCTAGTGAATGGACGAGAAATAGGCGCCTTCGAGTGGCGAAGGCCGCTGCTCCTCGGTCTATACTGCGTGCTGGGAAGGCTGCTGGGCGCCGGTAAAGAAGAAAAGATTCCGGTTGGGCTATCGAAGAGTCCGGGAAGAGCACCACCGTAACCAGATTCGTTAAAAAGAAGACCTTCTCCGTCGCGATTCTTGCGTGTGCGCTTCTTAATGTATGACTCAATGTCTGATCCATCAGTTGTTGACGTCAAGTAACCATCCTCGTTGTCATAAATCGGTGACGTAGCAGCAACGTTTTCACGACTACCGTGTATGCTTCCGAATGTGTTGCGGCTGTTTTTGCCATTCAGGGCGTGGCTGTAATCAAGAACTGGGGGTTTCACGGGGATAGAGTAGGCGAGATCGACGGAGGTGTTGGCTGTGTGCCGGCTCTGAGGGCGGGGGAACGGGTTGCTAGATTGGTTCGAGGACGCCACGGTAGGTGTAACAGAAGACACGGATAGAGATGAGCTGCGGTTAGGAATATGCTCAGTTATATCATCGAGACATACTCGGCCAGCATGGGAGGAGCTGGCACCAACAGAGCGGTTACGGGTGCGGGAAGAGGAGCTAGAGGGTCGAGAAGTACTAGGCTGGCTTTGCTCGGAACGAATCTGCCCAACTGGACTGGTGTTTTTCTGGTTCCGTTGATTGTGGGCGTCTGATTCCACTTGATGGTTTTGCTGCTGCAGCTGGCGGACATGATCAACCCAAAGACCAGAGTTACGGTTGGGGTTGCCTGCCGAGGTAGACTCATGTTAGTGTATGGTGTTAACCATCGAAGAGGAAGCAGAGAACTCACGAGCGGGAGGCGCTGGGGGCACAGGGGACAAGAAATCGTCAGATGTCGCGATCCCAATCTCATCGTAACTCGGCTCGCGTTGGTCATCCCGCCCCCTTCTCTGTGGCGACTGAGGTCGCGGATGCTGGAAGGGCTCAGCATCGTCCGTCTCAGTTTCCTCGCCATCGTAAATCGTAGACGAGGCAACGGACTCATCATCTCGCTGAAACCTGGATGAGTTTGAAGTCTTGACAAAATAGTGCTCCTTGGACAAGGCAGACGAATCTCTGGATCGTCCATTTTTGAGTTTGGTAGGCGTTTGCCCGGCCGAGGAACCTGTGTTTGGCCGGCTTCGTGGAATGTCGGGGATCGTGGCCGCATCGATGTAATGATCGGGCATAATTGCGGAGTGCATGCTCAAAGGGCGAGCCATAGGCTGTGAATAAGAAGGGGGGGATAAAGCGCTCCCATGAACAGATTTGCGGCGCAAAGCGGCCTCGCTGGCAGCATAACTTGTGTCTCTTGGGCCAACAGCCTCACCAGGATTCCGCAGCAAGCTGGCAAACCGAGGCTCCAGGCTTGTCGTTCGCTTGGGGTAGCTATCTCCTTTACTCTTTGCTTTGTGGTGAGGGTACGACAGAGCCGGCTCTGAGTCGTACTGCTCATCGAAAACAAGTCGTGGCGCTCGCTGGAAATGGATTGGAATGGAACCGGCGGCGTATTTATTGCCAAAGACGTCAATGGCACTACCATCAGACTTATAGGCAAGCTGAGCGCCGCCAGTCAAAGCATAGAAAGCCTGGACAGCCGGGCTAGTCAGGTCAACACCGTTGACACCCAAATTACGCTCCGCCACGTCCTCCCCATAGTCACGAGCGCCAGCAGCCTTCACACGGGATTTGAAATCAGAGGGCTTCAGTGCGCCTTGAGCATCGAGGATGTCGATATGGCCGTTGGGGGGCTTAGCGACGGAATTGGAAGTAGAAGCCATCCCGGTTTTGATAGAAGCGGTATCGGATGCAACTGTCCAGCTGGCTGTGGAAATCGACGACTGCTTGAAGTGCGCGGAGATGGGAGGCACAGGAGGAGGCATTTGGCCTCGGCCTTTGGTGCTGGCATTGTCATCTTGTACTTGCGCAGAGTCACCTTGCGGGCTTGTTAAACCGATGAGGTATGGCGGACCAGGTCGCTTGTTGATAAGGAAAGGCTGAGCGCGGGTCGGGTCTCGCTTCCGGGCACTAGACTTGCCAGATGACTTTGGTCTTTGCTGCGAGGAAGGGCAAGGTGGGGCATCTGGCGCGGTATTGGGTCGGCCAACACTCCTAGAACGTAGTCGGATGGTAGTATCTAATCCAGCATCATTCTGGGCCTGAGCGCGATCACGAGCGGCTTGTTTGAGATTTTGAATATTGGTGGGACCATTACCGCGAACAGGAAGGGTGCCTACACAAGAAATAGGTCAGTACGATGGAGCTGATACAGTCGGGACACCTCATTCACAGGTAGGCATGCAACACCACGTTTCGAGGCGCTATTCTGCAACAACTGCGACCCGCACTGAAACATGCGACGAAGATGCACCAAGCCCGCTGTCCCAGTCCTCAGATATGGCATGGTACAGTAGACAATATCGACGTAATGATGGATGAAGCAATGGAATGAAGAAAAAAGCATGGCAACTCTGGCTAACGAACCTCGGATGGGTGGTGGGGCAATGGTGGTGGAATCATATGCCTGGCCTTTGGTAGTCGCCTGCTGCCGGGATAATTCATCAATGGAGCCCTTCTTGGACAAGAACTTGAAGAGACCCATGATGCGATTGCGACAGGCGAGCGCAAGCCATTGATTGGGTTGGGCTGTGTGGCTCGGTGATTTCGCTTCGCTTTGGGTTCGGTCTCACAGTGTCGGGTTGTCTTGTCGCTGGGAAGACGGAGGAGAGCGGATGAAAGAAGTAGGTAGCTGAGAGAGATGGATGGTCTAGTCCATCCGGTGGCGGCAGACTGACTGGGTCGAGTTGGTCCAACCGACCGACCACCAGTGCCTTGTGCGTCTCTTGGCCGAAGCGCAGTGAGCGTGTTGGACGAGAGCTGCGATCAATGGGTGGATGTCTGGGCAGCCGAGTCGTGTAAAGAAAGGCAGGTAATTAATATACAAGCTCTTGGACAGCCCTGGAAAGAGGAACTCGCCACTAGAGGGTGAGGCGCATTCAAGGAAAAGAATAGCAGAAGAAAATGGACATGGAAGCAGTGGTTGGAGAGAATGGGAGGGAGAAGGGAGAAAGAAAAATGGAGAGGGAAAGTACTACTTCGATAGTTACAGAGCTGGGGAAGGAGGAAGGGGCAGACCACGGCGGGAGGCACGACCGAGGCGTCAAGGTAAGTAGAGGAAGGCTGCGAGTGGCTTGCCAGGTACTATATGTATATGGTGTATGGTGTAGGTACAAGTACGAGCGTGAAGTCAAGTGGGGATGGCAAGCAACAGCAAGCAGCCATCCATGAGAGAGGCCGAGCAGGAGAGTCCAGAGGAGGGTCGAGGGTGTATTGGCCTGCCCGCGGGAAGCACGACATGGCAAAGCTTGGCACCAGAGGCTACCGGGGAGGAGCAGGAAGTGGGATGTGCATAATTTAGCCAGTGCGTAGCCAGTTTTAGGGTCATAATATTGGGCAGTGGATTAATTAGGTGGTAGTGCTAAATAATGTAGAGGCAGTTGTCCGTCCATCCAACCCATCCATCCATGCCGTTGCCCCATCCATCCATCCATCCCAAACTGAATGAATCGTGTGCCTACGTGCCAGTCCACGGCCGCACATGCGTTCGTGCGAGCCGCCGCCAGCGCAGCAGCCCAAGCAGGTACATGGAGTCCTGAGCGGAGAAGCAGGCAAGTCAAAGAGCAGGCCGTGGAATATCTGTAGGTCGGGGTGCCGCATATTCTCGATCGACAGGGGGGCCCTGCCTGAGACCTTGCCTGTGCGAGGGCACCGCGGCGCGGAACACAGAATGGAGACACGACCAATGCCCAAACGGCACTCTCAGCTACTCTCTCTCGTTTGACTGGCGTTTTGAGTGGAGGCTGGGCCTGGGTCTAAGGCGCACCATGTAGCATCCCAGTCGTGACTGGCGAGAGGCTAGCTACAGAAAAGTGCAGCATAGCGTGTCCTAGCGTGCCCCAGTTGAGCAACCCATGCTGGTTGCCATCATGTCGGGCTGCTTGGATGCATCATGGATCCGATGGTAGACCGGCAGCGCAGGATCATGGGTCCGGAGGCCTGGGCGAGCTGAACCGCCGCGAGCTCGAAAAAAGCCCGCACAGATACTCGCTTCATCTTCAATTGGGACCATAGGCCAAGCCATTTCGACTGGCAGCAAGAATGGAATTCCACATCCTGGGATGGAAAACGGGGTGGAGAAAAAAGCAAAACAGCGTGCAGAATGCAAGCTGAAAGAGGCTGCATCGATTGATGGACAGTGTAGATCATGAGCTCCATGACTGCCCAATAAGATCGCTGCTATGGCCTGGGGATGTTAGATTACCGACTGCAAACTCCAGAAATCAAACAATTACCGCAGCGGAGATCGATCTTAATCACCCGAAGCATCGTCACTGGCCATCCGCCAGCGAGTGACGTTTGCTCGCTCAACTTGCAAGATTGCCATGTACCAATACGTCTCGCCTCCCTTTCGCGGTGGCTTGCTCAGCCGATCGATTGCCAGCTTGCGGCCGAGACGGGGAGACAACAATGTAACTGAGAAGCGAGACAATCGATGCCGTGGTCTTGTGAACTCGGCCGCAGTACAGACATGCAGATGTGCATGCATACAGGCGTGCACCCAACGCACTTATTCACACCGACGACCAACAACATTGGCTGGTATCACTCAATCCCTCACGCTTGACTGCAGCGCATAAGCCATCAGTTTGTTGCTTCCTTGTTCGTGACGACCCAATACGGGAATCGGGACGTAAATAGACTAAAAGGGAGCTTGGGAGGATCATGGTGACCAGGATTGCTTGCTTCCCAGCAGGTCTACAGCATGTATCACCACGAAAATACGGTCTGTGTAAGAGGAAAACTCCGATAACGAAGAAATGGCGGTATCCCTTCTTTCAGCTGTTGGGTAGCGAGGGGAAAAACAAGCGCCAGCATCCGTGATACTGCGGCATGGCGGCGGCACAATTAATACGAGCGGCATCTTCGTCAGAGGGCATATCCCTGTGCCTGGAATATCAAAAGAAACGGCAAAATTCAATTCTTTGCCTAACCAAATCATGGCACGGCCTGAATCAAATTCCGGGCCCTGCAGATTCTCCGTCTATCGGAAGCCACACCCGGCCGGCTGAGGTTGGGACAATGATGCTCAACATGACCCAAACCAGAGCCTCACCCGGTCAAGGCCCCATCACAGCACTCGAAGACTCAGCTCAGACAAGGAGCAGGAGTCGAGGACAAGACACAGGCAGGGCAATATCGAGTGAGACCAGGGCTAACCCAGTTGCAGATTATCAGGGCTGGAGGAGTGGATGCGATTGGCTAGTTGGAGATGTCGATCGGCGTCTCCACCCAAAACTTTTCTTCAAGATGCGACTCGTTGACTTTTGGGGGCCTTTCGGGGGCTGTTGGCGGCTTAGGATGGGCTGGTGTTGCTGATCTTGGCTGCCGCCGCCTTTCTTTTTCTTCGTCTTTTTTGTCTCTGGACCTGCGCCTGCCTCCTCCCGACTGCCCATTGCGTAGCGGCCGCGCATCTTGTTCTGGTGTGTGTGACACGGGAACGCGCAGCTCATTTCTCTGGCCCCTGTCCATGACTGGACCCGTCCTTAATTCACGATATCTCGACTATTCCGCTTTCTCAGCTTCTTCAGCTCTTTAGCCATGGCTGGCTGAACCCCTCCTCCCCTCCTTTCCTTCCTCCGCCTCCTCACCCTTCGTCGAGGCTCGGTGTCAGCGTCACGATAATCACCGTCATTACCGCCTCACCAGGTGTAACCCCAGGTGAAAAGTACTCATTAGCTTCAATGCAAAGTGCCGAAGCTATGACCAGCCACTGATGAGTTGTTCACACTATCATCCAGCTGCGTGCAGTAGCTGGATAGCTACCTTGATGGCCTAGCTTTCTTTGGCCTCTCGGTAGCACATCTCCAAACTGCGTAGTAGATCCGAAGAGGTGGTACGCGGGTCAGGCGGGCTATGTCGGCTCCATCTGCATGTTGGTGGAATCTCGACACCCAGTTCATTGAAGCTGTCGATGGGCTGCTTTGTTAGCCAATGGCATTCGTGTCTGCTTGCGATGCTGGTGCTTTAGCCACCGCCCATCAGCATCGTATGCAAAGAGCCCAACGCAAGATCCCCCCGCCTTTCATACGACTCGTGCAGAGGCGCTCAGCTTCCCGCTCTTCAAAGGTCATTGTGTTTTACTAGTTTAGTCCTTTGTAGCCGTGCGCGTGCTGATGCTCAATGCACAGAGCAAAAACAACATGGGCGGCCTCTGGATTAAGCCTGTGCCACCTCGTCGATGCCTTTCTCGTACAAACCTGCATGATCACGAAGGCCATGGAACAGTCCAAGGTTTTATGCCCATGACCCTTCATGCCTCTCCTGCACTCTGCAGCCTCCACACGTTACCAACATGCTGGTTCAGACTCAGGCCTGCGCTCCAATCCCCGAGTAGCGATTCAGGGCCTCTCCAGTTTTATACTTGATCTCAGTCAGCCCTCCTCGAACCCCATGCCGGTTGCTACTGCATTCGTCAACATGTCGTCTCGGGGGGGTATTGGATTGGTAGATGTCCGAACTCTCCGGAGGCCATGGCGCTGAACGTCCAGGCCCATGCTCATTTGGACCTAGTGAGGATGACGACCAGGCAGACTGCCTTCCCCAGCCCAGGGCGCGAACTCCACGTGCTGTCGGAGGGAACCGTTTGTTGATCTTATCCCCTAGCGGCCCCAATCCAGCCCATGGGAGATTTGGGACAATTTACCATGATAAATCAGCATTGGCTCGCAAAGAAAGGACTGTCACTACCCGTTTGCTTCCTCACCACGTAATTTCGCTTGCCCACTGCCCTTTTGGATGGATGGACCAGCTGTTAGACTTGTGATAGCGTCAACAGTCTTCCAAGAAGTTTCCAAAGGACAAAGATAGCAATGTCCTTTTCTGGAAAATGACTTTAGCAAACATTAGAGAAGACTAGCTCAACTACACACACACGGTCCACACACAGAAGCGGACCGGGTGCGCGAAGCATTACCGCATCGCGTTCTAGGGTGAGGAGAAGCGACAGTCTCTGAAGGTATGATATATGTTGTGCTGAAGGTTGATGAGAGCTGTCGCTGCCGCGATGAATCATGCATCTGAATGTTCGTGGCTACAGGGTAGGGGAAATGGCCAACGGGGAGGATGACATGACCCCTCCACGACGCGCTACGTCATTCGAGGTCTGCCAGCTGGTAGGTACAGCAGCTGATTAACGTGTTATGCGCTGCTGCCTCGCAGAACCCCTCACCATCATCAAGAGCATCGCCAATTCAAGCTCCCCCACAATCGAGCAGTGCTTGTTTCGTCCCAAAATCCGTGGTAAAAGCTTTACTTGGCCTAAAGCTTTGTTGATCCATCATTCTTCCACCAAAAAGAGCTTCTTACTAGCCAAGGAGTACCGTCAACGAAGCTTTCTCACCGCAGTGGCATATCACACAGGATGTCGACAACCACAGACCCCGATCCCCAACAGGGTGCACCTGCTTTCATTCCCCTCGAGGCGAACCCCCAGCTGATGACCGACCTCATCCACAAGCTCGGCGTCTCTCCCGCGCTCCAGATGCACGATGTCTACTCCCTCACGGACCCCGAACTCCTCTCCTTCATCCCCCGTCCTGCCCTTGCCCTCCTCCTCGTCTTCCCCGTCAGCGCAGCCTACGAGAGCCACCGTATGGCTGAAGACAGCACTGCCCGAGAGTACACGGCGAAGGGGGACTCGGAGCCCGTGATATGGTGGAAGCAGACGATCCGGAATGCTTGTGGCCTCATGGGTCTACTGCACGCTGTGTCGAATGGGCCCGCGCGGAACTTCATCGGTAAGGGCTTCCCCCCATTCTCTTCTCCTTCTTTTCTTCACACGGTGTGCTAACAAGGTGATCATAGAGGAAGGGTCTACTCTGGATAGCCTGCTTAAAAAGTCAATTGACCTCGACCCCGCCGAGCGATCGCGCCTCCTCGAACAAACACCTGCCCTCGCCACAGCCCATAGGGAGGCAGCCTCGGTGGGCGACACCGCGGCACCAGATGCTCAGGATGACGTCGATTTACACTACGTTTGTTTCGTCAAGGATACAAGGGGCGGCATCTGGGAGTTGGATGGCCGTCGAAAGGGACCTATCAAGCGGGGTGACCTGGAGGAGAACGAGGATGTGTTGAGTACCAAAGCTCTCTCCCTGGGCCCTCTCAAGTTCTTGGAGAGAGAAGGCGGTGATCTAAGGTTCAGTGCCGTCGCCCTGGCTGGATCACTGGATTAGAAGGAGCGGTTTCTCCTCCGTCTGTTTTGCCGTTGCGAAAAAAAAACATATTTTGAATAAATGAGTCTATACGGAAGGTTGGTCGGTTATGAAAAATAAATCATTATACACATCCAAGCGGGTTTCCACCTCTGAGTGGTTGTGCACACTCTAATTTGGATGATGGACCTTGGGGCTATCATGCGCGAGTACCTCCTTCTTATGAGACGAAGAGCTGGCCGTGTCATGACAACACATTGGAAGAATTAGGGGGACATGCGTTCAGCCTAAACCCGGGCCGCGTATTATGTTCAACTCCGTCAGATTCCGCCGGGAGGATGTCCTTTAGGGAGCCCTGACATTGTGCCGCGAGAATTTGAAGGTGTGGTGCAAGAGTCGATTGGCAGGGCGTTTGGTAGCCTGATCTATGTGAATAGCGAACAAGCTGCTCATGTCTATCGTGTGTTTTAACTAACTCTATGGCCCTCATACATGTTATCTTCGAAATTTTGGACATTCTAAACGACGGGACCAAGTAGGCGAATTTCGTATTCAATCCATGCAAGTCAATCAGTGATTTGATAGCCAACCGCGTCGATTGGAGGCACACAAGCACGATGGCAACCACCTTCTAGATCTCCACACGGGCAGATTCAGGGCTCATATACGAAAAATTTGTACAGATTGAACCCTTTGGCGAAGAAAGTTCCTGGTATGGCGACTCGTTTCACGCATGCTCAGCTCGAGCTACAGCCCAAGAGCAATTGTGCTTCGATGTCAGGCGTACTTCTAAGTTTGTCTTCCATGAACGTGATGGTGAGGTGAATAGATTACAACATCGATATTACTCTTATGTTGATATTTAAATGGAACATCAAGGCAGTTTAACCCAGAGTCATTTTATGCCTAAAGATCAGAATCAAGACAAAACCCTGTTCTGGCTGAGAAAGTGATCTCGAACGTAGGTACGCTTTTATCGTGAGAAAGCCTTCTCCTTTCTGCCTGGCTGCCACCGCTCACCCCTATCATGGGCGAAAGCGAGACAAGAATAGTAAATCAATGAAAGAAAAAGATGGGAATTTTGGCCTCTGGGCAAGATGTTTTTCGTACTTCGTAAACATCCATGGACTGAAGTTTAGGGTAGGACATGATACAAGAGTCGAGAAAGACACGCTCGAGGAAGACACTTGCTCAAGAGGAGAAGGACAGACTTTGGCTAGTGATTGCAATGCATTGATTGGGCACAAGATTCTGAGGAAAATGTAGGAACAACAGCACGCATGAGAAAAGGTTTGGGAGTCACAAAGTCCCGGAAAGAACACATCTGCCCCAGGGGCAGCACTTGTTGGATTGCTCAGAGCGCAAGTAATGTGGAAATCTGATCTTCTGAACGCCAACCTTTTATAATTTGCATACTACCGGTAGTTCTGAAGGTGTAAATGGAAAGACATCCCCAAAACACGAGGCCACTCGCGCATGTTATATTCGATGCCTGCCTCAACCTCCGTAGAATGGTTAGTTTGACAAATCTCCCTCATTGAAGAGCCTCCACGGAAAACACTGAAATTGGGACTGGACTTTAAGAATGACACCTTGGCGCGGAGCCACAAGAGCTTCTCCAGCCAGCTCTATTTACGTTTGAGCTTGACCTGGACCGCATCCATGTTCCGAGGCGGGGATCGACCGACGGAAGCTCGAGACTGGAACTAGGAGACAAATGAGACGCAATACCAGATGAACTACAGAACATAGAGGAACTAGAACGTTATGCATTTTGCGGTTTTGCGACTAGTGAATATTCTAGAGATGAGCGTCATCTGGCGATCGATTAGGAGGTGCAAATGCGCCGCCGGGGCCCCCGAAGGAGGAGGGGCCGAGCCGATCTGTGCGCTCCGACCTCTTCACACCCGTCTCATGTTACGAGGGCTGTAAGGCGGGAGGATTTCTGACAGTGTTAAAGGATGCACGATTTCCTGATTTTCCTAAAAGCGAAGATTGGGCCATGTTTGAATGAGGTCGCAGCTTTGTCGTTTATTCTTGGAGGTCTTCGCTTGTGGCTGTGACAGTAAAATCTTATGTAAATGCTCCTGCGTCTAAACACGTATGAAACACTCGGAAGGCCCTCATTGGCGATGATGGCGGAGTTTTGAGGGCTGGGGTGTATGTTCCCGACGGCTCCCGCCGGCCGTGCTTGAACATCAAACATCCCACAGACCAGAGAGTCAGAGATGCGCTGGGCACCAGGTTTCCCCCAGACCTCGGGCGAGACGGCTGAGCGAAGGGCGACGGCCAGCTACTCCTGGCTATCTAAATTAAGGACCCGCAAATTGATGGGTATTGCCTTTGTGTAAAGGGCAAGTCGGACTACGTGCGCTGGTTCTTTTGAAGGCCATTTAATGTGAAGAAGCATGCTGCTGCCATTCACGAGGATGTGACGAAACTGGTAGGGGCCGAGGCTGTGACGTGATGTTTATGGCGGGCTAGGCGTATATGAGTTTCACCATTCACTGCCGCCTTACCGTACCTTGACGCCAAGCCTTCTTATTCTCGTGAGGATAGATCTACATGTGGAGGAGAAAGGAACCTTTGCAGCTTGTCAATGCTTGAGGAACATTATCGTGCTGGAAGAAGCTTCAGCATCTGCTGGCCTGGGAGTTCAGTTCGCCTTAACCAAAGCAGGCGCTTCTTGGAGCTATCATGTTATCATGAGGAATGCTTGGAGGAAGTCAACAAGACGTGTACCAGTGCTGATCGATGCAAGGCCAGAGGAATGTCTATCACAAGCTGCTGTAACCGGCGCAGAGAACAAACCTTGTTGGCCGGCAAGGCGGAACCAAACCTTTGCTTCTTCCAAGCAAGTATTACTAAGTAAAACCACCGGAAGGGAACCCTGCGTCAATGCGGTCAAGTAAGCAAAGAGCCATGCATCGCTATTATGTGCCTTCCCACTAAAGGGGACCCGTTGCGGTATGCTGTGCTGTCTGAACGATGGGCTAATCCCGCTTTCTCGGAGCCTTTGCGAGAGCTGCGCGTATACGAACGGTCTCGAAGCTCGAAGCAAGTCATTCCCATCCTGGACTCATCATCAAAAATTCCATGATGGGCGGCCGTATCTCGGGAGCCGAAACCTTGCTGGCTCCATACATTTAAGCGACGATTGATGCCGATACAGGATGGAGCTCCGATGGGTAAGCTTAAAGTGATTGACTTGACCGTGAATTTGGTCGCGCGTAGACGATTCCTCATTCATTCATGTGCTTCCGATCGGCCTGGCTTCTCCACAGCGCGTTTACCAGACTGTGGCGTCTAGGTTGCTCAAATCCCACATCCGGCAGTTGAGCTTTGTTTCATCTGGAATATATTATGGAACATCTGGAAGGATGTTGGGGGCTGGACCAGGGGTATGTCATTCTTTCGAAGCTCAAACAAGGCACGTCCCACCCCTAAATCTCCTGTCTCACCTAAATATGGCTGCTGGCTGGCTGGCTGCTATGTTTCGGGTGTTACAAGTGAATGCTTAGCTCACCTAGGCTGTGCTGCTTCCATGTTATTAGCCAGTTCGTCCGTGGGTAGCCATGATGGAAAAGTGGCGCAAAAGTCTCCGTGCCCATGTTTTGCATGAATGAGTTACGATATCGATATCAAAGAGTGATCCACCAGCACTGTTAGCAGGCAAGGCGAGTCTCCCGTCTTCGGGACTTTTGAGTCTGCATTGAGGACGAATGCAAGGGCCATCTCCACTGCCAAACCAGCTTCCCGAGATGGAAGTCCAGATCAGGGTCTTGCGTGCTGGCGATCGTCAGTGTGGAGCTCACCTCACCAGGCTGGGCAGGGCTGTTGATTGACTCAATCGATTGATTGAGCCTCCCAGGGCTCAGTCATTGCCTGGCCTGGCAGTGTGTGTGTATGAGTGATACCGACATGGTACGTCAGAGGAAGCAGAGGGTGGTACTCGTCGTGGCTGTGATTCATCCTCATACTCTGTACGCAGGAGTGCTACTGATGTTTCGGTGTTTCGGTGAGGGGCTTCTCAGCTTGCTAGGAACTGATCTACCCCAGTTTTACTTTACGCCGCGATGATATTCGCAGCGCTTTGAACATATCGAATGGCCGAGAGATTCATCAGGGGCATTTCCCTTGGGCTTCGGAATTGAGGAGCCCTCGCGGAGGACAAAGAGCAATCGGAATGGTGTGCCGCACCATGCCGGGATCGCTTTGAACCTTACAAATAAACAATCCCGGCCGCCGGTGGTCTGTGTGTTGTGGCATGATCTGATTGTCGGTGATGTTTAGAGCAACGATGATCGCTGTGGGCATCGGTAGGAACACCAATGGGGCAACGACAATGAGCAATGGAGACCTACCTAAACGAAGAAATGCATGTGAATCTCGTGGGGACAGTAAGCAGCGCTACGGCGAAGGCTGCTCTCCCCCCTTCCTACTGGTGTGTTGACGAAACACTTCATTCCGGCGATGCCACAGCGCGGTGAGCCAATGCCAGGCGCCAGACACGTAGCGAACTCGAACAAGGATCTTACTCTCTGGCTCCAACTGGCACGCTAGATGAAGCACGGCGCTGATTGGGCTGGCTGGTGGCAGACCAACCAACTGAAGCATCGCCTCCGTTGCGCTTCATCTCCACCGAGACTGGCGTCCCGACTCTATTTCGATGATCCGAGCCAGATTCGTCGGGCTATTTCACCCTCCCGCGGTAGCAGCGATGGTAGCGTTGCGTTGCTGGTCCTCTGGCTCGTTATGTCGCATTCATTTGTTGATTTCCATGGCTAGTTGAGCCTTGTAATTTACTCTCCCGGCCGTCAATCCCCAATCAAGGCCTCTCGCACAAGATTCCAAGCCCAGGTCTGATGCAGAAGCCCTACGCTTTCTCTTAGGACCGACTAGGGGGCGTTGACTGCCGATCCCCAAAAGGCCCCTCCGTTGTTCTGGGCTGCAGCCTCCCCTGCCAGCTGAAGAGACAACGAGCCGCTGGCAACGTTGGGTATCCAAGCACCTCACACAGCTCAGAAGGCGATGCACGGTTGCACCAGATCGTGCCCCTGGATTAATGGACCTCAGGCTTGGCTGGTTTCGGTAGGTCCAGACACCAGATCGGCACCCGCATCACGTCGTTTGGGCTGGGCTTTTTGACCAGCACGCCGTGGAAGGGAACCCGAGTGATCTGCACAGCTTCCTTTCGCAGCATAGGCTTGTGTCATGTCCTTCGGCAGCGGCTATGTGAGCCCTCCTTCCAACCTACTTTCCGCGGCACTGGGCAAGGATTGGGTTCCTTGTGTGCCTGCTCCAGCGGACGATGATGCACCCACCGGCCTGACAGCACCGCAGATGCTGTGCATATCAAGAGAAGCCAAGCTGAGGCGACCGAAGAGGCGTGGGATAGATCCATCAGGGGGTGGAGGGGTGGGTATGAGGCCGAGTTGGCAGCACTGGACGCCACCATCAACAAGCATCACCCCCTGGCCGTCTTTGATGCCTATAGGTTGATTGATCGAAGCTGGGTCAGTTCATGATACACCTCAACCCAAGATAAATAGAACCTGTCTGTCCCTCCTCGTTCGACTTGTTTCTGCTTCTCCTCATCCCATCCTCATCCATCCATTCATTCACTCAACCACCCACCCCTCCCATCCAATCCAATATCATTCATTTCAATCCTTTTGAACCAACCCGGAAACAACCACCAAGATGCGTGCCTCTACTCTTCTCGCCCTCATGCCTCTGGCCATGGCCGCCCCTTCCGTCAGACAGCGTGACTCCCCCGCTCCTCTCATCCTCCCCCGTGGTGCCGACGCCATCGCTGGCAAGTACATCGTGAAGCTGGTCCCCCAGAAGCAGTCCTCTGGCTTCTCCATCTCCTCTGCCATCAGCTCCATCAAGGCCAATGCCGACTACACCTACGGCACCCACTTCCACGGCTTCGCCGCCTCCCTCGAGGACGATGAGCTTGACAACCTCCGAAACAACCCCGACGTCTTGTACATCGAGCAGGACTCCATCGTGAAGATCTCCGCCACTCAGCCCAACGCTCCCTGGGGCCTGGCTCGCATCTCCAACTCTGGCACCAACAGCACCACCAGCACCACCTACACCTACGACGATACTGCTGGTGCTGGTACCTGCGCCTACATTGTCGATACTGGTATCGACACCGAGCATGAGGTAAGTCACGGATAACCCACCAACCAAATTTGTCGTTGGAGACTAGCAGAGGTTGACTCCTGAATTAGGACTTCGAGGGCCGTGCCACCTGGGCCGAGAACTTCGTCGACAGCAGCAACCGTGACGGTCAGGGCCATGGCAGCCACGTTGCCGGCACTGTCGGTGGCGCCACCTACGGCGTTGCCAAGAAGACCTCTCTCTACGCCGTCAAGGTCCTTGGTGACGATGGCTCTGGTACCACGTGAGTAACATCCCAAAGACTTTCAGAACTAGAATCATGGAAAGCTAACAGTTGCAACTCCCCAGCTCCGGTGTTGTTGCCGGTATGGAATTCGTCGTCGAGGACGCCCCCAAGAAGGACTGCCCCAAGGGCGTCGTCGTGAACATGTCCCTCGGCGGCGGCTTTTCCCAGGCCCTTAACGACGCTGCCGACGCCATCACCAAGGCCGGCATCTTCCTCGCCGTCGCCGCCGGCAACGAGGGCGCTGATGCCAGCACCTCCTCCCCTGCCTCCGCCGAGAGCGCCTGCACCGTCGGCGCCACCGACAAGACCGACGGCTTCGCCAGCTTCTCCAACTTCGGTGAGCTCGTCGACGTCCTCGCCCCTGGTGTTGCCATCGAGTCCGTCAAGGTCGGCGGTGGCTCTACCTCCCTCTCCGGAACCTCCATGGCCTCTCCCCACGTCGCCGGTCTTGCCGCCTACCTCCTCGGCAACGGTGCCTCCGCCTCTGGTCTCTGCGAGACCATTGCCTCCTCCGCCCTCGAGGACGTCATCAAGAAGGTCCCCAGCGGCACCAAGAACCTGCTCATCAACAACGGCGCATAAATTCTGTTTCACTTTATTTTCTAATCACTGGATGATCCTTTCTATTCCCTGGAGCCGCGCGTCTGGATTCGGCGGCGGGGGTTTTAGAATTCGAGAAAACCTCGAGGTAATGATTGGATATGGATCTCGGGGCTGGAAGACACATTTTCTCGCCTTTGTATGAAATGGATGAGGATTTCTTTAGACACTTTCTTGGATGGGATTTGTCGGAGACTATTATTGGGAGCTCTCTTTTGCATCTAGGTTCATAATGACCTTACACATACCAGCAACGTATATATAAACAAATTTGCACCTACTGTGTGGTCTCCTACTAACGGGGTTGTGATTTCAAAGTGACCGGATCGGCTGTTGGATACCCAAAAGGACATGCCCAGAACCAGGGATGCAGATTCTTGCGACCAATTTCTGGGAATGCTCTGATGGACAGTATGCGCCAAGCATGTGGCATGACGCGAAATACCAAACACACATGGAAGTGTGCCATGGCAGACCCCTTGCGGGAAGTGCATGAATGGCAGAAAAACTGGGACAATCCCAAGAAGGAAGCCAAGAAAAAGGCATGCATACCGAAAGGATTGGTACCAATTCGATCCCGAAGATCCTGAAGGGGGGATCCCTGGTCATGATGTTTGCAGGTTGCCATCAAGGTGTCATGATTTCAACCAAGTTTCTCTGAGTGCCCTGTTGACCAGCACAATGTTCTTTCCTATGTTTTTGACTACCTTTAGGAGCCTCGTCCCTAGCGAGCTATGATTTCTGTCACTGCGACTTGAGATTCACAACCTGGGCGAGTCTCCCGTTTTCTGGATCTCGAGTGTAGACTCGCAAGCTGGCCATTTGTCAAGTCTCGTTGATGGGATTCCCTACAGTACAGCTCCTGAAAGACATAAAGAAAGGAACATCGGAGTCCAGAGACGCGACATAGCATTGATATTATGACGGCTCTACCGAATCAAAGCGACTGCCTCGTCACTAGAACGGGAGCCGGGACCCAACCACTCAACATGAAAGGGCTAAACTATCCGAACTGGCATAAATCACCATAGATAATTAAGTCCATCATGAACGACTGAATTTGAAGCTAATTTACAGCTCATTGCAGCTTCTCCCAAGTCCATCATGCTCTCGCAGATGAATTCTATCCAACCCATCGTCAGCCTCCGTCACTTAGCTTCGCCCTGTGTTCCATCAGATTCATGCTTTTCCTCATCCTCATTCACCTTCAAACCTGCTCTCTAGCTCAGCCAAAATCATAGCTTTCGGCTGATTTTGTTATCTTATTCAAGGTTTTTTCATCGCTCCTGCTACATAATGAGCCTCTGGCCTTCGAACCGTCGGCATAGCATCTCACAAACAACTCTTATGTACAGCTGCCATTTCCTTCGGAATCTTGCTCAAACACTCGGCTACTCCAAAAAGAAAAAAGAAAAAGAAAAAGGAGCGTAAAATAAGCCCTCGAAAGTTGACAGATCTCGAAGAGCTCCATGCTCGTTACATGAAACCACTCTCAACACGCCAAAACTAACTTCTCGCACGTGTTGCGCATAAAAGGTCTCGCATCCCGGAGGCGATCTGCGAATGGCAGGTGCCTAAATTGTCCAGGTGCGGCAAAGTGTTCCAGAAGAACAGAGAGAGAAATTTGAGAAGCGAGAAAAGAAAAGAAAAGAAGTTGGCATCGTAAGGTCGTTTAAGAGTGATCAAGTGTATTTGATCTGGGAGATGGATAATATCACATCATTCTTCCAACCTGAACTTTGCATCAAGTGAGAATAAGAAGGAAGAAGACTGAACAAGACATTCATTGAGAGAGATATAGAGAGGGACGGTACATGCATTGCTGATGACTCGAGAGTGTAATACCTGCCAGCTAGCAGACCAAGATGCGACGCATAAATCAAACACCCTATTACTCTCGTAAAATAACGGTAGATCCTGTAAGCCTCACATACCGAAGTTCGAACACCTTCAAGTACTCTATTTAGAGTACACAGACTTGGCCTTCACGTGGAAAGCATTCAGCTTGGTTAAGCTGGGCAGCGTCCGGAGAATATGTACGTTCTCTTTGAAGACATCCAGCTCGCGATTTTGCATGTGCTGCTCTACACTCTCCCATGCAAGCGTGGCGACATAGATACAGTAGCTGCTGCCAGGCTCGCCCTGCAGCTCAACGTTGGTCTCAACGGTCCAGCCCTGGGAGTTCCCTCCAGACAAGCCGGCTGGGGCGATGGCCTTCTCGATAAAGAGGTCGAAGTTCTTCTCCACGTCTTTCTTGGTAGCGGCATCGATGTCGCTGGGGAAGCACATGGAGAGGATCTCGACCACGGGGTAGCCTGAGATGCTGAATGGAGGAGTCAGGACGGGCTTGACATGGCAGATCTGGTAGCCGGCTGGGATGTCGACATGAGGAGATAGCCTGCGCGTGACTTCGGCAAGGGTTCTACGAGATATATGCAGTTAATGAGGCTGTTCAGCCAAAAGCGGATGGTTGGCGTCACTTACTCAGTCTCGCGGTAGTTGAGATGATCCTGGAGGTCGTCCCAAGCGACCAATATCCAGATCTGCCTAGGGTTCTCGATAGATGGCCCCCAGTGAGTCTCACGGGCGCCGGGCGCCTTGATGACCATATCTACCATGTAGGTAAAGGCTTGACCGGCCGGGGTGGACTTGTCCAAGACATCTTGCTCGAGACCCTCTTTGACGGTGATGTAGGCGAGCTCGGTTGTGGGGGTTCCCATGATGCAGAGGGGGACGGAGACTGCCGTCGGTATAGGTAGTTGAGGCAGGTCCGGCTTATTGGCTGGCTACACAGAAATATGGATGTGCGACCGAGAAAGATGAGCTGCGGGTTTTGGAGGAGAAGAGAGGCGGCCTGAAGCTCTTAATGAGCATTTTCTTGCGTGCCCCAACCCACTATATGTGAGTCGTAACTGCCTTTCTGGACAGCAGGCTTCAGAACACACGCAATTGAATCCACCGTTACTTCATCCAGTGCAGGCTCCAGGGCACACGCAATGCAACCGGGCCAGGACGGACCAGATCAGCGGTTTGAGCTTCTCCATTGATTGATCAAGCAGCTTTCATCCGCATCCGCCCATCTCACTGGGTAGTCAGTCAATCAAGAATATTTGGCAACGGCCATGCCTGAAAACATTATCCAGCACTTTCAGCGGGTGGAGTGCGGAGGGTGTTCGGTGGACTTAAGCCCTACAGCCCACTGTCTGCCGGCTTGCCCCCTGTAACATCAGTTCAATTCAGCCTGTGCCTCTCATCATCAACGTGCCATACCAGGCACGGGGTTCTCAGCAAAACGCCGGCTCCTTCTGTAAGTCGATGGTGGACCACGAAGGAATCCACAGTCGCCAAGCCTTTCTCCTCGCTCGCGGTTTCAAGTCTCTCACTAGATATCTCGCGGACACTCTAGCAATCTCATCTATATACTTCTCATTTTCACTACAGAAAACATACTGAAAGTTGAGGCAGCTTGCCTGTTCGCCGCCACGAGATTTCTAATAAGCCCCTCCTCATCTCCTCGCCCGGCTACTCTCTCCGTCTAAAATGGCAGCCACCACCGTTAACAACGAAGAGATCCAGATTGGCTTTGTCGACAACACCGACGACCTCGCCCAGGCGTTTGACTGCCAGATCGCCACATTCGGCCGCCAGACAGCAGACGCCATCTGGGGGAGCTCCAACCCGGGATGGGACACCCCCGAAGGCCGCGACGTCGGTATCAAGCATGCCGTCAACCGGTGGAATTCCGTGACCAAGGACCATAACGGCAATCCAAACACCATCTTCCTTAAGGCGACAGTCCCGGATGAAGCCAGTCCCGGCGGGCGAAAGCTTGTCGGGTACGCCATCTGGGTGCAGCACTCTGCCGTCCCGGGCCACGGCGAACCTGTCCTCAACGAGGGGCAGCGGCTGGAGGCGTCGAGGGCCATCCACCCCCACAACGAGGCCGAGGCCCGGTTCCTCTCGCAGATGTGTGTCTCGCTGTATAAGCGCCGTGCCGCGGTGGCCCAGGAGAAGGCGGCCACCGACCAGCCGGCGTTCCTGGTCCTGGACCTCTGCATCGTGGACCCCTCGTATCAGGGCAGGGGCATCGCCAGGCAGCTTGTACAGTGGGGTCTGGAGGAGGCGAAGAGGAGGGGCGGGCTGGAGGCGACCACGGAGGCTTCCGTCATGGGGAGGAGGGTGTACACGAAGCTGGGGTTCCAGGCCGAGCCGGCGGGAGAGGTTGTGTACGTTGTGGATCAGGAGTTTTCTGCGAGGTCGAAGCCGGGGAACGTCTTTTTGCGTACGCGGGTACCATTGAACTAGCATGGGGTAAATAGAGAATGAGCAATGTATCAAGTGTCTATTCGTTGTCCTCAGTGTTGGTGGAACCAAAAGAGATTGAAGCCGCGGCCAATATTGGCTATGGATGATCACCCGCACATTGTAAACTCATTTCAAGCACATTATTCTGGAGACCCCGAAGTAGTGGTGTTGTATTCCTGAAGTCCTAAGCTCCAAAGAAAGGAAGGTTCTAAGAAGGTAGGGGGAGAAAGGGGGCCACAGACAGCCTAGGTAGTCTTACGGCACTCTTACCCGGTCGGTGTGGTTGTACTCTAACCTGAAGGATGGCGAATTAGTGAGAGGCTCAAAGCCTATCTCTAGTCTCAAACTGGGGGGTGCATGTGCTTCGTGATGAATGTGGTAGCGCTGAAGTTGGAACCCCTTTCCTTCCACTTGGGACCTAACCTCCTTGTTGAGGGTAGCAGATGGACATACTAGACCCCTGACTAGTACTTTAACTCTACAGATGCAACGGATGGTATGTTTCGCTTACCTTCATCAAACCCCGCCTGCCTGCGATGGTGGTGATCTCCGCTAGTACACCAGTCTGTTCCTGCAGCACAGCCATAAGAAAGATAATAAGGGCCGAAGGATGTCACGCGTCGATCATTCGCTGACCAAAGACTACGGTAGTTTAAAATGACTGCCATGAGGCTTCAAAAGGCTTGTCAAAAAGAAAGGCCACATTAAAGACAGCGATACTGGGGCTGGTGCACATGTGAACTTGCAAGATCAGAGCTACAGGTAAGGTGCGCAATTACTAGGAAGGCATCAACTCCGATAAGCTAAATCTATTTTTATTTTTACGATTCGATCTTTGACTCTCTTCCATCCCTTCTCTTCTTCTCATGTTGAGGCTTTCTGATCCGATCGGGATCATGATACATGGTTCAATAATTCATTGCCTTGCCCGGAAAGCTCAGGCCCAGTTGCCCAACTAAGGGTACACAACTACCTAGAACCTGATTATAGATAATTGAACGGTTTATCTCAGAAGCAATTCGTCTTACTTTCTTATTAGTTGTCGATTTGAAAAGGGAAGAGACATATTTTCTAGACGTCGAGAGTGGGCCTTAATACATTGCTTGGAGAATTACTGGATTATTGACACTGAACAGAAACCTCTTGTTTTCAAAAGATTTTCAAACAAACGGCATTTTTTACAAAGCTTTGATAAAAGGCATAACGAATCTAACAAGCACTGTCGGTAGTATCATTTGAACCACAATACTATGGTGTCCCAGTCTGCGCGAAAGGGTAAGTAGGTTGTCTCCCGAGTTGGCCGGTTGCAGTGCCGCTGACTCCATACTTGGCAAAGCGGTGGCTCAAGAATTTAGTCTGGTGACTGATCTGCTATAACTATAAACATGGTGTGCGTGTCCATGACATGGAAGTGCTGGCACCTCGCATGGGTTCTTGGTGTGCCAGTGTCCCAATCATGCGGCATGGTGTGATACATCGGGCACCCAGCGTAGCACCCTGAGGTTTGATTCTGCAAACTTAACTCGAATCCCGGAAACGCTCATGTGGGTGAAGTGCCACGATCCTCTTTTGGGCAAGAGGGAAAGTCCCATGCAAGTGGGAGAACGTGAAGAATGCAGCATCAAGGCCGCGGTTTCCCCTCCCTCAGCATCGCACGATTTCTGTACTCCAGTGCGGGGAAACGAATGACAGGAAAAGACCGAATGCAACATGACGTAACTTCAAATGCAAGTAATCATGGTGATTGTCTTCGACGCGGAGATTCTGCCGAAGGCAGTGTGGAGTGGAGGTGTGCAAGTGACGGCAACCCAATGCGACATTGATGTTATTGCTCTGGAAACACACAAAATATACTACTGGAAAGTAATTCCGCTGCTTCGAGATTCACTTTTTCAACAAATTAGCACGGCTGATAGGGCGAAACCCACCCCCAAAAAAACTCAGAGTGGTCTAGATTTCAAGGCTGGGGAGAGCTTCGGCATTCGACGGATGATGGCTTGTTCCTGCATAGGAGACTACAAGCTGGGCAAGTGCCAACAAAAATCCGAACTGACACTTCAAAAATAATAGTCGCACCATTTCCTGGGTACCGAAAGGGGCCAAGGGAAAGCAAATGATGCGTTGAAAGTCTTGGCACAAAAGGCAACGAGCGAGTGTCTCCGGGGCGGCCGGCCATCGAGCAGATCGAGCCCAGCGCAAGACCCTCGCCATTAGGAACCGCTCCAAAGGTATTCAACACCCCAGTCACAGTACGGGAGTGTGCGGCTGCTGTTTGCGAGAGACAAGTCTAAATTCATGCGTAAAGCATCCACCATTTATGTCACGTTGCCAGCGCTGTTGTGCGGGTACAAAGCAGTTTAGCTGGGATATCATGGATTCAAAGAGCTAGCCCGACTAACCAACAGGCTCGGAGAGGAGATACGATCATGGTTCCGGTTGGCGGCACTGAGTTATCTGCATGTAACACTCCATTTCACCAACACTTCCACCAAGTCCAACCTCCTCCGGCATGCGAATCCAAAAAGGATTTAAACCAAAAGCCATAGCTCACCGCTCAGCACTTCCTTCAGATCTTCACCGCGGATTGCTTACTGGTTTTGGGCGCTAAGCAAACATCTAGTGTCATCGATTTGACCTTGGTCCCGGCCGTTGGGAAAACATCCTAACCAGAACATTGTCTTGACCAACAGGCCAGTGATCGACATTCGCTGATGCAACATCCCCCGCACGTCGGGAAATCTGGAGAAAAGAGAATGGACGACAGAGCGCTTTTAACTGCCAGAGCAGGGAAACACTTCCCTGGAACGGCAGGTGGCTGACCGGTTGTATTTTGCTGACTTTCTTTCGCCTCTTGTGATCTACCTAGTTCCATGGACCAGCATCTTTGTGGGGTGCACATCTTAATGCATGATCAGCAAAATTTATCTATGCGGAAGGTCATCTTCATCTTTCGTATGATTTACATTGTCTCAATTGAAAGTCTAATTGATGTCTGATCTCGCGCGGAGGCACCCTGGTCACGTCGATTCCACAATATCCCTTGTGTAAACTCCAATGAGACGCGCGCCCCGGGAGAATCGTGCTCAAGGTAACACATCTCACAGACCTGGTTCTGGACTTGGCTCTCCATCCATCTCTCGATGCAACACACACGAGTCAGCCACCCAACGGCGGCCGTGTCTGAGAGCCAGATGCCATGAGGTAGATCAGTTCACAGAGTCCCACAGTCACCCCCAGAGTCAATCGCATTTGCCCTTGTAGTTGGATGGCAAGGTAGCGCGACGTCCTTGGCGCACTAACCATCACATGACGCGACGTAGCGCGCCCTGACCTTGGATCATGGATAGCTGCTTCCTCCTCTTCGGGCGGCGGAGCGGTTGAGTTAGTACCTCCCCTCCTCCTCCCTCGGGGGGTGGATACCAGCAGGGGACGGTGAACTATCCTGTCTGCCTGGAGGAGGAGAAGGCGGAGGAGGAGAGGCCAGGAGGCTCGTCACCTCGCCGACATGATGCCGGAAGCTACAGTACGCACGTCATCATGGAGGAGGTTTACTGACGGTTGAGTCCTTGCATGAGGATCACCACCTGCTCGCTCGGTTCATTGCTTTTACCGAACTCTTTCAGTTATTTCCCGTCTTCATTTTATCCGTCGCAAGCCTCATCACCCAATCTTATATCCACTTGTATGAGTATATATAGTGTCTTGGAGCTCGCGCAAGGGAGACGAGCAGGGGCTTCCATCTGATGACATCCGAAAACCTCTTGAACACCAACCTGACCCTCTTCGACACACCTTCATCCTTCTACCCTCAAGTTCTGCTCAGCTTATTCAATCCTTTTGTCATGAGAGGCCTGTTCTCATCCGGGCTGGCACTCCTCAGCCTCGGCCAACTCACCCTTGGCCAGACAAAGTACGAGGTCCAGAAGCCTCCTCTGGACACAGACTGGACCTACAAGGTGGGCACAGATCCCTGGCCAGAACATCCTCGCCCCCAGCTCCGTCGTGAAGCATGGAAGAGCTTGAATGGCATCTGGACATGGAGGGGTGCCACCAGTGAGGGTGATGTCGGATCGCCGCCTGCCTCTGGCCCCTTGGACCGCGAGGTCCTGGTGCCGTCCTGCATCGAGAGTGGCCTCTCCGGTCTGCAGATCCTTGATGTGCGCCACATGTGGTACGAGACCAAGTTTGACGTGCCCTCGGAGTGGGAGGGCCAGAGCGTGCTGCTCAACTTCGAGGCCGTGGACTACAGCTCTACCGTTTTTGTCAATGGGGTCGAGAAGACCAAGAACATCGGCGGCTACCACCGCTTCACCGTGGACGTGACTAAGGACGTCAAGTACGGCGGCTCGAACGACTTGTGAGTCTCAGAAATTTTGAATGGAAGTAAGCGTACAAGTCCGCTAACATGTTCCCAGGCTCGTCTTCGTCTCTGACCCAACGGACTCACAGCCCATTCCCGTAGGAAAGCAGACTCTGAACCCTAGCCATATCTTCTATCGCTCTTGCTCTGGTATCTGGCAGACAGTGTGGATTGAGTCTGCCCCGGCCAACCACATCACCCAGCTCGATGTCAGTGCCAAGCATGATGGTGAAGGTGCGTCAACCAATTCCTTCTCCCTTGCTCCTTAATGACACTTCACTTGCTTACCAAATTTCCTTTTCTTGACTAGTGACCGTCAACGTTCATGGCTCTGGCGACGGCACTCCTGTAGAAGTCACGGTATTTGGGTCAGACGGTGGCAAGATTGCGTCAGGCACCGGTACCTCTGGCGAGGAGTTCAAGTTCACCGTCGATAACGTAAATCCCTGGTGGCCAGAGTCCCCCACTCTCTACAACCTGACCGTCACTCTGGGCGACGATGATGAGGTCTTCAGCTACACTGGATTCCGCACCATCTCCAAGGGAGACGTCAATGGTATCCCCCGACAGCTTCTCAACGGCGAGTTCGTCTTCTGGTTCGGCACGCTTGACCAGGGATACTGGCCCGATGGGCTTCACACCCCTCCCAATGCTGAGGCTATGGAGTACGACATCAAGGTGCTCAAGGACTACGGTTTCAACATGCTCCGCAAGCACGTAAGTAGCAATACTCTCTCCATCCCAAACCCTTTCCCCCCAGGTTTGGTCTTTGGTCTTTGGCAAGCCCACTGCCAGAATCCAACTGCTAACCAGGTTTTCCTCACTGTAGATCAAGATTGAGCCTGATTTGTTCTACTACGCCTGCGACAGACTTGGGCTCTTGGTAATCCAGGATATGCCCAGCTTGAAGCCAGACACTCAACCAAACGCTGAGGTAGCCGCCGAGTTCCAACGCCAGCTCGAGATCATGATCAATGAGCACAAGAGCTACCCCTCCATTGTGACATGGGTAAGTGTCGGGACGTTGCCATCCTGCATCAAACACCTGCTGACTATTCTCAAGATGATCTTCAACGAGGGATGGGGACAGTTGGATAACGGGCAGCCCGAGGAGCAGCTCACCGAAGTTGTCCGTGAGCTCGACCCCAGCAGATTGGTCATCTCCGTCAGTGGATGGGACGACCATGGCTTCGGTGACTTTGCGGTATGATATCAAGAGTCAAACGCCCACTGACTATGGGGCAAAAACTGACCAGAGGATAGGATAACCACGCCTACGCATCGCCCCAGTGCGGCACACCTTTCTACTCGAGGCCCAAGACTCCATATGACGGCGTCCGCATCGGCTTCCAAGGAGAATACGGCGGCATCGGGCACAACGTCTCAATCGAGCAGTGAGTTCTCCAACTTTTACCTCCATCCTACGCAGCAAACATATTCTGACCTACATACTCTACAGTCTCTGGAATGACGCAAAGGCCATTGGCGCCATCGACGAGACATACGAGATCAACAAGGATCTCGAGTCCTACAACTGGCGCGCCCACCGCCTCTTCCGCGACATCCGTGAGCAGACGGAGGAGTACGCTTGCAGCGGCGCCGTCTACACGCAGACTACCGATGTGGAGGGCGAGGTCAACGGCCTCATCACGTACGACCGTCGCTTCAAGCGACCGGACGAGAAGCAGTGGCAGGACGACATCCAGAGCGTCTATGATGCTGCGGCTGGGAGAGGTGGCAAGTCATCTTCCAGGCGTTGAGAAGAGTTACATAAATAGGTCATAAATTCCTATCCCTTTTGATTGATTGCCTGCTCTCGATTTAAGTGATTCTGCGTAAGCTAGCAAGAAATGAAGCCTCCCAAAATAAGCAAACTAGTTGTGTCATGAGCAAATAATTAAAGACTGTCGCCGTTCTTTGTCCCTCCTTTCCTCGTGAGTAGTGAATCGCCGTAGTGTTCAGCGTAATCAGAATCAAAATCCTCAGGATTCTCAAACGGCCCATCGTGGCTGCATCGACCTCCTTCCTCGTAAATATCGAATCCCCATAGTCAACACAGGATCAGAGTCAATTCATCGAGATTCTCAAGCGGCCGTCCCAAACCCCATCATGGCCGCATCAGCCTCCTGCGGTCCCAAAAATTCAGATCCACCAACACTGACATCAGTCGGATCGCCCTTGATCCAGCCCTGCACCAGCTTTCTGGCCTTCCACAGGGCCACATGCTTGTTGTACTTGTGAAGACGGCCCATGAGCTTCCGCTTCAGCTCTGTACGCAGCTCCTGCGGCCATTCCGTCTCCAGCCATCGCATGTCACGGCGCATGAGGGGACTGAGGACGACGGGGTCCTCGCCCTCTACCTGCTTCGAGATGACGAACTCAATCTTCAGGCTGGGGGTTTCGGTAGAATAGGTCGCAATGGCGGAGAATTCGGCTTTGCACTCGTTTGAGGTTGCACAGTTGCTCGTGTCACTGTGCTCTTGGGGAAAGCCTGTTGAGGAAAACCAAGGAATCAGGTCAGCAAGTTCTCCTCCGAAGAGAAAAATGGGAAGAACATCCTTACCGCAAATATGGCCAGCGACAACATCAGCGTCGGCCCTAAACTCGAGCGACGGCTTCGCCAACTCCTTCTCCTGATCGTTCGCCCACCCGTTGAATATGGCCTCCAAGAACCCCTCGATGCTCTTCCTAGTGACTGCCAGCGACGCGTCCGGCACCGTAGCCCTGCCGCAAGCGTGGAGGATCTCGAAGCACTTCAGCAGCTCCGCCTTGCCCAGGTCGTCGGGGCTGTTGATTGTGCGGTGGAACTCGGCGGACTCGTTGTTGGCGACGACGGAGTCGAACAGGAGGTCGCGGGACCGCTTCGAGGAGCCGAGAGACTCGACCGGCGCGTGAGAGACAGCCGTCGTGGGGGGGTCGGGGGCTTCAGAGCGCATGCGCTTGTGCGGCGGTCGGAGGGGGTGCGCGGTGCGCGGATCCGTGGCGGAGGAGAGAGAACTTGGTGGCGGCTGGGAGTTCCTCATGGCGGAGAGGGAGGCATGGACCTCCGGGGAGATGGCAGAGGGCATCGTGATGGTGATGGTTCCTCCGGTGGACGAGTTATCGGGTGTGTTTCGGGGATTGGAGCCCGTCATTCTGTGGAAGGCAGGAGGGTAGATAAAGTGAGAAGGTGCGGCGCAAGTGACGAAGGAAGGATCAGAGTGCGAGTTGCAGGTATGTTTAGACCAGGTGTTGAGAAGGAAGGCCATAAAGAGTGGTTTGGCCGATTATTTGCATACCTTTTACATCCTTGAAGAGAGGGAAAATAAAAAAAAGGGCACAATAAGAAAAGGAAAGGGGATGAAGGAGAGTGAACGCAACAAGCTAGAAAGGTCAGATCATGTGTTGTGTATGGGTACGAAGAATATCTAATTGCAGTGGAGAATTACTAGAGTTGTATGCTGCTATGATGTTGCTATTTAAATGGAATACGGTGAGAATAAAGAGAAGACGTGCTCATGATAAGTTGAAGGCCGACCACAGGGGAAGGGTGTCAAGGTAAGTGAGGTGAGGTGAGGTGCAGCTGAGAGGCGCAAACCCTCTATGACCTGGTTAGATTCAGGCATTAAGAAACTTCAAATTAAATGTATTTTACACCCGATGTCCAGCTGTCCATCATTCAATGTTGTTTGTGTCGACTTGCCTGGCGTCGACAGGCAACTTGGTTGACAAAACGTTGATATCAGCCACTCTCATCCACCTTCAAGTAACACCTGTCGCTTAACTAATACAATACCCAAGTAAGTAGGTAAGCAAGGTACCTTTCTTCCAACTGGAACCAGAGCATTTCGATTCGATGATTAGTCCGCATCCCCTTCATGTCTAGCTAACCTACCAGTTGTTACCGAAAAATAGCCCTATGCAACCACATAAATAAAAGCTCACCAAAGGCAGAACAAAGGCAGAAGTGCAGGTCGGGCCTCAAATTGTGGGCAAACATTGTTTGTACCAATGAGACCAACCAAATAAACAAGCCCGTCTGGCCTCTTGATGTCATCGTGTCAGATGAGGCGCTTTTCGAGGCTTTCACGGCCCCCCACCCTTAAAACCAACCTATGCGACTGGCTCATTTTTGCATTTTGAACAACCTCATTAAGACATGGATAATGATTATCAATTCTATACACCTATGAGTCTTTAATAGTGCACATTAGTTTTTGTACCGCCATGTTCCACAGGCAACTAAATACGCGGTTGGTGGGCGAACATGGGAAGGGAAAAAAAACTATAAGAGAAGGGGCCGTTCCCTCTTGAATCAAGTAAATCCTTTCCCACACTCACCATCAAAACTTTTCTTTCACTGGAAACCCATCCATCTCCCATCATTCCATTGTTTGACTATCTCACTATCCTCGAAAATTCTCGGCAGCCCAAGGGCCTTAATTCCTTGAATTGGGAGATTCAATGTATCCCAACTCCTAAACAATTTCATCAAGCTACTCTTCAAAGATAATATCAAACGCCCCCAACCAGCACAATGGCCTATCAATCGGGACAAGGACATAACCAGGAGGACAACCAAGAGAACAACCAAGAGTACAGTCAAGGCTATTCCTATGGGTACAATCAAGAAGATTACAGCCAAGGATACAACCAGGGGGGCGACTGGACCCAAACATCCGGGCAATATTCCGAAAACGCTTATACCTATCCCTCTCAAGAACCAATTGCTGATGGCACATATTCTATGCAAACTGGCAACTCTGCTTATTAGGGCGGGGTCTCAGTGAATCAACAAGTTGGCGAAAGCAGCAATTCTGTTTACTTCAACACAGCAGCACAAGCAGAAGGTGATGATGGGGAGTGGCCTCGATTGAACGAAGAAGGGAAGTAGATTTTCCGCAAAGTGGACATTGATATCAGCGGGTATTATAAAGGAAAACGTGACTCTTGGAAATGCCGATATGAAAAATGCGAAAAGAAATTTAAGACCGAGTCTGAGGTTAAGTAAGTAAGAAATACAGGCTTGAGCCTACCGCATGCCGCTCCTGCATTTCTCCAGCCCGTTTTTTATTCTTACACGGTTACAGAAAACATCTCAACCACCATGTACGTCCAGTTCGATGCTCGGACTGCGGTACTGCAAAAGCCTCTCAAAAGGACATGAGGAGGCACTATGAGAACCATCACCAGAGTTTGGAGGATAGAACCAGGTTTCCTTGCCCGTGGTGCAATGTCGTATGTCTTAGAGAAGACAACCTGGACAGACACATTAAAAATCAGCACTTTCATTAACCCGCAGCCCCAATAGTTTTTGATTCACTTGCACCGATCTTCTTCTTCTTTTCTAGTATTCCTAGCTGGCTTTTTTTTCTCTTCTCAGTTTTTTATTACAAAAACACACAAAAAAAGTTGCCTTTGTCTCAAATCAATGAACATCCGTGATTCTAGTTATGGGTCCTTCAGGGTTCATATAGTCCGATTTAGCGACCAAAGTTCTTTCCTGATTTGTCATTCATCAAAAATACATGTAAACCCGAAGACGAACGGCTATGCACACACCGAAGTGAGTCTTTCCGAAAAGACATGTTTCTTTCTTCTAATCTTTCGTCAAACTACACAAAAGAGATTTCCAAAATAACATGTCTGTTTCGAGTGAATTCCGAAATTTTGGATAGGTAGACCCGCGTCTGTGGCCAGATGCCGGGTAGGTGTTCTTTGCCACGATAAGAATAGGGCGAATGCCTATTGATAGAACAAATGTATCGTAGCCCTCAAGATGTTTGGTTTGTGAAGGAAATAAAGTTGTGATATCAAAAGCTTCGTGGCAAAACTGCTAGCCTGTTGGTGCCGTGCATATGGCGTATCCTATCATGGGCACACCCGATCTGACATTCGGTTTCGTTCCGGGAGATATATGCGCGGACGTATTACTAAATGGCCTTGAAAAGTCTAAGTATAGAAAATGTGGCCTGGAACAGTAATAGTGGCCACCTCGAAGATCTATTCGGACCCTAAGCATCCATGATGAGACGCCATGTGCTGCAGGGGTAGCGGACATGGAGGCAAACAGCGTGCTTGCAGCCAGCTAGTTTGGTTATGGCACTCGCCGATGACAGAGAAGGTGTCAGGTGGCGATCCTTGTCACAGCGGCATGGGACTTACACACACTCTCTCTCTCTCTCATACGTGTTCCTCAAGAGCACATCATACAACGCAGAGCCGCAGGAGAGATCGGGGGTCAGGGTTGGCCAATCAGCACCGGCTGCAAGCCGAGAAGGACTCAATTACACGTTGAGACAGGTATCCGTTCGCACGGCAATGTTTAGCCCAAAGGGGTCATATGTAGCGACATCGAGGACAGCGAGTCCACTTTTCGGGTTCCACGTATTGGTTGTCGCCATGTGTGGCCGCTTTTGGAGAATTTACTGTTGTTGGTGTTGAGTCGGCCACGCCCTGCTCTGCTCGCCATGCAAGCTGCAGAACGTGCAGCGAGTGCAACCAACAGAGGTACAGGAAGGGCGAACTGGCCAACATGTCTCCTACCCCGGGGGCAGCATCTCTCACCGAACCCGCCAGTCAGGACAGCCCATGTGGGCCGGACTGCGCAAGTTCTTTCGGGATACGGTAAGTCTTCCACATCAGATCGGGGGTTCGGGTGGAGAGGAAGGGGTTCCAGAAGGCTGAAAACATCCCTCTTTCCAGCCATGTCATACCATCCCATCCCATCCATGGCCAGCAGAGGGAGGCATGTAGGTATTAGTCTTTAATGTATGACGGCCCCACAGCCCTCCCTCATGCACTTAGCAGGGCAGACTATTTGCCCCGTTCGAGTTATATGTCCCGACTAGACATCGCCAAGGCCTGTTCATTGGCCCCATCGCGGCCGGCCAGCCTGTTAGCTGTAACTCGCCAAATGCAGACAAGGCCGCGACTGGGCTAAAACAGAAATCCCATTCTCCATGCCACCGAGTGTCCCTTTTTTCCCATATCGGGATGCGGGAGTGAGGGCTAGGGTCGCACCCTGGAGATATATGGACTAATACCTCGCCCAACCTGGACTGCTTCCTTGTTCTTGGTGTGTGCCCCATCTAAGACAATACATTATAATACATTCATGTTGTTTCTTTTCACTCTTACTCTTCTTATAATCTGACTTACCACCACCGCGCGCGTCTGCCATCTCTCTCTGAGCGAGACAGAAAAAAAGTGTGTTCTGAATCGCCCCTGAAAGATACCACAACATGCCTGGCATTCCCAAATCGAAAGGTTGTAAGAGTTGCAAGAGACGCAAGATAAAGGTGAGGATGCAAAATTCACACATGCTGACAGCACTCGTATTTTCCTGCTCGATTCCCGGCATTTCGTCTCTTCTCCTCCAATTCGATACAATCTTGGTCTTGGAAAATAGAATGCTTATTCCTGACACACCATTTCTAGTGCGATGAGCAATGGCCTACATGTACACCATGCCGCCGGTCATGCTCCCGATGTCCAGGACCATCATCGGTATTCAAATTCGTTCACAATGGGCAGCATTCAGTCCCCAGCAGCGCCATGGCGCAAAATCCAAATCTGACGGACCAGACGGACAACAAGGACCAGCAGGAGGGGTTGGAAATGTTAAGGAGGTCCTTCCCAAGCACAACCGACGGTAGTTGGTATGGCGCATTCCGCCTCAATGGATCGCCTCGAAGCCCAAGGGCACCCACGAATATGGGCGGGATGTCCCACCAACGGCAGCTCTCAACAGAGTATGCGTTCCCGTCGCTGGCCGCAGAGATACCCGAAGATGACGACGTCCACACCAGCCATGTTCATCGTCTCCCAGGCTTACATACCATAACTAACCAGGACCCCTCGCGTCGACGGGACTTCCTATTGGTCGACCCGAACCTGTTTGCCAAAACGGAGCTGGGAGAGGGCGCGAGTAAGCCGCCCGAGGTCTCTGTAGACCCTTAGCGCGTAAGAGTCTGGGTCAGGAGGGCTGGGTTTACCAGGGGCGCAACGATACAGGACGAAACGCGGAACTCTGAGGGGACGGGAGCGGAATTTTCTTACTGGAACTACCGATTGTGTATTCTCACCATACCAGGGGGGTGTCGGGTTTCTTAGAATGGGGCGGGATATTTGCTTACTGAAATTCAGCTGGGGATGGGTTTCTCCTCAGATCAGGGGTGCGCAAAAGGCGCGCTCCCTGCCTTGTGGTTTATACGGATTGGCTTTTTGGGAATTTTTTGAAACGACGTCTTGGATTCTGGATGCTGGTTTGCCCGGTCTATGAATGAACTATTTATGATTTTAACTATGATTTTAAAGATAGATGGACGGTGAACTCGGTGTGATCTCCCCACAATTGCGAATTCCCACTGTGGCTTCCATAGTCGGTTTCCAAACCCTGAATATTGTCAATGACGAATCCCACTTTGTGAGATGTATTGCTTCGGGCACCCAAATCCAATATTTAGACCCCCAGTCAACTTGAAGCGGCAGTCGTGAAAGGATGGCCATGGCATCCTTGATTCCTTGCCGGGGTTATAGCTGTCCAGGTCCTGGTCCTCAGACTAAGCGACGTCTCTCACGAGGTAATCAATCTTGCGAAGGAAGTATTTGCTTCAGAGAACTGGCTGGATCGAAGTGTATAATGTACAATGGTGAATTTCTGCTCTTTGACACGTCGTCATCGCCGGCGTTGCCAACATCAAGGGCTGGTATGCCCTCCGCATGGCCTTGTCCCCGCGGCTTCTGCCGGCCTTGCTGACCATTACCACGAGGCATCTTTGGTGAGAAATAAGCCTGCCGGTAGTTTCTGATAATCCACAAAAAAAGGGAATAAGATGTAAAGCGGGATAAATACCTACCTACCTACCTACCTTTAGGCTCCTAGTGCGGAGCTTTGACTTTGCTGGACCTTGGCTTTTTTCTTGTTCGGGAGAAGTACTGCGCGGGCTGAGCTGATGGCCGCGTGCTAGCGAGCTGCCCTGACCCATCGCCGTCCCCCTTGGCTGGGTCGGGCAAAGATGGGTTGGTGATGGCCGACAATTAGCTCTCGCGGCTGGCTTGCAAGCGGCCGCGCTAATCGCGGTGGTGTGTGTTTTGATGCGAAAACGAGCAAATGACTCGCATTGTCCGTTGGGTGTGATTGCGACCTGACATGCGTCGGTTGGACTGGCAGATGGAACCTTGGTGCATGGGAAATTCTCCTCCGGAGCAGCACTTCTGATATGCATCACAAGTGCCTTTTGACTCAATGGCGTCTCGCTTGATAGAGAAAGATCCCCAGCACACACGCCGCTGCCGTCACATCCGGGGTTCGTCGGCGGCACATTCTCCTCATTGCACATCCCAAAAAGGCTCCTTGCCTCACTGCCAAGCTTTCCGGGCGGCTTTCCACATGTGTAGGCGGGGGACTTGACCAGTTCAGGCAAGATAATTCGAAGAGGAGATACATAGGTGGGATGCAGCCAAAAAAAAGTCGTGGGGGCAAGGATGACAAAGGCGCGCTGAGCCTGTTGGCAATCATCTCTGCGACAGACTTCATTTAGACTTCTGCTTAAAATCGTCTAGCAGGTGAGGCATTATGGGACGACGACAGGTGGCAGTTAGCTGTCTCGTATTGTGATACGACGTGCTCCATTGAGAAGATCATTGCCTCGCATTACGAGAGACTGAGTAAGTCTTTGACTTTTCTTTTCTGAGGCAAAATCCTTAGTGTTGGTGATAAGGTTGGGATTATTATATAAGTACAGGTTCAGTAATGCATTAGTTACAGTACATATGCGGGTTGGGATGCATCAATACCACCCTCTTCGAGTATTTGTACTTCAATAGGATACAACAGCGAGAGCCGAGGGAGGGGGGAGAGCATGATTGCCGACTCCCATTCACCCGCTGTAATCTTCTGTCTGTCTGATAGTGTCCTCGGCCAAGTCATACAGCTCCTGGATCCTCTCCATCAGGGCGCCATCGTACGGCGGGGCTTCCATCATGCCGCTAACAAATGGCCCCTGGACACCCCAGGTGCATCCGAGAACATGGTCTCGGATATGCACTAGCAGAGCTTTGACATCATCGTCAGCAGTTAGGCCAGTTGCCATCATTTCTTGGAGCACATCCAACGCTGATAAAGCGTCGCCAAAGCGGTTCCAATGGATGGCAGCGAGGGTGGTGTAGAATTTGGTAGAGACACCCAAGACGTAGGATGGAAGACCAAGGGACCTAACCCGGGGCAGGATCTGGAGAGCAAAAGGAGATGGCGTAGCAAATGAAGTGTCGAACAGGGTAAGTCCATGATTCAGATATTGAGAATAGAGGGGGCCATCGATGTCCATGATGTGCTTCCGGCCTTGGCCAGCCCCGTCCTTAGCCGCAGCGCTCTCGACGGTTGTAGGCTCATCCGCAGGTGCTGATGCCTTGGATGATTTCCTTCCTCTTCGCGTAGGCTGGTTCTTCTTCTCCTGAGTGGCGATCCCCAGCTCTTCGGGCAACGAGAACACGTCCGTTTCCATCAACTTCCATAGCTCAGCATCGGTCTTGCACGCTTTCATGAGCGCATAGACCCGATTCTTTTCCTTCTCCCTTATTTGCTCAAACCTGGTCCGTTCCGCCTTCTGTTCGTGTGTCTCCGTCTCAATCACCGCAGCGCCATCTTTGAGCTCGAACAGGCCGAGGGCGAGTTGTGCTGCCTCCCGCAAAGACTGTGGAAACCTGGATAACACCCTCTCTCGAAAATCGGTCATACGGGCTTGTACAACGATGGAACGGGAATTCGCATCGGGCGAAGAAACCCCAAGATCCTCTTTAGGCAGATCGCTTTCGGTGGAAGGCGTTGGGCGCCTGGCTCTAGCTCGGGGCATCTTTCCCTGGGCTATCTCGTCGAAAATGTTCTTGAAGATATGCGCCTCAGAGGGCGTGATCGTCGAAGGCTTCTCATCCTTTTTCGATTCACCTAGGCGACCACTGTGTCCCAGAGAGTGATCCTCTTCCGGAGGGGGTACGTGGGTCCAATCAAATGGGATGGCAGTATCTTTGCTGGAGCGAGGTTGTCGCTGATATGCGTATGATCGCGAAGCGATTCGGGCTGAATTTTTTAAAGCTCGTTGCAGTGTCCTTGTCTGATAAAGGAACGGAGTAAGTGTTGAAGACATTGCGTGTAGATTTCTCATGCCCTCTCGGTTTCCATGCTGGACAGCATTTGACTGAGAAGCAATTGGTGATGATCGTAGAAAAAAAAGTAGCAGTTCTTCTGCCGGGAATTACCCGGCGCACGCGAAATCAGGGTCCGCGGCGTGACCACGCGCCGGAAATCAATTAAACTTTGACGCGCCAGTCGCGTCACCTCACGTTCACATTTGTAACTGTTCACAATACTTTGAGTGCTTCTCTGTGTAACTGCATTACGGATTCGTCCATTCTGCTTTTGGGGTCAGGATAAATGAGGACTTATTCTTGAAATTATTGTTTTTGAAAATGCCTGAGGAAAAGGGGAAAATTAGTGCTTTCGAGCGCAAGCGATTGGCGAACATAGAAGCCAACCGTGAAGTTCTCACGGACATTTCCAAAACCGCCAAAAAGGTTATCCCGGACAAGCCCGCACCAACCCCCAAAAGAAAGACGAGAAAGAGTGAACCGATCAAGCGCGAGTATGCTCGCCCTACACGCACCAGCTCCCGCCTTGCCGGGCTTGATGCGGACAATGAGACCCTGAAGCGCAAAATGGAGGTCGAGGCCGAATCACAAGCTGCAGTGGCCAAGGCGAAGAAGATGCGAGTCTCTGGTGACTTGGATCTCGGAGACATTGCGGTAGAGGGCAAGAAATGGGACAATGGGATCACCGGGATCAAAGGACTTATCCGTGGAGCTCAGCCAGGCGTCAGAACCTTCACTGAGGATGATGTGAAGGAGACTACGGATCAGAACCTGAAAGAGTTAAGACAGAGAATGAACGGACTGAAGCTTTATGAGCATTGGTCGCCTCAAGGTGAGCCTCAATCCTATGACGGGATGGCAGGCGACTTGTACTAACTTGGATTAGACATCAAAATCACTCCACAGCGTGTGTATGCACTTGGGTTTCATCCAACAGAAGACAAGCCCATCATTTTTGCTGGTGATAAGGAAGGCAACATGGGGGTTTTCGATGGTTCTCAGACAGCACCGTTTTCTGAGGATGATGAGGAGACCGAGTATCAAGACCCCGTTATATCGGCGTTCAAAACACATGCCCGCACAATCACATCGTTTGTCTTCTCTTACGAAGATCACAATGCTGTTTACTCATCCTCTTACGACTCGTCGATTCGAAAGATGGACTTGGAGAAAGGGACGTCAGTCCAAGTGTACGCACCCAAAGACGCAGATGTGGACATGCCCATCTCGGCTCTCGACATTTCTGCAGAAAATCCCAACGTGCTTTATTTCTCCACGTTGGAGGGGGGCGTAGGCAGGTATGACGTTCGAGGTCCCCAAACCGACGAGATATGGGGTTTGTCAGTTCAAAAGATTGGCGGATTTTCTCTGCACCCTCTTCAGCCTCATCTACTCGCCACAGCGTCCTTGGACCGCACATTGAAAGTTTGGGATCTGCGGAAAATTACTGGCAAGGGAGACATGCGACATCCGGCGCTACTGGGCGAACACGAATCCCGACTGTCCGTCTCCCATGCTTCTTGGAGTCCTGGAGGCCACATCGCCACATCCTCATATGACGATACGGTCAAGATTTACGACTTTTCTGATTCCAGCTCCTGGAAGGCAGGCCACGAGATTGGCCCCAAGGCGATGAAGCCGGCACATCAAGTCAGACACAACAATCAGACCGGCCGATGGGTGACGATCTTGAAGCCGCAGTGGCAGCGACGGCCAAACGACGGCATTCAGAAGTTTGTTATCGGAAACATGAACAGATTTGTCGACGTGTTTGCTTCAGATGGGAGCCAGCTGGCTCAGCTCGATGGAGAGGGCATTTCAGCTGTTCCTGCCGTGGCCCACTTCCACCCGTCGCAGGATTGGGTTGCCGGTGGTACTGCGAGCGGGAAGCTGTGCTTATGGCAATGAGATCGGTCCCTGGTGAATATAATGACGACCTTTTGATCTTTTCGCGTGTATTATTCTTGCTATATATCTAGATCTCGGACGGCTGGAAAATCTTGGTCCCTCCTAGAATGGTTGCTTTGCTGCTTCAGCCCACCAGAGAAGAGATGAGCTCCATGTATCAAGCGGACTCCAAACAGGACTGGGAGCCTGCGATGGCAGCGTATGTATATTGAATTTTTTAATCTCAAAAAGCGATTGATCTTGTATTGGACAGTGATGTTATGCCTTCAATCATCCCTGTTTTCGATGTAGAGCCGCCTAGGAGTACCCGGGATTTCTTTCCATATTGTAGGCAGCAAATATATCTCTACGATCAATATATGTCAATATGCATCATCGGCTCTGATTCCCAGCCTGCGCCACGTCTCAGCGTCGTAGCCCTCGACGGGCGCATGTGGGACCAAGGATAAAGGACTTGGTTGAACCCCTGTTGCCTAGATATCGGCTCCGATTTAGAGCTGGGATCGGAATCTCGCCAAGAAGCCGAGAGATCAGATGAAGTGCTCGTGGACTGCGTACGTCCGTCGATAATCCGTAACTACTCCGTCGATCAGTGACGACTGCGTGCTTACTGGGCATCGGGCAGATAAGGCAACTCCGTAGGCGATGTAGATGCTGCTACTAGCCCCCTTGAGCACCTCTGTAGATATGCCATGGCAAGTGATCAGTGATCAGGCATGGGCGAAACAGTGGAGCGGAGAGGCGTCGACGGCAGCTGATTATGGCTGTGATGGGTCACTCTGCTTCTCTCACTTGGAACAAAAGCAAAACTCGCAGTCACATGCAAGCAGGTGTGGGCCACGCAAAACACACGAGGAAGGGTCAGTGATGAGGTGCAAGTCACCGACCCCCAATGCAGAAAAGAGTCAGAGGCGTGACAGTGGCAGTTTCCTTTGTGCTGAGGCAGTGGTGTGGCGTCATTCACAGTTTACGCCAAGCGCGATAACGTAGCAAGCCAATCAGGTCCACCACGACCCAGCTGGAGCTCTCCTAATGGGTGGCCGGGGGAAGAGGCCCTGGCCGGCCGCCTAAACCTTCCCCACCTGCCCACTACCCTCCAGGCAGTCATCACCTCGCCTAGTTGCTGGACCCCCTAAGTTCCCCGAGCCAAAGGACCCGACAGTGGTTGCTGTATCCTGATCCATCCACCAACGCCTACCTCCAAACTAATGGTGGGGATGACTGAATGAACGCCCTTGACACTTCCCGCAGCTTGTGATTCATAGCCAGCCTCACCACCTCAACAGTGCTTGACCTTATCAACTCGCCCTCGTCCTCGTGCCAACAGGCGCTGGACGCCGGCATTCAACTGACACATTACATTCATCATTAGGCACCACCGACTTCTTCCGTCCGATCGATTCGTCTGCGGGCACTAGCGCTTCTCGATACCACCACCACCCTTGCCCGACCTGATAAGCTTCCCGTCGCGATAACACTCGTTCGCGCAGCGACACCCGTGACGTTATTCACAGCTACCGCCGCCAGACGCAGCCTCGCACAGCTTAGCAGCTGCATACCTGGCGTCGAACCAAACCATGGAGTCCCATCCGCGGTCGCCGCCGCACTCTCCCGCGAGGGCTTTGTCCAACGACCTCCAGCGGCGCCTCAGCCGGAGGCTCAAGAAGAAGCACCAACATGAGTGTGGAGTCGAGATACCCGAGCGCTTGAGGGACAGCGATCACTCTGATGGCGAGGACCAGCAATCGGGCCAGAGCCCGCCCATGTTAATGAACATGAATCAGAGCATTTTCGGCCTTATTGCAGCCGCAGGATCACGGGTCGATTTCCACGAGCGATTCAACGATAGCAGTAGCGATGAGGGCGGCGAGGACGGCGATGGGCATGCTCAAGGTGTGGAAGAAGACTTGTCGCGTACAACTATTTTGACTACTCCCAAACCCAAAGAGAGGCGAAGCCACCGAAGGAAGCTTTCAGCCCACCGTCTGCTTCGATCACTCCCTGCTCTGCCGAAATTAAAATCCAAGTCTCAAAGCTTACCCACGAAACTCTCGACGCCCCGAGAAGACCCGCAAGAAACCGAAAGTTTAGACAAAGAAAAAAGCAATCTTTCCGTGCCCACAAACATCGATCTGGAGATAGAGAACTTGAATCGTCGCCCTCCTGTTATGAGCAGGATGCTCGAGGCGAGAGCAGAGATGTCAAGCCGGCCGAGCTTCGATCTCGATACGGGCGATATGGGTGCAAACCAAGCCGAGGAGCCCAGCGACAGCTCGCCTCTCGCGAAGCGGTTAATGGACATCTTTGAATTCGAAGAGCCCGAGCAAGTTATCGAAGGTACGGCCTGACTCATAATACTGGAAGAATTTGCGCATCGGATGCTAATAAGTTGCAACAGAGTATCCCTGTTGGCTACTGCAGAGCGTTCTTCTTCAAGGATTTCTCTACATCACAACGAAGCACATTTGTTTCTATGCGTACCTGCCAAAAAAAGCAGTAGGTTTTGGATAATCTGCTCATGACTCAGAGCGAACACTGACCGTTTACCAGAATGTTGTTTCAAAATCTGGTTTCTTATCGAAAAGCGGAAAGCGCAATCCCAAGTACAACCGATATTGGTGCCGTTTAAAGGGATACGTGCTCTCCTATCATCAAGACTCGACAAACCCATATTTTCCCCATGGGCAGATTGACCTCAGCTATGCTATTTCAGCTAGTGTGACTGATGGTGACAAGAAGGGCATTCATTTCTCTGTTGTCACTCCCCACAGGACATATAACTTCCGGGCCGACAGCGCGCCTAGCGCAAAGGAATGGGTCAAGAGTCTTCAAAGAGTGATCTTTCGAAGTCATAATGACGGAGATAGCGTCAAAATCTCCCTCCCTATTGACAACGTCATCGATGTTGAAGACACACAGATGATTGAGTTCGCGGATACATGTAAGATACGAGTTATTGACAATGATGAGACATACGCTATTGATGAAGTAAGTTTGCCTTGCATAAGAGCCAAGAGAGTCAATACGAGGAAACTCTATACGGATAACTAATAAAAATGCAGTATTTCTTCTCGTTTTTCAGTTTCGGGGAAGAGGCTATCGGAGTATTGCGACTCTTGGTTGAAGAAAGCGCATCTAGAGCGAAAAGCAAGGAAAAGATGTCGAGTCCCGTCCCTACGAGTCCCGGCGAACTGCAATCAGGACACACCTCGCCTAGCAATGTTCCTGATGATATGATGATGAGCCAGATTCGCATGCCACGGCCGTCAGAAAATGTTAGGGCGACCTTATCGCCCATATCCCCGCAATCTGCTACAAGCCCGCGAGGGAGCATGGAAGTATCTAGACGCTCGAGTTTCGAAGGTTTTATGCACAGAGGGAGAAGAAGCTTTGATTTACCATCCCCGATGCCGGGCGATGGGCAAATGGGACTGTCTCCCTCTGGTAGAAGGTCTCTGAGTCGCCGACGATGGGAAGATAACAAAACGCCTCGACAACATGAGTCTTCCGATTCCTATGTTCAATCATCAGTGGAAGCCCCCAGCTTCTCCAACATTGGTTCCTCGGCCGCTGAAGACCCAGCTCTTTCTGCCAGCCAAATTCTCAGAGACAGCCATGTCTTCCACCCAGAGTCTCATCGGCTACCTCCGCAATTTGTCAACCGTGAGGCGGGATCAAAGGAGAAACACGCTGCAAATGAGGACGAATCAAAGTCCGGTGTGCCATCCTCCAGTCAAGCTGTTTCGGCTGATCTGCACCCTGACCTCAATGCGTCTGGTGATCAAAATCAATCCTTACCTACATTGCAGAGTATTAGCAAAATGGGTTCCTATCCCCTGCAGCGGGCTGGCGCTTTTGCGGAGTACTTGAACAAGACTCGACAAAAAATGAGCTCGTTGCTTGCAACTGAATCTATGGGATATGTTGAGAAGGTCTCCGGTATGTGGAGAGGAGGCACAAAGCACTTCGATGCACCTGATGGCTTGAGAGTTGACGACGATGATATCGAGGAGGATTCTGACGGGAATAAACACACCTCGATGGAACGATTCCGAGCTCACTTCGCCCTCCCAGAGAGCGAAAAGCTACAGGCCACCTACTTCTGCTACTTTTTCCGCGTTCTGCCACTATACGGCAAGATCTACCTTAGCGACCGCTCATTCTGCTTTCGAAGTCTTTTACCAGGGACGAGGACGAAGCTAATCCTCCCCCTTCAAGACATTGAGACAGTGCACAAAGAAAAAGGCTTTCGTTTTGGATATTCTGGTCTCGTGGTCGTCATCAAGGGCCACGAGGAGCTCTTCTTTGAATTCGGGCAGGCTGACCACCGAGATGATTGCAACGTGACATTGCTGCAAAGTCTGGAAACGACGAGATTCCTGAAGCAAGAAGGTCTCCTCCCTCAGGATGAAGAAAACGAGGATGATGGCGCAATTGGAGAGCGAGACGCATTACGCATGGCAAGGCGTGGCGAATTCCCAGACCATGAGCTTCAGCTGCCACGCGGAGCGAGCGGCATACCCAACACGCCGTTCATTCTCGACGAGTCCGAGACGTCTATCATTGATTTCCGACCCAAGACTTCAATGAAAATCACATGCTTGACAATCGGATCACGAGGCGATGTACAACCATACATCGCCTTGTGCAAGGGTCTCCTTGCTCAAGGGCACAAACCCCGAATCGCAACACATGCTGAATTCCAGGGCTGGATTGAATCACATGGGATCGAGTTTGCTCGTGTAGAAGGAGATCCGGGTGAGCTCATGCGCCTTTGTATCGAGAACGGGACATTTACTTGGGCGTTCCTGCGTGAAGCGAACGCGACATTCCGTGGCTGGCTGGACGAGCTTCTCGTTTCTGCAGTCGGGGCCTGCGAAGGTTCAGATCTCTTGATTGAATCGCCATCAGCAATGGCAGGTATTCATATCGCTGAGAAGCTCGGTATCCCGTATTTCAGGGCCTTTACCATGCCATGGACCCGCACGCGCGCCTATCCTCATGCTTTTATAATGCCAGAGCATAAGATGGGCGGTGCGTACAACTACATGACATACGTTATGTTTGACAATATCTTCTGGAAGGCAATTGCTCACCAGGTGAACCGATGGCGGAATAACTCGCTTGGCTTGCCCAATACAAGTCTTGAGAAGATGGCGCCAAACAAGGTACCCTTTCTCTACAACTTCAGTCCCATGGTCGTGGCGCCCCCTTTAGATTTCTCGGATTGGATCCGTGTCACTGGATACTGGTTCTTGGATGAAGGGGACAAGTATGAGCCACCTCCAGAACTGAAGGCTTTCATCCAGAAAGCCAGGGATGATAACAAGAAGCTGGTTTACGTGGGCTTTGGCTCCATCATCGTAAACGACCCGCCCAAAATGACCCAAGAGGTCATTGATGCCGTTCTCAAAGCGGATGTGCGCTGTATCTTGTCCAAGGGGTGGTCCGACCGGGTATCCTCCAAGGCTCCTCAGGGCGAAATCACGCAATTGGGACCAGAACCAGAGATTCCCCCCGAGATCCATCTCATCAAGTCTGCTCCTCACGACTGGCTATTTCAGCAGATTGACGCTGCAGCACACCACGGCGGTTCAGGAACCACGGGTGCCAGCTTACGGGCGGGCATCCCAACCATCATCAGGCCGTTCTTTGGTGATCAGTTCTTCTTCGCTAGCAGGGTAGAGGACCTAGGGGTTGGAGTCTGGGTGAAGAAGTGGGGTACCAATGCATTTGGAAGAGCCCTTTGGGAGGCTACTAGAAGTGAGCGGATGATTGTCCGAGCTAAAGTGCTCGGTGAGCAGATTCGTCGGGTATGTCCTCCCAAGATGATCACCCAAGGAGATTGAGAAGACTAACAATATACCAGGAGAGAGGAGTCGACCTAGCCATCCAATCCCTCTATCGTGACATGGAGTATGCTAAGAGTCTTGTCAAGCGCAAGGCAGGCAAGAACCAGGGGGGAACAGATGAACAAGCTGGAGCAGACGTCGACGAAGAAGACGAAGAAAGTTGGACATTTATTACGGGTGATGAGCCCGACCCAGATTTTGTGACCAAGAAGCTCAGCGAGGGTTTCGCGGGACTCGGGAGCTTTGGCGATCCCAAGGCAACATTTGGAAGTCAGTCGCTGAGGGAGACTACATAGGGCCGCTCCTCTTCACCCTAACCTACATCATCATGCCTTCCTAGACCTACATCTTTTTACATTGCTTTTCTTTCTCCAAGATTTGGCTTAACTTTGTATTTCCTAGTTCCATTATTCCGATAGGGGGGTGCGTTGTCGTGTTTGGCTCAAACCGATACCAACGAAGGACCAAGGGGGTTTCTAGGATTGATGCGCGGGGGTACTAACCTATATCGACACGATACAAATGATAGACGACTAATTTTGCACCAAGAACCATGATCCAAATGGAAATTGATGACTCCATGTCCCTCCATTCTCTCTCACCACATACTATCTAACTTTGAGTTCGTGTTGGACTGTGGACGGCCAATTGGAACAGAGCTCACAAGGCAAAGTTTGGAGACGTTATTCAACAAGCGCGTAATTGGTTTAGTGGTAAAATTCTCCGTTGCCATCCGAGCAGCGTCGGGGAGCCCTGGGTTCGATTCCCAGATTACGCATTGTTTTCTTCCTTCTTTCTATTTTTTTCTTTTGTTTTACTCTTTGTCTCTTCATTTTCTTGCGTCGTGGTGCATTTCGTCCTGCATGAATATAAATGGCTGTTTCAGTGGGCAGGCTGGTAAGGAGTAGAGAGGTGGCTGAATGTATTTCCATTCTCTGGGCCGTGGTCCATTCTTCAGGTGTCGTCCATGCAGGAGCTACCGCACAGGCTCACATCTCTACTTACCCTCTTGTACGAAAGTGGGCTCCCTCCCGGCCTCGGACTCTGCTGCACTCTCGATATATTCCTTGGGTCTCTCTTCAATTTTTCTGCCTTGCTCTCATTGACTACCTATCTTTTGGCCCTTTGCTTTGCCTTCCGACCTTGGCTCCTCGTCGTCGTCGGAGAAGAACCATCCATCCGTCCGCCTGAATGCCACGAACTAGCCCATTCAACACCACATCTAGATCTCACTTGGTGTGCCAACAGGATCCTACCTCGTGAGACTTACTTTGTGATTGCAAAATTAACTGACTCTCAGGTATGGCCGTCGCTCTAGTTGGCAACATTCAGCTTCGTTAGGTCTACCTACTCACTCGTTCAATTCCAGCCTGGGCCCTAACTTTGTGTGTCAACTGTTTCACCACCAGATTACAATACAGGGATTTCTCAGGCCAGTAACAGGCTCGGATCGGCGATTTATGTCCTCGCTTAGATTGATTAGATAGCCGGCTGCCCGCGGAAGTACCCATGATCCATCCGTCCATCTCTGTCAATAGGTACTCATCATGTGCTACCTACACATGACTACGTGGCTATTGGATATGTCTCAATTGATAGACAGTTGAACGAAGTCCAAAATGGCTGCTGTCGGTTTCGGAATTACGGATATTTGGGGCCCCAAAATCATCCTTATTGATGGCCAGAGCGCGTCTTAGCCAACTGTTTCTTCCCAACACATCCTCCCACCAACTCGCAAAGATAGAGACATGGAATGTTCCTGGGCAACAATTCGAGCGCGCCCATGCAACAACCTACGAAGGGTCGCTTCCTGCGGACAGAGCCTTCGCAGGATAAAATATCAGACAGCGATTCAGCCCGCCTCCAGTGTTCTCTCGCCTCCCCCAGACATTAGCGACGGCACAAAACTGACCATGTAACGTCAAATTCCATACAGGAGAAGGATTGCATATTGAATTAACTAGGGCGCTCAGCACACTGGCCTTGCTGATAGGGATTCAAAGGGTCTGGCTTGTTGGGACCATGAAGTCATTTCCCTCGTGGCTTTCGCGTCTCCATGACCGCTCGGCCGGGTGGTAGGGGAATTTTCAGACAAGTTCAGAATCCAGTCTGAAGCAGAATCTCCATTGCGACTTCTAGATTGCAATTTGTCCGGGTAGCATACGTCAATTGGCAATGTGTATTTCCTGGGCTTACCTGGGCAAGTAACCAGAGTCAATTGATCGCGCTGGGCTGCAAAAGAGGAAGCAAGACACAGGCCATGGTGATCAAGACGAAGGTTGAGGAACCTTGGATCCGCGTCTTCCCGTGTGTCGTACAAGACTCACACCATATGGGAGGGGACAAGGGCGCGGGCAACCGCCGAGTGGATGGATGGTTTGGCTGGTAATGATGAATGACAGTTGAGCATTTCTGATTGCTACGGATGAAACACGAAATCAATCCAGTCGAATCGACGGCGCACGCCCAGTCTGGATTCGCATCCTGGTTATCCGCGGTGATGACAGTAGAGCATCTGTTCGGGTTGTGCTCACCGACAAATCTTCCGGACCGGCTCATTATCTGTGTTTTTTTTTCTCCCTTCTTTTGCGCTTTCAAATGACGGCATGACCGCTGCTTGGTCCTCTTTTTTTTCATCTCTGTCGCTATGTTATGCGTCGAGGTCGAATGATTTCCCATCTCCATTCGACCCGGATCCATCGTTGCCGTTGTTCGCATCGTACGATTCCACCCTGGCAACAGACTCTCGACAAGGGGTAGGACTCTGGACCCCATTCGTCGCTCACATCTTTCAAAGCAGAGTTCCTGAAGCCTTTTGTACCTGCGTATTCGGATTTAAAATCTCGGGCGTGGGGATTTCTCGACTGCAATTGAACCGTTGCCATTGGCTCCTCAACCACAAGATGAAATCCCGAAGACGAGACCAGGACCCTGAGACTGACACGGGGGGCACCACACCACACCACACCCCAGAACTCTGCTCCGGAATGTTCCTTCATCGGCCGGGTTTTTTCCCATCTTCAAAAACAGCCGTGATCCCATCTCTAACTATGACTTTCGGGCCTCCGGTTCTACTCCTCAACCTCATCCCCGATCTCCTTCCTAGCGATTGACACTTCCTCGAGCGTGTCTGTGTCCAATTCCGCCCCAGTCTTGTGTGTTTCTTTCCTTTGCCTCCGCCATGGACATTGTCCTTGAGGTAGTCGATACCTTCGTCGGAGATCGCATCTGGGCCTCAGTGCTCCCCGCTCCACATCTCCAGACCGGCCCCGGGTCTAATGCGACGGCCCCCCTCACGTCATGGGAGTATAAGCCAACCTCCCCGAAGTTCTACTTTGAGCCCTCACAGTATGCTTATGAAAGTGCCTGGGCTCGAGACTATATCTTCCGTCAGGCAGTTTCGCTCTTCTTCATTACCTGGTGCGTCGAGTCGAGTCATCCCAGTCCAAGTACCATGGTCTGCCAATTGCAATTGATATGCCTGCTAACATCCTCTCAGGGTCTTTGGCCTCTTTAATTACTTCTTTTTCTCTACCCTCTCTTATCTGTTCATCTTTGATCATGACACATTATCACACCCCAAGTTTCTCAAGAACCAGATCTGGCTGGAAATCAAGCAGGCATCCCTTGCCATGCCCGGTCTCAGTGTCTGCACCACCATGACTTTCCTCCTCGAGGTTCGTGGCTACGCCAGGCTCTACGACGTCACTGAGGAAGGCCCCGGGTTATGGTACGACTACACTCAGATATTCTTCTTCATCATGTTCACCGACTTCTGCATTTACTGGGCACACCGGTGGCTGCACGCCCCCTTGGTCTACAAGTACCTGCACAAGCGTCACCACAAATGGATCATGCCCAGCCCGTACGCCAGCTACGCGTTCCACCCCCTCGACGGCTTCGTCCAGTCGGCACCTTACCACTTGTACCCGCTGCTCTTCCCCATGCACAAGTTCGTCTTTGTCGGCGCCTTCATCTTTGTCAACTTTTGGACCATTGCCATCCATGATGGAGAATACATTACCGACAACCCGGTCATCAATGGCTCTGCGTGCCACACTGCGCACCATTTGTTCTTCAAGTATGTCTGATTCCATAGACTCCTCGGCTTCTATCTGCCATGTTGTAAAAAGCAGCAAACGCTAACATTCTTGATAGCTACAACTACGGCCAGTTCACCACCCTGTGGGATCGCCTTGGCGGAAGCTACCGCAAGCCCGACGTGGCGTGGTTCAACAAGCGGACCAAGAAGTCCAAGGAGACCCTGGCTGCTGGTATCAAAGAGATGGAGCAGATCCAGAAGGAGGTTGAGGGCGATGTGGATGACCGGACCTACGTCGACCTCCAGAAGAAGAAAAATTAATCCTAGCGGCTGAAACGCTGCGACAAAGAGTTCCTTGAAACCGCACCACCATCAAAGCAATGGTGGCGGAGCAAGGGAACTCTATGAACAGAAATGACATACAAACAGGAAAGAACGGTTGTTGAACGACCCTTCTGGCGAACATGCTCCAATTAGGATCAGAGGTGGTGGACGATTGGCAGACGGACGAGATACTCAGTAATATAGTAGGCCGGTGGGCAATTGATATCTTGAGCGGGAAGAATGCACGGCAAAGACTGACACCGGTCTGAGAACCTGCTGCATCGGGTTGACCAGAGTGGGGGCCTTTTCAGAAGCTAAAAGAGAAGCGCCCAGGTATATATATATATGGATAAAAAAGGACATATTAATACAGATTGTTTTTCGTTTTAAGTATCACCATTACAGAGCAACACCAGCACATACCTGTTGTTCTGTGGGCCTACTGTAGTAGATGGATCAATGGTGCAGGGTAGTCCGTATTTGCTAGAGCCACCCGGTGTGGCCTGAAGCGCAGGTCCTCGGTCTGCTTGGGGAATAGCGCGGCGGTGACCCCACCTTTCCGCCTTCCTCGCCGTGGGCTGAAAGGGCGTGTACAGATCAACTGCCGATTTGCTCGCCGCACTTCAAGTAGCCGAGATCCCCAACCGATACCTGCGTCCTCACGCTCCGCTGTACTGTACCCGTGTCCTGGGCTTGTGTCGGTTTTGCCCTTGTCGCGAGACTGATCGCTTGCAGTTGCAATGGGGCCGGAGCCAGAGGCCACTCCAGACGACCCTCGACCACCACATCGTCAACGAGTCAAGAAGACACGATCCCGCTTTGGTGAGTAGCTGGCCCTCATTCCCCACTCGGAGCTCCCCCGAAAAGCACCTCTGTGTGTTCTTACATGCGTGTCTGTGTGTATATGCGTTCAAGTGGTGTGAGTTTGACTGACCGACATACTACAGGATGCAATACTTGCCGTACCAGAAAGGTATGTTGTAGTGTTGAGATATTTTTTTTTAGCTCCTTTATCGTTATCTGCCTGTCGTTGATATTCATTCTTTTGTTGACATGGCCATTTCTTGAACAGGTCAAGTGCGATGAGCGGCCAAATGGCTGTGCCAACTGTGAGAAGCTGCATCTTGAATGCTCGGGCTATCAACGGGCCTCCAACCCGGTGAGGGGAGGCGGGAAGAGAACCTATCGCTCCTGTAACAACTGCCGTCTGGCTCGGTGTAAATGCTCTGGAGATCGCCCTGTCTGTGTAGCATGCCGCGAGAACAACCTGCAGTGTTCGTATGAGAACACGTCGAAGCCATCCTCGTCTTTTGAACCATCGTCCCAGCGACCAAGCGGAGCGCCTTTAACAGCATCCACGCCTCGGGATAGTACGGATGACAAATCTCATAGTCGTCGATCATCTATCCTGTCTGCATCTAGCAGTGCTGAGGACTCTCCTCTATCATGGTACGTTGTCTCTTTGTCGGTGTTGCATGGTAGTATGTCGGTCAGGCGTGGAAGACTAACAAGGCTCCCTTTCCTAAGGTTATGCTCGCATGAACTCCCTGGCCCAAAGCATCTCAGGGTGTTGGTCATGTCTTACTTTCAAAATTTCCATCCTCTACGCTGCTTTGCATTCATACATAAGCCATCTTTCCTGCGGCGGCTAGATGAACGGCCAACCTCGAGCTTGCAAGACAACGCACTGCTCCACATTGTCTGCACCTTGGGCGCACAGTAAATAACACCTTCATACTCTGTTGACCGATAGGTTTTCTAATCCCTTCAACAGATTTTACGCCTTGGAGCATAGTGACACTGTTCAGCCACTGCCCACGTCCTTCATCCTCAAAGCGGGGTGTCATTGGGCCAAGACAGCCCAACGGTTATTGTTGGAAAATACGGGCAGCATATCGGTGGAGGGTTTAATGGTTAGTATATTCTTGGCTACCTGCTCATTTTCAATCTGATAGTAGCTAAAATTCACCTCCCCGGTCGCCAGACTGCACAGCTGTTGTACGATTATGCGCTTCGAATGGCCAACTTCTCACAAGCATTCATCCTCAGCGCCTTGATGGTACGGATGGCGCAGGCTCTCCAGATCAATCTCGAGTACTCAACAGATCTCTACAATGAAGGTCCAAGTGTTGATCTCTCAACCACTGTCCGAGAATCACGCAGGCGGCTGATGTGGAGCTGCTATGTGACCGATGTTCTCTGCGGCAGTGGTGTTGACCAACTCATGCTGGTTCATGAGAAGGACATTAAAATCCAGCTTCCATGCAACGACTGGAGTTTCCTCCATGAGCGAGCATGCATTACTAGCTCCCTACAGGGGGGTGCCTTAGACATTGCTCCCAAAGACCTAACTCCCTCAGATCTCATTGACAACATGGGAATGCTGGCCTTCTTCATACAGCAGACCGAAATCCGGAAACGCGTTTTGAGATACATCAAGCACCTGGACGTCGCCGAGATGCCGTGGATTCCGCACTCCGAGTTTGCACAGCTTAGTTCGGAGCTTCGTTCATGGCACCAGTCCTTGCCCACCAATTTGCAGTTTATCAGCTCGACGATATACATGCGCAAGGAGAGCTCCCAGTTAGGCGCACTCTGTCTCTTCCATTGCTCGTTCCATCAAACCATGTGTGATTTATTTCGCATCGGGACCCCGGCAGTTTATAAACTTAGATCTGCATTTCACTTCCCCCCAGAGCAGCGATCGTTCCAGAAGGAACTAGAGTGGACGCTATTCAAGAGCGCGAGGACACTGGCGGCTATCATTGCTGAGGCGGAGAGACACGGCCCACGGATGATTGGAGATAGCTGGCTCCCGACGATTGCCTATGATAGCAACCGCATCATGCTCTTCTATCTGACCCAACTTTCAGATTCGCCCAGAAGCAGCAAGTTTGATTTGATCCTCAATACCATCCCGTACTTGCAGAGCAACCTGAAGGCTCTCAAGACAATGAAAACCATGAACGTAGTTGCCGACGGCCTCGTAAGTTGATCATTTTCAGGTTTGACCAAACCCCCGATTTTCTAACAATCATATGTACAGGCCAGAGCAGCAGAAGAGATGTTGGAAAAGCTGGGAGTAGACTCCAACAACGTTCTACCGCTTCCCAACGTCATTCTGGACGATCCTTATCTCGCCCGCCTAACGAGAGAGAGCGTTCATGGTGCACCCTCCCAAGCCGCGCCAGACTACGTCCTCAACCCTCTGTCCATCTACCGTATGGCAAGGAATCAGATACCGGAGCGTCACCAACCAGAAAGCGTGGCCTCACGCTCCGAACCGTCGTCCACTCCTGCCAATAGCAACTTGGCGCCGAGCGATGAGGCCTACCCAAACCAGACTGGCACTACTCCTGTGCAACAACGGCCAGAACCTCGGGACGCCTATACCGGTTTGGATACTCCAGGACCGAACTTGGACATGTTTTTTGCGCCACCAGCAGGACTGGACTGGCAGCCCGTGGACATTGTAGTCGGATCTGACATGACTGCAGAAGGTCTGCTACCTTGGGTGGGGACCTCACAGATGGGCGAACTTATGTTTGAGCCTTCAAATTGACTCTAATAATTTTTTTCATATATTTTCCCCTAATGTTTAGTAACATAATTTATTCCCACGCTACAATGATGCAAAATCCTGTCCTCATCCCGATCTTGGGTTCCCTTCTCCTTTCCTAATTTTCCTGGGGATATATTTGTTTTTTTCTTGTTTCTAGTTTACAGTATTCCTTGTTTACTCTGCGTCCAGAGGACAAACGGGGGCGTTGTCATTTACTTGGATCCCTCCTCGCTTCTTCCAGTACATATCTGGATAGGGCAGCTTCCAGCCACCCTCGTCCAAGGGAACGGAGAGCCACAGCCTCATGAGATGTCTCGGGGGGCGAGGGACGCCGCTCTCATCGACGCTTCCCGGGGCGTAGTCCTTGTACGCCGTACGGGCATGGAAGACGTGGGAGTTGCTGACAAACTGGATGTCGCCGGGGTCGAGGATCATGTGCAGCGACTCGCGCAGGCACGTCTCCTCGAGGACCCTGATGGCGCGGAGCTGGGCCTCGGACAAGGGCGGGATCTGGGCATCGGGTCCAGAGTTGAAGCGGGAGAGAGAGGTGACATTGTTGGGGTCGAACTTGCCGTATACGCGAGGCTTCCCTGCCGGGTCGTTCTCCATGTAGAATACGGAGGCGCGGATCCAGGGCTTCTCGCCCTCGGATACCTCACCCTTGCGATCAAGATACCAGATGGGTTCGCAGAGGGTCTTGGCCACGTCGGGGTTCTCCCTCTGTAGGCAGTTGAAGATGTGGTGCTGGGATACAATGTCGCTCTCGCCGCCTACCTCTGACTTGGCAATGCACAGCAGTCCCACGACATCAGAGGCATCGGTGTGGAAGTATTGTCTGTGTGTAGATGGTACATATCAGCGGCTTGTGTCGGGCGGATGAGTTTGGTCGATCAAGTTAGTGCGCTTGACTTACCTGGCGTTGGTGCGATAGATGCGAACCCGGTCCGTCTTGGTAGGGTCTTCTCCAAGATCCTTGACGTGGCCCAGGACATGGCCACGGCCGTTCTGGCTAGTGAAGTAGCCAATATGGGCGCCGAGTCCCATGTATGCGGTTGCTGACTTCTTCAGGCCCCATGCCTGAGCAGGAATGTTCTTGAAGAGCCAAAAGCCTTGGCCGTCGACCAGCTCCTTCTTCAGAGCGGCCATACGACCGGCGAGTGTGGGGAGTGGGAAGAGATTCTTCGTGATACCCGTCAAGGGTACCTCTGACGCAATGAACTTCTCTGCTGCTGCCTCGATTTCGGCAATCTCGTCGGCTGCGAAGGCATATGTCCATTTTTCAGGGTTGTTCTTGAAGTCCTCGGCTTTCCACGCCGTGACACCAGTGATTTCCTTGGGAAATTTGTCATAAGGCTGGATGGCTGAGTAGACTGGCTCATGCTGCCCAGAGGTCTTGAAGCCATCGTGGAAGATGTCCTTGTTGACCGTACCTGGCTCAATCCAGGGAGTAGGAGCTTGGACAGACACTGACGCCATGATCATGTGAGGGAGGATGACTATCAATCAAGTACCTGGCACTTATGGGGGGTTGAATCTGTATATAGCTACGGTTTTGACGAGTCATCATGGTGACTTCCATACAACTTATACGTCCCATACCACATCCAGGCGGGTTTCCATGCGTCGGCAAACTTTCCGCGAGCTTACGCGACGAGTGTCCACGGCCACCATCGACAAATCGAGATGGTGTCGATGGCGTGCTTGAAGCCATTCATGTCGTTCTCCTAGGTTCACTCCTGGGGGCGTCGTTTGATATCAGCTAATCCTCTTACGGAAGGAATACCACGTTGATAGGATCACCCTTGTATCCACTCGACTCCGCTTTGAGCGCACGACTGGTCCAGCCACCCAACCACAGGCAAGATTAATCTATCACTCTCCATACTAACACCATCCATCCCCCGCATTGCGTGATTTGATTCTGGAGGAGGGTCCGTCTATTGCTGTGGGTTGGATGGAAACTGATCCTTTCCCCTGGTTCATACAAGTCAAGTCTGTGTCTGTGAGAGACACTTCCTGCCGAGGGAACGGGCAGAAAAGTACATATACGTATGGGATGGATCAAGGCTCTCAACGGCAGGCCACCCCATATTCGGACCAGACGAGCATTGTATTGCATGTGCAGGTAGCATTCGGACATTTGTCAAGATGAAGGCATCGGACTGGAAGTCGGTCACTCCATACTTGCTGTATTGCTGCCTCGTCTTTAATGCAGGCAATGTCTTGTTCGGCATGTAAGCCAATGCCAACATTTTCTCTGTTTGTTGTCTTGTCACTTACACAGCAGATAGTGATGTCTCGTCGTTTGGCTCTCTCCAAGCCCTCCCCAGCTTTCTTAGACAGTTCGGCGAGCTGCAGCCTGATGGGAGCTATGGCCTCTCCACGAGTCGGAAGAGTATTATGAATTCAGGTTAGAAAACATGCCTGTGGTTCTTCCTACTTAAGTCTATTGACACATTTGTCACTCAGTGAACTGGACCGGCAAACTTGTTGGCTGTGCTATCTTCGAACCTCTACTCGACCGTTTCGGCTACAAAAGAACCGTTTACATTCTGGCCGCCATCCAGATCATTGCTGTTATCCGTATGAACCCTACCTGCACGCCACAGTTCAAAATCACAAACTAAAAACAGGCCATAGTCGAAGTGTCGGCGACCAATTGGATCCAGTTCTCCATCGGTCGCGTCTTCGCCTATCTTGCTGTGGGCATTGTTGAACCTCTCATCCCCGTCTATCAGGCAGAACTCGCCCCGGCACCCCTCCGAGGCTTCTTTGCAGGAAACGTCCAGGTTCTGGTGCATCTTGGGAGTATCTGGGGTGCTGGTATGAGCCGTGCATATGCCGACGAGACTGGCAAGAAGGGTTGGATCATCCCAGTCGCCGTCCAGATGATTCCTGCGCTACTCCTCTTCATTGGCGTTCCTTTCTGTGTCGAGTCCCCACGCTGGCTTCTTGCCCATGGTAGAAAGGTATATTTCTCAATTGTTGTTCACTCATAAAGGGCAAAAAATCCAGCTGACTCGTATATAGGAGGAAGCAATAGAAAGCTTAAACAAGGTCAGACCTGCCGAAGATAAGGAAAGCGGACAGACTCTTCTAGAGATCGAAGCATGCGAGGAAGCCCTTCTAGAAAGCAAAGTCCAAAACCAAGGCCAATGGAGGGATCTATTTAAACAGTCGTACATCAACCGCACTATTGTAAGCCATCTTACTTTCCAATCCCTGATTCTCATAGTTGATGACAAGCTCACAACCATGAACCACAGATCGTCTCTTTCATGTTCTTCTTTCAGCAAGTGACGGGCCAACAGTTCGCCAACTCGTACGGCCCCAGCTTCTTCAAGAGCATGGGACTCGCCTCGGACAAACTTTTCACATACTCGACTCTCATCCCCCTTGCCGGCCTCGTTGGCTGCATCATCGCCGTCCTTTTAACCGACACGGTAGGCCGTCGGACCCTGTGCATAATAGGGGCTGCCCTCGCGACCATGTTCAACGCTCTGATCGGGTCCATCGGCTCCAAGCCGGACGCGAAGAGCAACGCCACGGACAGCAACGTCGTTGTCGCCTCGGTGATCCTGCTCAACGGCGTCTGCAAGCTCGGCGTGGCCAGCCAGTGCTGGCTGATTGGCTCAGAGATGGGCGGCACGCAGCTCCGTAACAAGCTCATGGGCTGGGGTGTCATGGTCGACGTCTTCTCGGCCTTCCTCGTCACCTTCTTCACTCCCTACCTACAGGCTGGTCCCCAGATCCAGCTGGGTGCCCGGGTCGGGTACGTGTTCATGGGTCTCGCCGCGATTGCCTTCTTTTTCTTCATCGGTTTCATCCCAGAGCTCAAGGGAAGGTCTCTCGAGGAGGTGGACGAACTATTCGAGGTAAGAGTTCATGTCTCGGAAATGTATACCGCTAGAAAACTAACTTGGCACTTTCACAGAGAGGACTCTGGGCGTGGCAGTTCAAGAATGCCGAGACACACGGCGTCGGTGCGCGAATCGCAGCCATGGAGGCGGGAAGGACGGTTGAGCCAGAGGTACAACACGAAGAAGATAGAGATGTGCCTAAAGCACAGCGCGTGACTAGCCAGTCGAGTTGATATCATTCCATAGACTTAATGGGACGGTTGATAGGTTGCTGAGCGATATCATTTACGCCCAAGCTTAGAATACGGGCTTAATACAGACATGGTTTTTGCCCTGATATACGTATAATAAAAGCTTCCGCGTGTGTATCACAGAAAGAAGCAAATGATTGTGGTTTTTACTTTAAAACTTCCAGTGACAACTGGCAGCTCCTGAGGATCATACCTTCAGAAGGGAACAACTTCAGTGTCAGTGTATGCCAAAGCGCAACTCATATTTTAATCATCGAACCTGACCTATGGTCTAAACTCTTAGTAGTCCATTTCAATCTGATGTATAAGCATAGAAGCAAAGCTCAAGTCATTGTCAAACTGCTTTCTTTACTCAAGACAACCAACACCTCTCGTTGACACTCCTCGAGCTTGTACCCATGTACCTCGGAGGCCATGCGAACTATTCCCTATTAGAGAAAGGGGGTGTCAATAGAAAAGCTACATCGCCGAAGGGACCTCTTCCACATAACGAGGGCTAATTAGTAATCTAGCACGACGTTTTCCTCGGCCAACGGAAGATAGTTGATGCGCATTCACAGCTTCGATATCACACTCCATCAACGAGCTTGACATTCTTCTTCAACATTTCCAATTAATTGTTGGAAAATTCGAGGGGCGCATTGGAGTTGGTATATTAGTCAATGGAGCATTAATAGAATTCAAATGGCGTCATGCACGCTACAAGTGACGAAGCACAGGATCGTCACCTACTTTAACTCGGATGGGTCGCTTGGGAGACCCTGCCGAGCAGTCCGTCAACAAAGATCCTGATAGAAACAAGGGAAGCATCAACTGATTCATAACGAACCTAATTATTAATCTTCTCTGAATCGACCCTCCGCTATGCGCCAAGGGTACCGGATACACCGTTCAAGCGGGGTTGACACAGCTTCTAGGTAACATGGGTATCTCAAGTAACCATGGGGAGGGGAGGGGAGGGGAGGGGAGGGTGTGAGTTGATTCAAGTATATATCATCCCAACCAACAGATGAAGCCTCTCTCAGTGCCTTTATTCGCCATTGTATCCAAGTTTTGCTTATTAAAAAGCCCATCTTGCTTCCAAGAGGGTCTCGCAATGATGGGGAATTAACTCGTTCCTCCGAGCGTTGAGGCCGGGTATTGCTTACTAGACGAAGGTTTACCGGACCCAGAGTCGACCAGAGTCAATTGGGATGCATATAGTAACCTAGCAGGTTACCCGAGGCTTGTGAGCAGGAAATGAGCACTATTGGATGTTGATAACCGTGCATTAGATGTTGACCCTCAGCTTTACTTCTTAAGATAGCTCATGTCGGCACCCTCATATTTAGAAGAGAAGGTGCGAGGCTCTCTTCAAACCGAATCCCCATTAGAACCGCGCACCCAGCTGGTTATTATGGTTTTAGACTCAGGCATGAGTGGGAGGCGAGTCATGCCACACAGGAGCTTAGTGAAATAGTCGTCATGAATGTGACGACCAGGTCGAACACTTCAACATTAACCTAAGCCCAAACTACAATTAGAACCCTTCATAATTCATGACAGCCATGAATGCCCCATAACCAAACACTACAAAACATCACAGTATTAGAGGCCACTTGGATACCAGGGACAGACACCAGTTTCATCCTTGAACTTGTGCCTTTTATTCTGTTCTGGCAAGACTCAAGGGGAAAAATCAAAGAAGCTCAGACTTTATATGTACACTCCAGCCAATAAACCCATCCCTCCCACCATATCCGTCTATTTCGTAGGCTGGGGGGTCACGGCATAAGTTGGCCGCACGAACCTGCAAAAGCAATCCATGTCAGTTTTCCGTACCAGTCATTAGAACGGACCCGGGGTGAAACATACCTGTCTGAGTTGTACACCTTGAAGTTCTCGCCCAGCAGCTCCTTCTCGCGGGCCTGGTCGGCCCAGTATCGTCGAACCTGGTCACGGTCCTCTTCGGCCTGAAGGAGGGGAGTCAAATGAATGCGTGCCCACATCTTCTCACGGGCCAATTCACTATTTGTTGCAATCGCCCGTTAGCAAATCCCGGTCTCCTCGATTATGAAAGCACGCGTTATGCTTTTGGAAAATCCCATCTCCGTGCGACTTGTCCTTCCAGGGTAAGGGAGCGAAACGTACTTTCCCTCGCGGATACCAACGATCAGCTTGTACCAGCCGTACGTCATCACAGCACCCATTCCGAGGAGCATGATTCCGGGTCGGAAGCCCTTGGCAGGCAGGTTGCGCTATTTCGGATGATTGTCAGCACATCTTTGTCCCATGCCACCGTTCGACAAAACCCTAGCCTCGAGGAAACTCCTTCTGCGCTCCCACTCTAAGCAGCCGCCACCTCCGAAACACAAGGCCAATCATTTTCTCTCGAACTCTCATCCTTATACGAAGGGGACACCGGGGGTTTTTGGTAGGGCGTTGCGCACCTTGTACTGGACGGGCTCGTACCCGCCCTTGGGGGGCATATCCTGAGGCATGGTGGGCGTGTTGGATTAGCCGCGGGCGCGGTCTCTCGGGCGGAAGATGGGTCAATTGGGGCGTCGTCGGTGCGTGGCCTTCGTCTCTGCACGGTGATGGGCCGTTGGGAGCTGATCCGGGCGTCTGCGGCGGTCCGGATGTCGATTCGTCGGTTGAGCAATTGACGGAAGCGCTGTTTTGCTCTTGTGAGGTGAGTTGAATTGAAGCTCGGGTGATTACATAAGGCGGAACGGTGGGTCGGGCCTCCTCCACTCACAGTCGCCATAATTCCAAGCCGGAGGGATGTATCTTCTGATGTACCGACCCGGAAGAGAGCCACCAGCCAGGGAGAAGCCAGGCTCAGCATTCACCAGGTTGACCATGCATACAAACAGTCAATGGATATGGACGATCAAGCCTTGAGGCCTTTGTTTGATATTTTACACCAGTAAGTTCCAACTAAACACAGGCTTCCGAACACGCCTCCTCTCTCCAACGCCAAATGTAAATGTAAGCCAGACACAACAGATAGTATATCCCATTCTCCCTCCTCAAACGACCAGGGTATCCCGAAGTCATCCATGGCCACGAGCGAGGCTAAGAGCTGCTCCCGACTCGTTCCTATTTCTCAACAGAATAGTAAAAATTGAACCCATAAATCAAGCAGACGCCAACCAGATGTGCGATTTCATGTTCCACAAATCAAAAGCCTTGACCATCGCCATCCCTCCAACTCCATCAGTCGTTGCCTTCCAGCTCGGCCATCATCTCCCGCTCCAGGTCGGCCTCTAAGCTGTCCATCTCCTCTTGCTCTTGCGCCTGGAGCTGCGAGGGCGAGAGCTCATCATCGCCTGTTGTCGGAACAGGCGTTGGCAGGCTCTGGCTCTCTTCATCATCCAGGTCTTCATTAGATGTGTGGACAGACCTGAGGCCTGAGGCCCCTCGGTTGCGTGCCACTCTCTGCTTCTTGGCAAGAATGCTCTCTCCGCCAGGGCCATCGGCTTCAGACCCGCTGTCGCCATCATCGGGAGGAGCCTTACGCTTCAACCCGACAGACAGTGTAGTGGTCTTTCGGTCTGGCTCGCCGCTGTCCGACTCTCCGTCTTTGTCGGCTTCTGATCCACTCAGCTCCCCGTCTGCATCGTCACTGGCATCAGTTTCGTCGTCGTCCAATTCGTCATCATCCTCGAGACCCAGGAAGTCGAGCATCTCCTTGTCAGCTGCATCCCAGTCTAGGTCCTTGAGATCTTTGGCCGTGTCATTATCTTCGGCCTCGGACGTATCCGTCTGCTCCTCCGAGACTGCCCTATCAGCAGCAGACACATTAATATAGTATGGCCGCTCATCAAGACGCCTCCATTGGCTGAGAGAGTCTATCAACCAATTTTGGTTCACGATCTGGATACTGGGAATCTTTGCAGCTTGCTGCACCTTCTTGGTTCGAGGGCGAGCTGTCGACACAACGAGGTGAGTGACTCGTTTGGAGATATTGTCGAGAACCTGTGCACCGTGGCTCTGCGCCTGCATTCCGATCTCGGACTCTTCGATGTTAACTCCAAGAGGAACGAGACCAGACAGAACGATGACCAATCCACTAAGCACATTTGACTTGAGCTCGTCCAAGATGTCACCAACATCGGGTACCATTGAAAGGTCAACTCCGTCATCGATGGATCTTCGCCTTTGTTTTGTCTTGCTGTCCCCAGGTCGATGCTTGGGATCTGACTCTCTGCGTTCCTCTCTCCTCTTGTCGTAGGTTTCATAAAAGGCGCTGTGCAGGTCTGTCAGATGGTCTTGGAGCGCGATAAGCTCCTCGTCGTCATCCGTAAGCAGATTCTGCCTGTGGTGATGATCGCCAGCTTCGTTTTCCTGGCCCGGTTGGCCATCCTCCTTATCCAGCTCTTCCTGCATGTGCAGAAGAGGCCGGTCTGTCAACTGCTTCTCCAACACTCTTTCCTGCTCCTCGGCTTTACTCTGTAGGCTACTCTCATCGTCGGCGCCGCTCATCCGAGCAAGCTCATCAAGCGGCGATGCCTTGGCGGCAGGTTTCTCGTCGGTCTCCATTTTGGGACTCTCATTTGTAGTAGTTGCAATGGTGCCATTTGTTGGAGAGGGTACAATGTCCGTTCGCTTAGGCAAGAAGCTCGAGTTGATATCGCCTATTCCCTTGAAGAAGTCGTATGGGACCACTTTGATCAGGTTTGGGCGGTTCATAGGCCAGACATCAGCACGGTCATCAATAATAACCACCATGTTGGTGCTGACGGGGAAGAGACGCTGTAAGCTCTTGGCAGTGATGCTTCCATTCTCGTCACGGCTGATGACACGATTTCCGAAGAGCTTTCTGTCCGGATCCACGATACGAGCAATATTTTGCGCGTAAGCTCTCGTACCCATGGTGTAGACATGAAGCTCGTACATGGTGCTGATCTCTTGGAGGAATTCCTCCAGCCCTGGGCGGAGTTTTATGTAATAGGTGCAGCCGGTCACGTAGCTGCGCGGCCCGTCGTCACTCAATTGGAAACTCTTAACATCCTTAACAGCGTTGTGATTCGGGTTCGAGGGATCGCGCATCCACTCGCCGACGGTCGGCTCGATACAGGCATGGATAATGGTTTGGTCGAGATCGACGACGAGAGTGAGCTTGCGCTGGCGCAGAAGACGCTTCTGGGAATCATTCTCGGCTTTCATCGCGACACCCTCGCTGACCATGAGCCCGGTCTGGTCGTGTGTCATATTGATCATGGCGCGTTCCGTGTCTCTTTCCTCGCTGGCCCAGTTGATCTCCGTCATGTCGGCGCCGCACAAGCTGCACAGGCCCTGGATCTGAACCTCGTGGCCACAGGCTTCCTGCACAGTCATGCACGGGGTGTCGGCATTGATGACCATGCCTTCCTTGATGCGCCATTCCTTCAGGGTGCCCTCAGCTGGGCTGTCGTACTCGGTGTAGGTGGTCTCATCGGCCCAATTATCCTCGCCAACGCGTCTCCTCCATGTAAACTTGTACTCTATGATTGTTTCTTGCTTTTTTATGTTGTCGCCCGGCTTCTTGAGAAGCTTGGTGATGGTGATGGGGTAGTGCAGGCGGGAGCCTAATGACACGACCTTGTCGTACATGATCGCGAACCGCCGCCGTCAAGGAGGGAGGGGGGCGCAATCCAAACTAAGTTCTGCAGAGGTAAGACAGTGTGAGTGAGCTGGTCTGGTTCGCAACAGCCAAGGTGTTTATGGGCAAATTGTGCACCTAAAGAGCTCCCCCGTTCTCGGTCCTTGTCAGCTCCCAAGCTCCGATCAAGCCCATGGCCTGCCTTGGATGAGAAAGCAGCACAGCAGAAAAGAAGTCGGGCCGGACGCGAAAAGGTCAGCACCTATTCAATTGCACAAGAGGCGTTGCGATGGCAGCCCGGGGTGTGATGGCGAATTGGTGGGTGCCGGAAAGGTGGTATCGAGCTCTCCTAGAGATGGTTTGGAACCTTGGATCGTTGTGTGGTGGTTCAGTTGCCAAGCTGCGAACCTCGCTTTTATGTACTGGGCTGGCCGATTGCTAGGTACCAATGTACCCTATACCAGGTCCAATAGCCGTGTCGCAGTTTTCAGTGCTGCCTCCCAGAATACCAGGTCACGTGGTGGGGTATTTAAGTGGGGATGATAGGAGACAAAGGTACGTATCGTCTGCTGGCCAAAGGCACAGAATAGGACAACACAACCGGCGCAAAGGAAAAAAATGGAAGTGTTGGAAATAGTATTTATCACAAGTAGGCAAGACGCCAACGCCCAGCGTTTGCTGCGTCTGGGGATGCGCTGGGTGGTACTGGGTACTTGTATTCACTAATGAGGCGGGGAGCAGAAGTCAGTACTGGCAAGTACCTGGATTACGCACGATCCTGGGGAGAGGTGGTACACAAGTACAAGAGCTCCAGCCAGGCCGAGCCCAGGTTGTCGGGGAATAAAGATTTGGGCAAACGGGGATCGTACCACCAATGAATGGCCTGTGCAAGTTCTGTGGAGTAAACGAGCTTCCGATGATGCTAACAGCGGGTGAGGGTGCTGGTCAATGCTGTAAGTGCGGCGCAAACACTCCGCAAACAACCAGAGGCAGAGGTACCTCTGGGCTGGGTTGAACAATGAAGTGCGATGCGGTCAGGTGGCAGGGCGGCAGGCAGGGGACAGAGGCCTCGCAATGACGCGAGACAATGAGGCAGGTACGGCAGGGCGCCACAGAATGAACGCCTGGGTCGCAGAGAAGGCTGGTTGTTCGTTGACTCTTCGGATGGAAGCAAGGGTGCTGGCTGTGTCTCTCTCGTAGTACTTCGGCAGTCACTCAGAGGTGGGAAGACCCCGCCCTTTTTGTAGTTTGGCTGCCCGCCGTAACAGTTTAAGCGTTGCGTCTGCCTCCCTTGTCTCTCACAACCCATGCTGCATCTACCTAAAAGGACGGACCACCGACCAGCCTGCGGGCCGTGACTTAGTTCTGACTCACGTACAGAGGGAGGTGTTCGCAAACTACCTTAACGGCAGGGCAGGCACTGTGGTTGATGCACCTCACTAATGCCCAGGCTGGAGCAGGCCTCGTAGCTGCTGGACTTCAGCGCCGACCGCTAGCCCACTGAGGCCCATGGATGAAGCTCATTGTCTCCTGTTGCTAAAGAGCTATCGGAGTGGAGGTAGCTTGTTGAGCCCCACTCACACCCCACCATGTTTGCTTGATCATGCGACAAGCTGCCTCCTACCCTAGACAGTCCCTATTGCCACCAACATATGATATTGCTTTGTTGTCGGAAGGGAGGGGCAGTTGTGAGTTGAAGTTAGAACTACTAAACATACTGGGCATAGAATGAATTGGATTGTTCTCACATCTCACTTCTTTTACGCAATTAATGCTACAGGACAACTACGCGGTGGTTGAGCCAGCTGGGAGTTATACCATAATGAAGTATCTCTTAGGCAGTCGTGATTACAATGTCTGTCGTGAATCATACAATCCCATCCCTCATCCCTTCTTCGCAACCAATCCCTCTAGGTGTCATCAAATTCCAAAACTATATGCATATGCACGTGGGTATCTCAGCGTTACCATTCCGCTGCCGTCGCCCCCTATAAATCCCCTCAAGCACTGGCCTGCACGACTTTGAAGCCGTCGGAGATCAATTTCGCGATGTCCTCGTTCTTGTGTGGTAAGAGTCCGAGGGCAAAAGTCACATCGTTCCACTGCCTCTCTGTCTCGCAGCGACTCAGTCTGGCCGCGAGCTTCTCTGACAGCTGCCTGGCATGTTTTTCCTGCAACTCGTGTTAGTGCTGGGCTGGACCCCCATAACTTGATGCCACTATCGGGACGTACCTTTTCTACGAATCCTAGCAGGAAGCGTATAATCCTCTTGAAGCTCTCCTCGTCCATGCCACCGCTGCTGAGCAAACTGAACATGTCCACAAAGTGATTGTATACAGCATTGTCCTTGGTGCTGAGTTCAGTGAAGAACATCCTTGCCTGGTCTGCGATCCGGCGGTCCTCGTCCTCCAGACATTTGGCCATCTCACCCAGCTGCCCCTTAACCTTGACTTGCCCGGCCAGAATGAGGAAAGTGAGGGTCATCAAACAGGTGCGTTTGACCGATGCATCCGTGTCTGCTAACCGGCGGTAGAGGAAGTCTGTGTTCTCGTCGATGAGGTGATTGAAGCTCACAGCCATGTCACCAAGCGCAATGACCGCGTTGGATCGAACAATAGCGTCGGGTGAACGTTCCATAATTGTGATAAGTAGTGGAAGGTTCGTCTCGCAGTATTCGGATGAGACGCACATGAGCTTGGCCAGGCAGAGCGTAGCAGCAGCTTGGAGACCCTTGTCGGCATAAGTGGTGTTGTTGGCGCAAATGTCTGAAACCAGAGGTCCAAAGAGAGCCAAGAGTGAGTTGGGCCCGTAAAGAAGCTCCCGTTCTCGAATGTGCGCAATCGCCTCAGTAAAATCATCCTCCGAAGTGCCACCGATGAGATCTAGCTCATCAGCGTCCTCCTTGGGCTTGTCTGCCTTGCCTGCAGATGCAAGCTTTTCCTTCTCCTGCTTTCTGCGTTTGAAGTCAAGCTCGCACATTTCAAGATGCACGATCTGCTTGATAGCGACATGCCCAACAACGAACAGCAATTGTGACAAGCTGATGGCGTTATCTCTATTCGGCGGTTTGTTTTGGCTCATGGGTATTTGAGTCATAGTTGGGTCTGCGAATGCACCCACATGCTGTGTAATATTCTGAGTTATCTGCTGTGTCTCATCGCGCGAAGTAGGTCGTGATTGTGGCTGTCCGAATACTGTCCTCGTTTTGCGTCGAATGATGTTGGAGCAGAGTGTATCTGGGTGCTTTGCAATAGCATAGATGGCACTGATTGCCTGTTCGGCAACACCGTACCACTCTTTGCTGTCGGAAGGGACCTCAGAAATGGCTGCAAGCCTCACACACACCGCGTGGTCGTTCGGGAGTCGCGAGAACTTAACTGTGGAATCCTTTGCTTGACGGCCCGTCGGGTTGATCCTTCGCAGTGCAACGCAAGTAAACTTGGCCAGCTGCAAGTCATTGCGACCATGTGAAGCGAGGCCAGTTCGCAGCATCGTCTCGATCTCCCCGACAACGATCTCAGGATTGGCAGTGGCCAACATTCCCAGAATGATGATTGCACCGCGTCGTTGAGTCCTCGATATTTCTCGCTTTTGCACACCATACACTTGCCAGAGCTTGTTGATCACAGCATCGGGGATCATACCCCCCTTCATCATGGTTGACAACAACTGCTCTAATGATGTGAGTTCGGCCGGGGTTGCGCCAAAGGTAAGACTAATCATGTTGCGTGCGATGTAGTTTGCAGCGTCGTTGGGGCTGAATGAAGTTGGGGCCTCGAAGAAGAGACGCTTGTAGCATTCAATGAGATGGGTCTGGACACCCTTGCCCTCATCGCTGTTACCCTTTGTCCAAATCAATCGAAGCATACGACGGATTCCAACTTTGTTCTGCTCAATGTTGTAGGCATCTCCGATTTCAAAATAATCGATAGCCTCAAGGACCTCGCTCTTGTTTCGCGATCCAAGGAGTTGGCAGATGGTGCCTGTCGCTTCGTGCAGCACTTCAATGAACTTGAGAGCTTCACTGTAGTACCGACGTGTGAGAGTGAGCTTTTCAATGGCTTCGCTAGTTGCAGCCTCCTCGCGAGCCTTTTTGACGGCCTCGAGCTTCTCCTCATCAGTCATCGCCTGGGGCTTTTCAGGCGAAGCAAGCTGAGTGGCATCATCTAGAAGGGCTGGGTCAACTGTCGTGTTGCCATTCTCTTCGCCAAATCCGGGAATGCCAGGAGGTGGCTTTAGAGCATCTAGTTCTTCCTGAACCTTGTCGTATCGGGCCTGCCACTCCTTCTGGGAGAGTTGCGCACCATGCATGACGGTGAAGGGGTGAGTCTTGATGAAAGCTCCCATCAACTTGATGGCATTTCGACGAACATTGCTGCTCTTGTCTTCGAGGCTCCGACAGGCAAGCTCAATAGCCTTTTGACGTCGTTTGGGGAACTTCAGATCCAAATCACATAGTTTCATATAGACCTGTAGGGTCCTGCATCTACAGTAAGGGTTGATATCGAGGAACCGCTCCTCTAGAACGTCGAAAAAGGCGTTGAGCTGCGATTTGTGGCTTTCACTGCGCTCATTTTGATTGCTGAGGTATGAAACCATGTTGCCGCATACTTCAATGAGGGCGCATCGGAGAGTGTAGGACTGGCTTGGATTAGACCCTAGATCGACAAAATTCCTGGGCAAGAAAAGTACCAACCTCGCTATCAAGCTGCTTCGCAAGCATTGTCATTTGCTTGATGACTATTCGCGGCTCCAGTTCGGAAATCTTGGTGATAAAGGAAGAGATGGACTTTGGTCCGCGGGTATCGTTGGAGTTGAACTCTTTGTTGCCAATCTCTCTTAGCACTTCATCTGTCAGCTGTGGGTAGTCGTATGTCTCGGCCAAAATGTGCAGAAATTCAGCCATAGGCTCGGACAAATGTTCGAAATATGTCAGATTCTGGATAACATTAATTTGTGCCGCTGTTGAGTGTTAGTCTCGAGATTAGCTATACTGATGTTAGGTGCACTGACCATATCCGTGTCCGTGATGCTTGACAGCAATGCAGAGAACCTTAAAGCAGTGCATCCTGATAGGAATTGATTTGGCACGCTGCTCACTCTCTAGAACCATGTAGACTGGTCGCGTGAGGAGGCCAACGAATGTATCTCTCTCGCTGGTCGTCAAGAAGATCGAGGTCAGCTTGAGTTTCAATACTTTGCACATGATGTCTAGCGCGGACTGCAATTGTGCCGTAGAGTCCCATGTATCGTCTTTGGTCCCTTTCTTGGCCTTGCCTCTTCCTCTGGCTGCAGGCGCTGTGGAAGACTTCTCAGCAGCCTTGGCCTCTACAGCCGCGATAGTCCATTGGAGAAGAAAGCCGAAGATTTCAAGCAGCTTTTTGTGATGCGGTAGAGTGCCTTCATCGTCGGGGGACTCCATGTCGCTGTTGGCCGCATCGACTTCGGCACTCATGCCGCTCATGATCAGGTCGAACACCTTGCTGAGGGCGTGTGTGGGAAGAAAAGCAGCAAACCTGAACAGCCTCAGTTAATCGACCAAACGTTCTAACATTCCGAATCTTCGATTGAAGAGGAACAAGGAGCCCTTCCTAGGGGTATTCGAATATCTTACTTGAGCAAAAACTGTAGCGAATCCATGTTAGATGCGCGCATTATCGCATCCGGATCTTCGGCCACTGCGTCTACAATTGGGTTCAACACAGGGTTGATGACTTGATTTGTGAGGGACTCAGGCTCATTCTCGCAGTCAAGAAGGGCGCTATCGGCTTCTGAAGCCGGTATGGAAGCAGGATCGGACATGTAGTCCCTGAGCGCATCGTTGATATCGAAATTAATTGTCGCCATGGTGGGCTGAAATGCGCCCGCACGGCGGAGGCGGTATCGCGGTGGGCAGCAGCAGAGCGTCGATGTCGCTGTAAAAGGACAGAAGGGAGGCGGGAGAAGTAGCCACGGTGATTATCGCAATTATTGATGGTGATTCATGTGCGACGCACGCGAAAGAATGTCGTAGCTGCAAAATGACGGTGATGGTGATGGTTGGAGGTGGCCTGGGCCTTGAGGTGCGGTGCGGTGCCCAAATGAACGTCCCTCAGCAACGTCTGTTTTTGTTTTGTTTACGCGTGCCACTTCCCCGCCATTGCACCTACAATAACCAAACACGCCCAAAACTGCACCAAAAACCGCGTCTCCTAGCCCCGACCACCACTAAGCCAAACCAATAGTGATTTGTCATTGCACCGTTAGACTTTTTAGGGCTCTTTAATGTTAATGGCCGACTTGGATGGATGAATTCATTCCACATCGCGAAGTCTGCATGAATACTGGCTGTTAACCCCGATCGATTGGCGGCTCGAGACCTCTGCCTTGCAATTAGGTCATCCTGCAAGATCCTTCTCGTCCCGCCACACAAAGCCACCTCCACCGACGTGTTGATTGGCTGACATCGGACTCGACCGTCGGTTCGTCGCATTAAACATTGGGCAGAACTCTCGCCAACGAACGACAAGATTCCATAAAAGCAAGAGGGCATTGGTTGGCAGTACGCTACCCTCCTGCAGGCTGGAACTTTGGCAAACCATACCCTTGGCTGCTCGGAGGGGGGCAATATGGCTACCACTGTGGTTCGACGGAGAGCCGAGGAGCCCTTTGATATCCACGAAGATGTCAGGACAGAAGAGACCGAGATGATCGAGGACGACAAAGAAGATGGCGGTGCGGATGTCGCAGATACGGATGTTGTCGTTATTGACGATGACGACGAGGACGAGGGCGAAGGCGAAGGCGACGAAGAGTACGACAGCTCTGACGACGAGCAAGTTGATCGAAGTGTTCAATCAGACATGAAGAAGCTTGAGAGTGACTTTCCAGGCTTCTGGTATCGCTACCGTCTGATTAAGCGGATAGGAGAAGGTATGTGCACATGCTGCATCTCGAGATTGGGTTGTACCCGGGGAGTGACTACTGGCTAACCGCCGCGCTTAGGAACGTTTTCCACCGTTTACAAGGCCGAGGATAAACTTTATGACCAGTATGTCAACGAGTGGGACGTGCAAAACGAGATGTCCAAGTGGACTCCCCCTCCTTTGGAAAGAGACTCGCCTAGCCAGCACTCTCCGCGGAAACGAACGCGTTACGTCGCCATCAAGAAGATTTATGTCACCTCATCGCCCATGCGAATCCTCAACGAACTAGAGCTGCTGCATGATCTCCGGAGATGCCCTTCAGTTTGCCCGCTTATCACAGCCTTCCGTCAGACTGACCAGGTTATCGCCATTCTTCCATACTTTCGTCACGGGGACTTCCGGACCTACTTCCGGGATATGACAATCCCTGATATTAGAATATATTTACGGTCATTATTTACCGCGCTACGGGGTACGCATGAGCATAGAATTCTTCATCGCGACATCAAGCCGACCAACTTTCTCTACGACCCGGCTACGCAGCATGGCGTCCTTGTTGATTTTGGCCTCGCCGAGCGAGAGGGCTCCGAAAGCAAACCGTGTCTGTGCCACGAGCAGCGCGAGCTCCGTAAGACGAGGCAGGCGAATTCCGTCTGGGCCCAGAGTGTGTCCTCCTACACTCCGTCTGGATACCCCAAGAACGACACAAGGCCCTCGAAGCGCGCCAACCGCGCTGGCACCCGAGGATTTCGAGCCCCTGAGGTGCTGTTCAAGTGCACTGAGCAGACGACGGCCATTGATATCTGGTCAGCTGGTGTCATTCTGCTCACCATTCTCTCCAAGCGATTCCCGTTCTTCAATTCTGCGGATGACGTGGAGGCAATGATTGAGATTGCTACTATCTATGGCGCAAGACGTATGAAGGTTGCGGGTCTCCTTCACGGCTGTGTCTTTGATACGACCATCCCCACTGTCGGGCAACAGGGCTTCACCCTTGAGAAGATTATTCTATGGAGCACTTGCCGGGGCGAGGATAAACCTCTTACTGCGGATGAGAAGCTTGCAGTCAAATTCATGGAACGGTGCATGGACTTGGATCCCTCACGAAGGATTACGGCCGAGGAGGCTTTGGAACACGAGTTCCTGAGGATAGATAGCTCCCAGGACCTGGGAGTTGGGGATGATGATATCATGGACATGCTCGATGTATAGATAGACGGACCAGATCCTGTGCGGCCACGATGGAATCCTTAGATTTTGCTGGCTGAATCTCTTTGTATATAACACAGGCGAAAGCGCACGGGTGCATCACACAGCTGGCGTTAATCATGGTGGCTTTTGTCAGATAGCATATGCCTTTTTTTGCATGATCAAGTTCCAAGACTTGACGAAGTGCGAGAATCAAACATGTCACTGGACGTGGGCAATTTAAGCGAGCGATGAACAACCGAATCATGGACCGAAAATGATTTTTATTCGTCAAACTCCATTGAGAGTCCCTGATGCAATGCTCGAAGCCGACCATCCCAAGTGCCCTTTTTTATCCCCAGTATCATATCATCACCAACTTTATGTCAGTGGAAGAGGGGGGGCGAACCATGAACCAGATTGTGAACTTGTTGTGTTGTTAATTTTTTTTTATTCCTCAATAAGGTCATGGACGATAAAAGTCGCATCCCACATACACAACCGAACTCCTTCACAAGCGGTATATCCTTATCATGCTTTTTCGTCTAAGCAACCAGCTCAACGACACCACCGGCCTGCTGGATCTTCTTCTCTGCCAGCTTGCTCACCCATCGTGCGCGGACAACCAGGGGAATTTCGGGGAGACGGCCCTTGCCGAGGACCTTGGAGTAGCCGTGGGAGAGGAGGTCGAGGACGGGGGCGGTGTCCTTCTTGGCACCGGAGACGTAAGCCTCACGGGTCTCGGCGGGGACGAGAGTCCAGAGCTAATGGTCATGTTAGTGGGAAATCCCATTGTGCAAGTCAGATCGATTTGCCTTGAGCCGGACCCAAGTTTGGCAGCTGGTGCTTCCTGGATCCGGCGGTCGAGCTCATCAATCAAGGAGAGGAAATATGTACCTTGTCCAGGTTGACGACAGGCTTCCAGAAGGTGTTGTTCTGCTTGTGGAAGTATCGCATACCAACCTTACCGAAGTAACCGGGATGGTACTATTTTCAAGCCAAGTTAGCCCTCAAAAGTTCAGTCGTATTCCGACTTGCTCGCCTCGCGTTGTCTCGAATTGCGTCTCGTCGTGGGGGTGGTGTATTTCGAACCTTGTCCATGTTGGTACGGTGGTGGTGTTGACCACCGGCCAGACCACGACCACCGGGATGCTTCCTGTGCTTGCCAACACGTCCCTTTCCGGCGGAGACGTGACCGCGGCTGTGAAAAACCTCCTTGTCAGCCAACAAAATTCTCCAGCCAATTGGTTCCAAAACGACAATCATTTGCACGAAGCTGCCCGGCTGGCGAACCAGCCTGGACATTCAATCGTGCCGAATTCTGTCTTCGGAGCATTCTCAGGGACAAAACGTACTGCTTGCGGGTCTTGGAGGTTCGGGTAGGCATGGCGACGGCTGGTTGGGTGTTGTCGCTTTCCGGTGTGATGCTTCGTCAAAGGGACTGGAAGTGGGTGGTGATGTTTTTTGCGCTGCCCTAGTATGGATCAAGTCCGGGAAATTGTTAGCGAGAGGGTTACCCTGCCCTAAGCAAAATCCAAGTAATTGATTTGGCTGTGTGGTTGGAGTGGAGACCATTGTGCTGTGCGCTTCTAGGTCAGCTGACCCGAGGCGGTACGTACCTCAGCATCTACCTCTCAGCGCTCCACTCGAATAATCCCGTCTCCAAGAATGGCTTATCGCTTATCTAACGCGTGAGGATCAATGCGTGCTGGTCAGCCAATCATGAACGGATGAAATCGAACAAAGCTTTTGATATAATCTTAGGAACTCCTTGGATTGACTTCTTTTGCAATCCGTTGGGATGGATGGGGATTTCCAACCTTAATCATGGACACCAGCGAGGATATCCAAGATGTCTCTCATCGGATGGAGAAGCTGGACTTCAATCATCCATTTACCCCTTACGATGTCCAGGAGCAGTTCATGAAAGCAGTGTACAACGTCCTAGAAACGGGAGATGGCCAAATCGGCATTCTTGAAAGCCCCACGGGAACGGTGAGTAGATGGCGCTGATATCTACAAGTCCAGGCGTCGCTCATGGTGGAATCTTTATTCCTGGCTTCTAGGGGAAATCATTGTCCTTGATCTGCGCGTCTCTGACATGGCTGCGGCATCATAAGTCACACAGCCATGAAGTTGAGCTGAAAAGCGCGGTCGAGGCCCACAAGGATGAGCCAGAGTGGATTGTGGAACAACTTCTGCGTCAGAAACGAGACGAACTTGCAAAGAGATGGCAAGAGCGTGAAGAACGCCTCGAGGCTGCAAGGCGCAAAGAAAAGGCCCAAGAAGACCGAGCCCGGAAGCGGCGGCGAGTTGATGAGGTAAGATCACAGAAACGGGCCATTGATGAAGATGATGAGTTCCTGCTTGATGTCCAGGGTGATGATGCGGCGTCACACGGCTCCGGTGATGCCCAGTCTGGACTGAGCAAGGAGGCGCGAGAAGTTCTTGCCAGGTTTGGTCTCGGCATTCCCAAAAAGAACCATGGGAACGAAGAAATCGACCTCTTTGAAGAAGGAGTCAAGGTGCGGAGATATTCCTGCTCGCATCTCGTAGCAAATATTGAGACAATTGAGAATAGATCTATTACACTTCAAGAACGCATTCCCAGCTGTCCCAATTCATCACCGAGCTTCGCCGACCGCAGTTTCCCTCGTCACTCCCAGGGGCCATGCTCCAGACACAGGGCCAGCCGAGCAAAGAAGCCGTCAAATTGCTACCGCTCTCATCCCGCCAGAAGCTATGCATCAACCCATCAGTCTCTCGATTGGGGTCGGTACAGGCGATCAATGATCGCTGCGCAGATTTACAGCAAGCCAAATCGAGTACAAGGTGCCCGTTCGTTCCGAAGGAGGAGCTCTTGACGCAGACTCATGAATTTCGAGACGCTGCCCTTGCATCTCTGCCCGACATTGAAGACTTACACCAGCTGGGCAAATCGCTCTCGGTTTGCCCATACTATGCATCACGCACGGCGCTTTCCGGTGCGGAAATCGTTACGCTCCCGTATCCCCTGCTGTTGCAGCAGAGCGCCAGAGAAGCCCTTGGCATTAAGCTTGAAGGGAGTGTAGTCATTGTTGATGAGGCTCACAACATAATGGACGCTATCGCCGGTGTACACTCGGCGGAAATCCGACTGAGCGACCTAAAAAGAGCTAAAGGAATGCTCGGCGTTTATGTTAGAAAATTTGGAAAGAAGCTCAAAGGCGAAAACCGAGTCAACGTCGGGCGAGTGGGCAGAATAATTGAGGGTCTTTCGGAGTGGATGCAGGCGGCATTGAGCTTCAAGGTAAGTTGCTTGATTTCGAGCATGTAGTGTCTGTGACGTTTTACTGACTGCGATTACAGAATGAGGATGGGATTGTCGAATCGAACGATCTCCTCAGACGAAAGGGAATTGACCAAATCAACATGTTCGAGCTTATACGATACATATCAGATTCGAAGCTCGCATTCAAGATCGAAAGCTACGTCGCCCACGTGGAAAGCGAGAATGAGCCAGGAGCTGTGACAAAGACCGGCAGTACCCCAGTATTGCACACACTGGCCTCTTTTCTTGTTGCTTTGACCAATCTCAGCTCTGAGGGCCGGATATTCTACCAGAAGATGGCCGGACCATCACCAGATATCCAGCTCTCCTACCTTCTACTGTCGCCAACTCACGCCTTTTCATCCGTTGCGTCTTCGGCAAGAGCGGTGATTCTCGCAGGAGGCACCATGTCTCCCTTTGAAGACTACAAGGACCATTTATTTCCAACTCTTTCCACCTCAAAGATCACGACACTGAGCTGTGGGCACGTTATTCCGAAGGAGAACCTTTGCGTGTGGACGCTGGGCACAGTACGACCTGGGGCTCCTCAGTTTGAGTTCAGTTACCAGCGACGCAGAGATCCAGAAATGATCACGCAATTAGGTATGGCTGTTTTAAATGTCTGCTCCATTGTCCCTGATGGCGTAGTCGTCTTCTTTCCCAGTTATGGGTATCTTGATGAAGTCGTCGCGGCCTGGGAGCAAAACCAAAGTGCGAACTCTCAGTCGATATGGGCCCGCCTCCAGGGGCGAAAAGCGGTCTTCCGTGAGACCAAGGGTGGCTCGAGCGATCAGGTCTTGAATGACTATACGCAAGCCATCCAGGGCGAGCAGAGCAACGGGAAAGGAGCACTGCTACTAAGTGTTGTGGGAGGAAAGATGTCTGAAGGCATCAACTTTTCGGACAGGCTCGGACGCTGCGTCATGGTAGTCGGGCTCCCTTACCCAAACATAGCCTCGCCAGAGTGGAAGGCCAAACTTGAATACATCGAAACAACAGTCTTTACTCGGTTGACTAATTCGAATGGGGAGGATAATGGCCACGGACAATCAGCAGGCCAGCGTAATAAAGCTGTCAGCCAGGAGGAAGCAAGGGCGCAAGCGAAGCAGGCGAGTCGGGACTTTTACGAGAACGCATGCATGCGCGCCGTGAACCAGAGCATCGGGCGAGCGATTCGGCACCGGGGCGACTACGCAGCCATTGTCCTGGTGGATCGGAGGTTCGGAACGGAGAGGATTCGAGGAAAGCTGCCGGGGTGGATCCAGAATGGTATGCAAGCAGGCGGAGGGGATGAGAAGGGAATGGCGGGCTTGATGGGCGCCCTGGGTGGTTTCTTTAGGGGAAGACAGCAGACAGGGAAAAGCTGATATTCTCTGTCTGTGTATAACATGCTGACTCCTCCCAACACCGCCCCAGTAATGATACGATTTGGTCAGAGCCATGTCTCTTGCGCCTTATAGCCAACATTAGTGAGGGTTCTAAGTGGCCAGATGTGGTAATGCGCTGTTTTCGACCTGCTCTAATGGCAACAGGCCTGCATGAAGGCGCATGAGCATGCAGGGAACGGCTTGCTACACACACTATCACGGACCGGAGGTGACAGTAGCACCGGAACTCTTAGGAGGAATGAAGGTAGTTCGGCGTGTCCCCTCTGCAAGCCACCATCCTCTAAGCGATCAGCAGCGCAAACCACGAGGAATAGTTCCAGAAGAATGAGGGGAAATGGCTCCGGAATGCCTGAACAGAGACTCCGCCGCGATATCCGGCTTGCATACCGGTGCGGAGCGAATGGGACAAGCAGCCAATGGGGTTCCGCCCCTCCTCCGAGTCTGGAGCCTCGACTGCCCCATCCAGTCAAGTAGGGATTTCAAGGGAGAGAAAGAAAAAATCTGCGCAGAATTGATGGAGGCCGTACTCCGAGTGAGTGACTGTCATTGTACATAACAGAGCACAGTCATTGGTCCCCGCGACCGGGGACGGCCTTGGCCTGTAGATATGCTGCCGGGACAAGCCACCGAGTTAAGACATGACTCTTAAATGATCGGCCTGCCCATCGTCGTCGTCAACTGTTGTTGCTGCTTTATGGTTTATTAGTGGCTTGTAAGGGTTTTCCCCGATAAGCTTTCGTCCCTTTACCGAACCCGTTGCCTAGTGGTGATCAGCCTTAAACCAGATCGGATCTGATGTTCTGAGTCTCGAATCAGTCACTAGCTCATACATCGGTTTTGAGAAATTTTTGCATTGCGTTGGCCCTGATACTTCATCCCAGCCTTGTCTCCGCCCATCTTAGCTGAGTTGCCAGGGCTTTTTCTCTCGTGTAACACACTTCTTAATCAGCGCCCTCCAAAAAGGTTACTTCAAAATCTCTCAAGCCAGCATTGGCCATCAGACAAAAAATGGTAGCCGACTTGGAGCAACGCGCAGGCGGCGCGGCCCATTTACAAACCACCAACCAAGGCTCTTATGGCGATGAAGAATACAAATACATGGGCCCCAGCAGTTCTTCTTCGTCCAGAGTAGTGCAGGTTCTGGATCGGGTCCTGCGCATGGGTCGGGTTGAGGCGAAAGGTATCCAGCCCGTGCCGCTGGAAGCCCGCCTCTCAACCCGATACTGGAATATCTTCACCATCTGGACCTCCATCAATACAAATATCCTAGGGTAAGTGTGCTGACTAGGCTGATGAGCGAGGAGGGGTCCGTTATCAAAAGAAGCTTCTAACGGTTTCATAGCGTCTTGTTTGGTCTCCTGGGACCAATGGTCTATGGCCTCAGTCTACGAGATTCGTCACTCGTTATCCTCTTCTTCACTCTTCTTTCCACCGTTGCCCCAGCCTATCTGGCAACTCTGGGCCCCAAGACGGGAATGAGGCAGATGATTCAGGCCAGATACAGCTTCGGCCGGTACCTTGTCTCCGTGCCAGTTATTCTCAACCTCGCCACCTTGACTGGGTTCATCATCATCATTTGCGTTGTTGGTGGACAATGCCTGTCCGCCATCTCGGAGGGTAGCCTGACCCCGAACGCGGGCATCGTCATCATTGCCCTGCTGGGTCTTCTCATCTCGTTCTGTGGCTTCCGTGTCCTACACTACTATGAGACATATGCCTTTATCCCAGCTGTCATCGCCCTCGCCATTGCAGCTGGGTGCGGTGGGAAGGACCTGATGAAGCAGGCCGAGCCTGAGGAGCCAGCCACCGCGCCCGCTGTCATTAGCTACGGCATGATTGTTGCAAGTTACATGCTTCCTTGGGCTGCCATCGCCAGTGACTTGACCACGTACTTTGACCCCAACGTCTCTTCGTAAGTGTTCTCCCCCGTCTCCGGCCCTTCAATATCAACTTCGTCGATGGAAATGACTGACATGAAGTTTACCCGTTCTAGGTGGCGCGTCTTCGCCTATAGCTATACAGGTCTTGCTCTCCCCACCATTCTCCTCATGACTTTTGGCGCTGCCATCGCCGGCGCCCTTCCCAACGTCCCCGCCTGGGAAAAGGGCTACGAGGAGACCCTCGTCGGCGGAATCCTCGCCGCCATGCTTGCCTCCGCCGGCAACTTTGGCAAGTTCGTCGTCGCCCTCCTCTCCCTCACGCTCCTGGGCAACACGGCCGGCACCATGTACGCCATCACACTCAACTTCCAGGCCCTCTTTCCCTGGTTGATCAAGGTGCCCCGCTACATTTTCGCTCTGATCGTGACCGCCATCGTCATTCCGATTGCCGTCCGCGCTGTCTCCGACAACTTCTTCGTCAGCCTCGAGAACTTTATCGCCCTGATCGGGTACTGGTCCGCTTCCTTCTTCGGCATCGTCTCCATGGAGCACGTCGTCTTCCGCAGGAGGCATGGCCGATCCTGGGAGGAGGCGTACGATCACGCCATCTGGAGCGACTCGTCCAGGCTGCCGTGGGGTATCGCTGCCATCAGCAGCGGCGTGCTCTCGTTCGGACTAGTGGTCCCCTCCATGGCGCAGGTTTGGTGGACCGGACCAATCGCCCAGACGACTGGCGATCTCGGGTTCGAGTTTGCGTTCATCCTGAGTGCACTCTTTTACATCCCCCTGCGGGCGTTGGAGATTCGCCTCAGTGGAAGGTAATGGATTGTTGGTTCGGTATATCCGGCGTTGGAGCGGCTTACCAAATCTAATTAATGCTTCAACTTGCTGAAAATACAGTCGTGATACCTAAACTTAGAACATATATATCTTGTTACTTATGGTTATAGCAAAATGTTACCTCTCTCGCGGATTCGAAATCCACGAGATGACCTCAACTTCAAGAACGTCATCTTGTCCCTCTCGTGCAGCATGAAACCTGGTCCACCTCGTACTGCCCTCCTTTAAAAATAATATGTGCTCGTGTTTGGCTTCGTAGCTTATAAGAGCGTAGGGAGCATAGGATCCCCGTCGTCTACTCCGAATGACACTAATTGAAAATGCAGGCGACTCTCAAGTCTCTGAAACCAATGAAAATATACTGCACGTCGCAAACAACCAGAGTGGAAAGCAATAAAGGGCTGGATAAGGATGCTACTACTGTAAATGGGGACGAAATACGTCAATCTTGAATTTACACCGCCAAAGAGTTGAACATGTTCGGGCTCGTCCTCGTTAGTCCTGATTTAGGGTAGGCCTTGGGAAGACGGCCTGCGCCATTGTCGTAGCGCGTGGGATTGGCAATCTGAGAAGATCCCACCTTCTGATTAATGAGGTACTCTTGGTTAATGGCAAGAGAATTGAATTCTCTTACTAGGTAGGCAAGTGGGTGACGTTGAAATTGAGACACTCTAACATACCTGCTTATTTTCGAGTCTGCGACCGGTATTTTCAGACTATTAAGTGTTAACAATGCATACCTCAGAGATAATATAGCAGATGTTGTTACTTGATTTCATTTTATACTACTGAATTTCTCTATTTATTGTAGAAAGTAGGTGGTCTGCTCATAACCAACTCTTCCATTAGGTGTCTCATTTCTCCTGTCGCCCACTTGCTAGGATTCGAAACTGAACCAAGCCCCTCTTCTGGGCACTTGTCAGTGTGTGCCATTCATTGCACTAGGTCTCACGGATCTGCAGATTGATCAATGAGATGGAGGGTGCGATCGGATGTGGAAGCTTCCAATCTCAAGGCTAGCAAAGGTTCCAGCCGTCATCTTTGGCTCTGGCTGTGCAATGGGGCTGGCACCGAGAGACCGAATTGAGGAGTGAGAATGCAGTTGGCAGCCGAAAGAGCGAAAGACCGAAAGGAGCTGAGACAGATCCAGGCCAATGCTCATCCATGCCGGTGACTCATACATTAGCGCGGCCGCCAATGCCACCATGGGTGTAATTACAGCCACTAAGTCCACTGCGTGCGAGCCCTGAGCCCATGGCGGGGTGCCCCGTCAGCCCCCCCAATCAGCCCAGGACACCCACCCACCCACTCCGTGCCGCTGCGTCCCACCATGCACTCTGATGTACTGCGCACCGACGGTAACATTGTGCTGCGAGTAAGGTAAGAGTAGTCCAGCAGAATAGACTTGGTACTCTGCTGCGGCAGGTGCGACCAACTCGGCCGGCCGAGGCCACCAGGCACCCATCTATAAATCTTCCCGTCTCGCCACCTCGACCTTTCCCTTCTCTTCTTTTCTCCATATCCCATCCATTCGCCGGATGAGTAGGTCTTCTTCTCATCCGCCACCCCACCTTAGTCGTGCTTCTTCAACCTTCTGAATTTATAAATCAAAACCATAGCCTGTCCAATTTACCGGACAGGCCCTCTACTCTGCACTCATGGAGTCCTCCACTTCCACATCAGCCCCAGTTGCTACACTCGGAAAGACTGAGTTCTACCGACCACAGCAATCTGTCTCAACTTGGTAGTTGCGGCGGAGATTTATTATTGCAGCAATCCCCCCAGCAAACATATCAGAGCCATTCACCCCTCCAACAAGAACAACCATTCCACTTCCCTCAACTCCAGCCGCAAGACTTCCTTGACGACTCACTTATCAGTGACTACCTGACGGACTCTGACCCCAACATCTGGAACCCCGACTGCCCAGAGCCCCCTCAGGATTTCGACTGGACATCTCTCGGTCTTGACGCCCTAGGCACTCAGCTTCTTCCCCCAAACCAGTCTCAATTGTTTGGAGACAGCTCCTTAGACCTTTCTTCAACTGTGACTACGACCATGGGGTCCAACGGACCAAGCCACCACCTCTTTACTGATGCATCTCTTCATCCCCACTCCACTGGTCACCTTACACCTCCTCACACCACCAACACAGCTCCGGCCTACACCATGAACTTGCCTACCTCCAACGCCAACTCTTACAGGCCTGAATCATCACCATCTCATTCCTCAGCACACTCGGATGATGCCGTGGCCTCCAAGGAGGACGCCGGCGCCAAGCGTCAGCGCAACACTATGGCTGCCCGCCGCTATCGTCAGCGTCGTGTCGACCGCCTGGCCGACCTCGAACGTCAGCTGGCCGAGATGACTGCGGACAGGGATGATCTCCGTGTGAAGCTCGCACGACGAGAGGCTGAGGTTGGTGCTCTGAGGGATGTTCTGTCTGCTAAGAAGTGAATTTGGGCGGAAGATCTGTGGTCAACACGGTTATCTTTGATTTTGGGACACATACCTTTGACACCCTTGCTGGGACTTGTTTCTTTATTATAACTCCTCTTCAAATATCTGTTGGGTAATGGGCGCATAAACAAAAGTAGAACTCACGATCCGGGTTAGCAACTGTAATGACGAATTGAATTTCTTTGTTTTTTTGACTGATTCCTTGGAATTGTCCTTTCTCCACAAGTGCTCTGTTCTTCAGACGATGTCGTTCTCTTCCTTGTTATTTCATTTTTCTCATGGTGAAAATGATCAAATTCGGAGTCTCATCATAGAGAGACGCGGAGGCGTTGGATATCTGGGATCGATGGTGCTTCACTTACTTGGTCGTCCGGCGCTTTAAACGAGCATGGCCGTAATCACTTTTCTCGTTGCTGCTGAACTGATTGATTGATTGATTGGCTTCTGGATCTACCTTCACTACATTTTCCATGCTAATCCATCTATATCTACTCCAGCGCCTTGACAAGTCTCGCGATATCTTCATTTCCAATCCCGCCGGATGGTTCACGATGAGCCGTCACCTAAGCTGCTCATTCTGAGCCATCATGGCACAGAATGGGCCAGAGACAGCTCTCGGGGTACATTTGAGGCCCCCAGCCCGCATCCTTTCTGTCGCCATCTCTAATCATTTCACCATCATCCTCTCACCTGGCCCACGTCGGATGTGGGGGAGCCCCCCGGCCGTCGACCCGCGATCAAGTTGCAAGCTCGGATCCGTCATGCACCTTAGTGGGGACGCCAGCTGCACCATCACAGTGACGCGAAATGACTCATAATTGCTCACTATGTGCCATTGCGCACGTCCCGTCCAAGTGGGCCTGGCGATCGTCTTGCAATGCGGCCGGAAGTGGGAAGTCGGTTCGAGCAGCACAAGCACGACGATCCGGTGGACTGAGATAAGGGATGGGATTGACGGAACATGGTAGATTGTCTCTTTAAACAGGGAGATACGAGCAAACCATGGAGAATTTCGAAGAGCCTGCCTCGCGGATTTGACGACAGTGATAGACAGGAATGTTACTCCCCGTATCACTATCTGGATGCTACTGCTACGTCGAGATACGATCAGCCATGCTGACATGCACTTGCACCTTGTTTGCTGGCTAATGGCTATGGCGGCAGGGCACAGGAGTACCGAAGCCCAGTTTTGGGTAGGATTCTCCGGCTGCACATGTGCCAGTCGAAAAACTATCATGCCATCTGATGTAGGTTGGGTATTCCACGGGCTACACATATGAGGTTTGAACTACTCCCTAGGACCATCATATCACATCCCAGCCTCCCACGGACGGCTAGAACTACAGCCCTTCTCTCTGCATATTTGTCCTTTGGCAATACGCCCTTCAAAGTAGCAGTGACTTGAGGGACGTGCTGAAGTCCTGTCTTCATTTTCCATGGGGCTGCTCGATGAGTACTGCGGAGCGAAACGATCATCTGCCTACATCGGAGGCTCGAGGAAATTCATGGCCGGCGACCATGCCGAATCAACCTGTATTTCTTCGACATAGAAGCTTTCGAGAAGGCAAACATGACCATGGAATGCAGGAGGAGATGTTACATGACCATGCGTGACAATCACGGTTCAATTCCGTTGCTTTAGATCCAGCCTACGACATTACCATCGAAGACGAGAAGGAATCAGGCCTGGACGGGCGACTCAAAGTACACGACGACTGTATCTCACCGATGACCTTCAACAGAAATAGCGATATCAGCCGTCGGATAAGTTAAACGACTTGGTCCAAAGGATCATGTCCTTATACGCATCATCTGCCAACTTCGACCGGCGGACCGGACACGAACGATGACTTCGGATACTTGCTGGTCGGTTACTTGGCACCCATGGTACAGTTTGCCGTCCAGCTATACCATTGTAACCCATCCTTTGGCATATCGACTCCCGCCCTGTTCACACCTATCGGTTATGGAAAGCGCAGGAGCGTGGCGCAGCAGATCCAACTCGTAGGGAAAACACTCCAAGTGTCGCCCATTTGTCTTGGACCTTGTTGGACAAATGGCCCAGCTCTCCCCATGAATCTATCCGGACAAAGTTGGCCGTAGTGGTCTGAGCTCTGTGTTATGTATGCGCTATCTTTAAGCGCCATCTGGAATGTCAGTTTGAAAGGTATTTGCACTTTGGCAACGTATTGACAGCAATCTGAGTCTTTGATGGACGCTTCTCCAGCATCAGCAAGCCCGGGGGTACTGCACCCCAACGACCCTTGACTTCAACAACGCGCGGCCCAGCAGTAAAAGGAGGCTGAGTCTTGGTGCCAAGATGTATTCTTTCCCGCCGTTTCCCAGAGTGAACCTCGAACCGAAGTCTCATCCCTACCTGGGCGTCGGGAAAGTTGACATTCATACGTGTGGTGGTTGTTTTGGGAGGATATGCTCGGCGACGGGGCTACGTCAGCCACCACCGGTATTCTGGGGGGCGAATGAAGCAGAATTCATCGCCATTCCTCAATTTGAGACAGTCTTGTAACACTGAATGTCTGTCCTAGGATGAAGTGACCAAGCCCCATGGTGTTAACTTCCTCCACGTGTAGTGAGCAACGGCGTATCTCTCGATTTTGCGACGAGGGAAAAGAGTAGCTATTATACAGACACCCATAGGGAATTATTTGCGAAGTTCTATAATCATCAGTGCCTTATGCTATAATAATATTGAGAGTATAAGATCCAGCGTTGACATTTACCAAATATCCTGGGGCAACCGACAAGTGTCATTCCACATTCACATACCAGAGAATTTATTCTGGTGAGCCACCAGCCTACAGGAATCTCTAAATATTGCAAGAACTTATCCCTACCAGCTCCTGAGGCGATTTATGCATATTACGGATGCGAAATCCCGGACAAATGCACCATCATGCTCATGTACCGTGATCCAGTCGCCATTAGCAGAGGCATTGAGCGTAAGGGTATGTTGCATGTTCAATATCGACACAATCAGACACGGGCAACCTATCTCTCATGTAAGCATAAAGTCTCTAGGTTCGTATTAATTCCCTACTCAAGGTAAAGCCAAGCAAGCGCCTGCGAACGTGGTATGTCTCGATTCCACTTCCCAGTTCCTGGGACCACAAGGACTGTCCATTTATTATACCATTATTGGAAATCGGGCGCCAGATACAGTCTCAATACGAGCAGTCTGCTATTGAAACAATTACGACATGCATAGATACGTTACATTTCCGCTACTGGGAACTGAATCAAAAAGGACCTCGGATTGTTATCCAGTGAAGTTGAGCGACCGTTGCTACAAGCATGTGAGTTCAGGAAACTTGCAGTATTCCAAGCTACGTGAGAAGAAAAAAACGGGCAATAGAACAGCTCAAAATTATCTCCTTAAACCCCTTCGGTGAACGTATTGGTGGCAGATAAGGCAATGTAGGCAGGTAGCGAAGTGCGAGCTTCGTTTGGCTCGGACACCCAGGCAGCTGGGAGCCCCCTAATTGACGAGATAAGTATATCGCAACACAACTGAACCCAAAAGAATACGAATCGGTTCTAATTATAAAATGACTTGGTATATTGTGGCCATGGATGTTGAGTTGGGAAGCAGTGTTCAGTCGGATCTAGCTTGTCTAAATGTTCATACCTTACGCCCGTGTGGCACGATTTGTTACAACACTTTGAAATTGTGCAGAATCCTGACTATTTGCCCTTAAAGCTGACCCTACAGTGTAATGATGACCTATACAAACGGGATGGGGCAAACTGCCTTCGCATAAACGGGGTTGAAAAGGCTCTAGTACCACGCACCGAAATGCTTCGGTACGCCCCTGAAAGAAAGGGCGTACGAAGTGCAAATACTTTCCGCGGAGACTGATTCATCCTCTGCTGCACCATTACGCTAGTAGGGATATCTATGTCAGCAGGTGATGCATTTGAGGAGTGCTGTGAGATGAGAAAAAGGAGGGCGTGAGCTATACCCCCTCCCCTCTTCGTCGAACGTTGTGATGATGCAAGTCGAGGAAGAAGGGGGGCAAAAACGAGCGGGCGTCTATTTCAATAATATCACACACTGGATTTCTTACGAGCCAAGGAATGCAGCCCAGCTGAGAGGAAATCAGGTTTTTTTTTGTTTGTTTGCCTAATCCTGGCATTCTGCATGTAGTTCCATGGGCAGGAAATCCCCAGTCCATCGATGTGAGCTGAACAAGCTTCAATAGTCTCACTTGCCTCAGCGTCCATGTAAGTCAGCTTTCAAGGGGGCTGACTTTTATGTATTGTCTCTGGATTACTGCTGTGAGATGGTAGCGGAATGGTCCGGTTCAGATCAGTGGCATGAACGGCAGAAGCATTGGCCAGCCACTCACCACGGACGAGGCAAGAACATGGGTTACTGGATCGAGGCCCTCCACACCCTCTCATTTGATCACATGGCAGAGCCCAAACTGGAAATCGTGCATCTCGATCATGGGCCGCCAAGGCAGCTGTGGCTTGGTAGGTTCGGGGCAGTGACTTTCCCCAGCCTGTGACTGTTTCAGAGCATGAGGCTTGCATTTTGTTTCTCCAAAACGGTCCAGCCAGTTCGGCCGCCCAGATCTGGCTGGGATGAAACAGGCTGAAACTTGGTGGGATAGTACAGGCAGCCATCAAGCTGTGAAGAGAAGACGCCTCTCTCCGGCAGTATTGCTATTTGACTACATCACCCAATCGGTACGGCTGGAAACACCAGGAATGCGTGCCTACAATCTGGCGGATACAAAGGCGTACACAAAATGGAAGAGGCTCCAAGTCAAGGTCTCATAGTGTGAGTCAACGAGGGCAGCTTCCAGAATCTCCTGACACGGGAATGTGCAAATATGGTAGATTACTTTTCCCTTTGGCGGAGAATACCACCTCCTGCATTGTCAGGCCGGATTGCAGTACGCTGCTTCTTTACTGGGCCGTGATAGGCGGATCGACGATGTGACATGGGTTCTGGCAGGCGCTTTCCCATTCCCACCCTCTGCGGATCATGAGACCTGCGTGAACCAATAAAGAACCTTGTCATGACGGCTTCCTACATGATGAATGCTGAATGGCGCGTCGGAAGGCATAGCTGCCAGCCTTGCATCCAGAGCTATATGCTCTAGTGATGCAACACAGCATCCCACTAGAGCAGCGTTGTTTTCTCCTTTTTGAGGGTGGTGTTTGCTTCAAAAAAAAAAAAATACTTGACTCAAACCCAAAGGTGAACCCCTGCATAGGTAGTAGCTTGCAAAGTATATTGATTAGCTCGTCTCGGATTACCTTAACTGATAATCAAAGATTCCAAGAAAAGGCATCAGCGTCACGCTTTCAAGGCAAATCCTTTCCGAAACAGTGTGCATTTCTGCCATGGTAGCAATTGTACCCTCTTTTCTCCTTGTTCTCTCATACCTTTCTGGATCATGTCTTATGCACGGAAAGAGACACGGGATAAATAAAGTACCCGGTCTTGTGGGTGGCAAAACCGCCAGCAACCGGCAGGTTCCTTACTTAACCGAACAGATACATGTCTTTCTCTCTCGCGTATGCGGCAGGAAGGCATGGGATAGTCCATGCGCGAAGTTAGTCACAGGCCACCAGTTGATGGTGGAGAGGTGGCGGTTCTAAGACAATGCAGAATCTGGTTTGGCCAATGATATAAGACACTGGGCTGGATGGGGGTGAGGAAGGAACCTGCAAACTCCCGCAAAAAGCAAAAACGACATATCAGGAGCGTAGATCACAGCCCGATATCAGATACATCTGCGGGGAGCACAAGGCCTCATGCTAACATGTAAGACAACGTTACGGCATGATGAGGTATGCGGCAAGGAGGGAATCTAAAAGTCAACTGCAAGGTTGTAGGACAGAAGGCCATCCATGCAACACAACGTCTCGAGGCGAGAAATCCACGATCCCATCCTATAGAAAGATGATAGGAGCAGTGGGGATAGATACGCGGGTGAGCCCTGGTCTGCAAAACCATACGAGAGTCGACCTCCAAGGCAAAACGAGGTGTGCTTGGAGCGCCACATACCAGGAGGAAGGAAAAGGCAAATCATATCAGCCCAGGTTTTTTAGGGGTCTTCACCCAGGCCGAAATCCGAGAGAGTCCAACCTTTGGGCTGCGTCGGGGCCTTCTTGATCCGATTAGAGATGGAGGAGGCGTGCATCGTAGAGAAACCCTGAGGTCGAAGGAGAGGTGGACCACACCACCACCCCACACCTCATGCAGCCAGGAGCACTCACGCGCATGTTCCACATACGTAATCAACTGAGTCTGTGTAAGTGCCATACCATACTACCAAGTATGGAAGTGTTGTGTGTGAGAATAGCCAGGCCGTGGATTGGACAGCTACGAGGTGGTTTCCTCCCTCCCGTAGGGCCACGGGCCACCGAGGAAGGCTTTCCTGTGGTTGACAGGATCATTTGGATGCCGTGTGACTTGCTTTGACCAAGCCATACAAAGTTAGAAGGCTGCTTCTGGGCTGGGATATCCAGTGGAAAGCATATAGACCATCATTGGATCAGGGCAGGGCTCGACGGATATCCAGAGGCCAGACATGACCTGGGTCAAAACGCCTGAGCACTTGCTCCGGAAACCCCCACTTTGAATGGTGAGGGTCGTACACGGCTGGGTAGTAGGCAAGTGTGTCGACAAAGGCATGCTGAGCTGCAGCATGGCGTACCTTAAATGCACCAACTGCGTGTTGAGAAGCAAGACATCAAGGCGTGGAGCTCGAGGATGAACTCACCCTCCCCTCCCACAAGCCCCCAAGGTCCATGCGGGACGACCCGGCTGCATCAACAGCCTCTCTGATGATCTCATACGCCGCTGGGGCCAGACACACTTGCAGACAAAGCGGCATGGTGTGCACTTGACATCCCAGTGCACGCATCTCGTGCACAACCGTAAGATCTGCCAAATCCAACGATTGGCTTGAGACTAGTTCGCCAAGACCCGAGCCCAGCAACCTAAACACCGCTGCGCCGTGCTTGTTAGAGGCGACCAAGTGGCGGAAGGGAGCCATGAAGGGGTCCATCCAGCCGGCTCAAGCGCTTACAAATACGTACCCGTCGATGGCGGTGGCAGCCAGTCTGCATTGGCCCGGACGCGTGGATACGAGACTGGCGGGTTACGAGAATAGAACGTGCCGCTGGAAGGTGTTGACATGAAGATCGCCCATGCATGGGGTGGTCAAGTGAACGAACTGGTTCGGCTCTGCATGGAGTTGTAATGCAAGTCACTGAGCGCCTCCTCAACCCCTAAATCCACGTCCGGATGCAGCCTTTGGCATGCAGCGAGGATGAGTAGTGTGCTGGTGCTAGGACGCGATGAGGATTAATCGTCTCAATCGCGTGAAATGATGGATGCCGACTAACTCATCTAGGCCCGGCTCAGCTCAGCTCAGCCTTCTATGGTTGGTTGGTTGGTTGGACGGCTTGTGCCTGCCCTCGCGGTGTTGGAATAGCACTTGGGAAGGCGCCAGTGATGCCCTTCTTTCCTGTGCCTAGCAGGCGAATGCGAGGGTGTTCGGGCGGACGTACAGTATCTGCTAGCATGAGGTCTAGTACCTCCTACGCACCCAGGGCACGCTATCAGCAGGTACAGACTTTGCCACATCTCAAGAAGAACTACCTCGCAGTCTGCCAGAGAAAGGCAGACATTGTGCGATAGTGTGATTCAGTGCTGGTAGAAGCCCAAGGTTGACCGCGATGGTTGTTAATGTAACCCGTAAACAGAGCTGCAGCCGGTAAACCCGATTGAGATGGTTGCAACGACTTCTAATGGCTGTTGATTTATTTAAGGTATCCCTCGCGTCCTGCATGGCACTGCGATTGTAGGTTGAAGTTACGTACTTCGGTACCTAGAGTACCTACCTTATGCCCCCTGTCTTCGTGAATGGCGGTCATCTCTCCCAGAGGCAAACGACCACCGGATCAAAGGGCATTCAATGGGCACACGCAGTTACGAGCTTGCTGCAGCACACCCTCCTCCTACCTAGTGGCCTGGCTTTGACTTGGTACATACCTCCTGTGGCACAGGTTGGCAGCACCAAACCAGACTGATGGAGCGCGATAGCGCTACGCCATCAACGGCCCGTTGGGAGCCACAGGGGTCTGTACTACAGCGTGATCCTCCGCTGCTAGCAACCTTGGCCAGTAGGAGAGAGGCCTATCTGAGCAGAGATAGGGAGGCTCTGTAGGTCGCAGCTGGAGATGGATGGCGACACAAGCTGCTGGTCCCCCCTCGCCAAGCCCTATGCCGCCGTCCTAGAGTAACGGTAACAATTGATATACAGAGTCTGAGTACCGGGCCTGCCTGATAGTCAATTATTGCACCATTGGGGTGGATTTGTTTCGTCGGGTAGGTAGTACTCGAGTGTCGCCTTGGGTAAGGGTAAGGTAGGACTCGATTAAATCCACTTTAGTCCTTGATGAGCATCGGAAATGCCATCTCCCACCCATGCGTCATCTGCCAATGCCAACCAGTTGTAGACATACGTGCAGAACCAAGCCAACGGGCATGAATATTTGTTTTTACGCGTACTCTGGACGTGTATTCTTACATCTATCGTATTCTCATTACGCGTCGGCGGCTTTATATCATCATGGCCTTTCCTTGCGGTACGCTTGTCGATCGTTGCTCCTAGCTGCCTACTTCTCCCGTACCCGGCATGTCATCAGTTGGGTTCCCTTCGATCAAGGTCACTCCATGCCGTGCATACATACATGCATGCACGGGTGCAGATGGCCATACGGCAGCATCTGGCATGGCATCTTGAAACGACGCAACAAACACAATACAACACAAGCACAGCGCGGGACCCAGCAGACAACCCGCCTCATCAGCGTGGCTGAGATGTCTCTGTCGTAGCTGCGCAGCTTGGCTGGCGACAGGGGCTGACGATGCTTGATTCACGGCAGTGCCGGATCGCTCAGGTACTGTAAACAGGAATGCAAGGTAGAGCGCACCTGAGAGTCTGGACTGAGATTATAGACAAGACAAGACACACAGCTTCTCGACCCCAGTTCACATCATGAGCGAAGCCCGCCACACGCCTACACACACACACGCCCCCCCTTCCAAGGCCCCCATCTCTTCCCCCACCACTCACGGGTCCCAGTTAGCTGCAGACAAACATCCATCCCTCACCCATCATCCACCCCCTCGCAACACCACGCCCAGGATGGCCCCAATGGGTTTTGGGGTGCAAGTAAACCGGAGCTCTCGTTTTGGTAATATATAAGAATCCCGGGGTCGCGATGATTTGATTTCATCCAGCCAGCCATAGACCAGTATACTGCACCCTTCTCGACTGGCTACACTCGCTTCAACTCTATTCCACCCAGTCCCTCGTAAGGCCACTCAATTCCGTCCACCTGCATCCAAGAGTGGGGAACTGTCACGATACACAACGTGATCCATCAGTTCACAAGTTGATCAGTCACGCTCGACTGCATAACGGCCTGCATTAATAATAAGGAATTGCGCATTTGGGCAGTCAGGCAAGCAGACAAGCAAGCAGGTTGCTAGCTTACCTGCTACCTCCCTTTTCCATCCCGCAGCCATACGTACATACACATACCAGGGGACGATATCTCGTCGTGGGACCCCGACGCAGGACCAGAACGCCCGCACGCGCACATCGCCTCATGCAGATGACCACCCTGCTCTTCTGCTAAGCGCACCGACTAGACAAAACGCCGGGGTATCTCTGCTCTGTTCTTGGAGACTAGCCTTTCCATCTCTGTAAGTTGCTGATTCTCTTGCGTCTGGCAAGATCTCACTTCCTCACCGTGCCTCACCTCACCTCACCTTATCTCCGTGAGCCAGGGCCACGGCATGCCATCATCCATTTATCCTCTTGTGTGACCAGGCCTGGGCGGAGGCGGCCAGCGGACGAAAGAGGAAAAGAACCTATTGAAGCTTCTTGCTCCTTTTGTCACCCCAAACCAGTCCAGTCTGGCTCCATATCTACCTGCCATTACGCTTGCTCTTACACACCTGCGGTACCTGTCGGCTTTGCAGGCCATCAACTAACACCAATTCCAGAGACTGGGGCACCTTTCCTGCTAGAACCGAGCGAGGGTCTACCTGCTTTCCGCAGGGCCTCTGCACCCGCCAGCTTGTACCACCTGCGAGCTACTAGCACATGCTAGGTAGAGGTAATTTTCCTCAAACCTTCTGTGCCGCCTAATATTGCCTCCTCTCCTCTTCCTCCCCGCCTTTTTCACTCTTCCAGCCTGCCCCTCGTTCGCCTCGGTGATACGTGCCCCGTCTGCTGGCACTGAGCCCTCGCCGCCAATAGCAGCAGGCCATTTCCGCTGGCACGGTTGGGTACCTCGTCACTTTCAGCCCACCCACCTTTACGCATTCCAAACCTGCCTCTCATCCCGTCCCTCCTCCGAGAGGCATCCTCACTTTAAACCGACTCCTCTGCCCGCCCAGACCAGACTGCCATCCTCCGTCACTCGTTCCGTCCTTCGTCGTCGCGATGCAGAATCGTCACTCGCGGAACGGCAGTATGGGTGCCTCCAACGGCGCTCATGGAAGCTCCAATGCAGCCGCCGCTGCCCGCTTCGAAGGGCCTCGAAGCCCTCCAAGTAAGTTTTCCGCCCTCTCCAAAAACTCCAAAGCCGCCTCTGGGGCCTACCACCGTGGCGCACTCCTCCGACTCGTCGTTCCAACTAACCGCCTGGATAGACACATCCCACGTTCCCTGCAAGTTCTTCCGGCAGGGAGCTTGTCAGGCTGGCAATGCCTGCCCATTCAGTCACGATCTTGGTGCCGCCTCCGACAACATCTGCAAGTACTTCGCCAAGGTAAGCCCACCACTCATGTTCACACCCAATCCCCATATTCCCTCGTGCACTTGAAGACATATTCCGGCTTACGTTTCCCACACGGATTGACTAACACTGCATCACAGGGAAACTGCAAGTTCGGGCCCAAATGCGCCAATATCCATATCTTGCCCGATGGCCGGCGCATCAACTACAGCAAAAATGGCGTCACGATCGGAAACGGTCCCATTAACCTAGGTGCCCGCTCCGCTCAGCCTCCAACCTCGCCTACCTCCAGCAGCCCCGCCGCGAATGGTGCCGACCACAACCGAAGCCAAGCATCCGCAAGTGCTCTAACCAACTCGCTCTACCGTGCCGATCAGTCGTCTCTCTCTACCTTCCCCTTCGACGACCGCCACAATCAACACAATCTTCGCCAGCAACCTAGCCTCGAGAATGGACTTCCAATCATCGATGCGCCTTACTCCCACACGAGCTCAGCGTATGGCTCGCCTCGTGACGAAGATACTCGATTCGGACTGGGCCTGTCTCCTTCCAACGGCAAGGGCTTATCTGTCATGGATGCCCCCCTCCCCGCTTCATTCGATTCCAACGGCATATCCAATGCTGCTCTCTACCCCGGTGGCCCATGGCCGTCCTCTGTTCCCTCCAAATTTGGTCTGGAATCGCACTCACCCTCGCTGAGCATTGCTGCCAAGGACTCGCCTACTTCGGAAACTCTTCGACTTCTTCACACACAAGCATTCGGTTCATCTGAGCATCTGGCAACGCCTCTTGCTGGAAGTCTTACCAATTCGCAATACGGAAGCGGGACAGAGGAGTATTTCGGAAAACGAACTATGCATTCGGCGCGATACACGAGGCCTCGCATGCTCAGCTCCAGTCTGCCAAAGGCCTCTGCCGTTGATTATGATTGGCAGGCCGAATTTGCATTCGAAGACGATGTGGATGATGACAACCTTCCAGAGAACTATGTTCCTGAAAATCTCCAGGATTTGCTTACGCCTGCCGAGAAGGCTCGTCGCGGCTCTATCCGCGTTGAAGGAGACGTTAGCATTGATGGTGTAACCAAGTATGGAAGCCCTATCGGTACAAGCCCAGGACGATGGGGCGTTTTCCCCCGTGGAAAGGAAGACGATGACCTTTCTAGGTCAGCACGAGCCGCACCATCGGTATTTGGGCACGTCGGAAGTCCATTGAGAAACTCAACACTGGCTCAAGAGATGGATGGATTGGGCAGTACCACTCGTCCGTTTGCCAGCAGATCAGGTAGCGAATCCATGTCCGTTCTATCCCAACAACTGCAGCGCAGCCGCATCGACGATGCTCCCGGCGCCTCCAGCCCTCTTCTTCACCCTGCAGCTGCACGCAACACGATCAGCTCTCTCTCCAAGGATCGCCATCTCGAACGTCATGTCTCTAGTGGAAGCATCAGTTCCTCGGTTACTGGCCGTTTTACTACTCCCATTGATGAAGAGGACCCTGCGTTTGTCTTCAGCATGGAGGAAGAAGAGGACCCAACTCTAAGCCGAGCACGGAAGCGAGGCTCTGCTGGCCTTGCTATGGGCGGTTGGGGCAGTTATGCCAGCGCCGTTTCTGGGAAAGGCACTGCAAATGGCTCCAAGGAGGGCCGTGACTCTGTTGCCATAAATGGACAATAAGCCACAAAGGACTTGTTCAATAAACGGAGTTGCCTTTGGTTACTCCTGGAAAAAAAACATCTCACTATTCCACAATGATATTAAATGATTTTACGCACGCATCTTGCATCTTGGAAAAGGGCGCACAAAAAAGAGGCCCGGGTTTGGTCAGCTATTTAAAGATGGATTTTTGCTACGCATACCTCAAGCAGGCCAGTTTCATCGGCTTGGCAACACGACTACTACAGCAAGAAAAAAAACGAGGCTATGGACACGAGATACATTGGTATTGGAGTCTTCCACTGTGTTTTATTTCACTTTCTCCACCCCCCAACCTGGTGTTGACGCGGATTATCTATGGTTCAATGGATTTACGGGGTTCAATCTGATTAGTTTTGTTTTTATGAGCATCGATGCTTTCTTCAAGGGGGAGGCGTTTGGTCAAGGGCGGTATGTACTTTTTGGCCTTGAAACAGGCAGGCAGTTGAATTGGCCCCCCAAGGAACCTCTTCTTATTTCTGTGTTTCCTTGCTTTCTACCGTGCCGACAACATGATAGATTCTTCCCTGAATCTCGGTCTCTCCTTCTATCGTCGGTCATTTTTCTTCCTCACTTTTATCCTGTGCCATATTCTTCAGTTTGTTTATACGTTACTTCCAGCTACCTCCCCTCCATTTCACTTCAAGTGCTGGCAGCAGCCCTGAGCCTGCCCTAGGGAAGGTGGGGGGAATCTGTTCCGACTCTTACCCCAAGAAGTACTTCTCCTTTTTTTTTCTTGTTTCTCATGGCTCTGGCGATTCGGAGACGGTGGATGTCCTTTCCTTGCTGAGATACAGGAGTCAAAAAAATCGCATACAGGAGCAAGAGAAGAGAAAAGATATGGCTCGTCGACAGCTACCATTGATATTTTCTAGAGAGGAGGACTGGGCAGTCTGTGATACATACATAGGAAAGGGAACGCAAACCCATAATTTAAGATGAACAACTACTGACAATGATACCTTATCGTCTGTGCGAGTGACTTTGATACGCTGCATGATCGTAGTTCCACTAGATGGGTACCTCTGAACAGTAGTAGAGTATCACGAAAACATGACCAGTTGGAAAAAAAAATTGGGTTGGTTCTATACACTAGTACATAGGGTGCTTTCTTGCTCAAAGACCCAAAAGTCGACGACTCCAAGAGAAGATTCCTTGTGTGTCTCCTTTCCTTTATTCATGCTCCCCCTCCCGACCTGGCAAGCCAAAATCGCCCATCTCCCCTTCTCACCCAAAGATTAGAACAGTTTTCAACATGTAGTCTTTTTTTTTTTTTGAATTCCCACCCCCATTGGCTCGATTGCGCCGACAATGGGGAAGAGAAAGTACCCAAGGCCCCTCCCCCATAAACCAGACATCTAAGGTTTCCCCAAAACGCACTTAGAAACAAGAAGCCCCCATCGGTCGGTGTCGATCTAAAAACTTTCATGGATGTGTGTTTTGGCGTGCGATCATACAGAGAAGGAGTCCAGGTGGGGGGAGTTGGCTAATTGAGTTGCGGAATGCTTCCGAGATTGCGCATTTAGGAGGCATCGGGCTGGTTGAGGATGTAGGTGACGGCCTGCTCAACTAATGGCGGGGGAATGTCATGTCAGCGCTTGGACTTTGATATGGACCGGCAATCCATAATATCTCATGAACAGCGAAGTGGGGCTCTTACTTGAGTGGATAGAGTCGGCGTCCTTGTCGGGGATCTCGATGCTGAACTCCTCCTCGATGGCCATGACGACCTCGACGGTATCGAGGCTGTCGAGACCGAGGTCGTTGGCGAAGTGGGCAGTGGACTTGATCTAATCAACGGGGTGAGTTTCAGGTTCGAGGACATGAGCCGAAGATACGTACGTTGGCGGTGTCGTTGACCTAAGGCGGGCTGGTTAACATCATCTTCTAAAATGAGAAGTTGCGACCTGATATCTGTGGCACCCAATCCCAATTGCTAGGTGGCCTTGACCCAATTCCCGATATGCCGACGCCGAGCGTCGAAAACACCGAGGGGCAGCCTCGCAATCCAGATATGCAGGCAAGGAAAAGAACATACCTTGTCAAAGCCCTGCAGCAGGCTGAAAATTCTTCCCTCGACCTCCTCCTTGTTCAGGCTGCCACCAGCGCTGTACATCCTTACGGCCTGGAAGCTCTGAACTCGGGGGGCCATGGCGACGGAGGCACGGATGGGCTTGGCGATGTTGGCGAGGGTTCGGCGCGCAGGGCGGACGGCGGAAGCGGCGCGGGGGGCCGAACGGAGGAGCGCGGTACGGAACATTTTTGCTGTGAGGCGGGCTTGAGCCTGAAGATGTATCTGGAGATGGTGGAAGGGGGGTGGCGGGATGTCAATTGGCAAAGCCGTGGGATGGTCTTGCTCAATGATGATAAATTTCTCGCTGGCACCGACGGGTTCACGGAGCTAGCGTGGAGCTCTTGCCAAGGTTGAGGGAGGAAAGTCACGTGAAAGAGTTCCGCGTTGCAGTTAGTCAGCGGATTGAGCAGGATGCTGATTCGCTGTTTTATCATCTTGTGCCGAGCTCTCGCTCCCGGCTACCCTGTACCCTTTGAAGAGGTCAACGCCCGATCCCGGACGCAGATGAGTGAAGAAGAGAAACGAGAGAACTAGAAGATAGCTCAATTGCCCTTGAGATACATCTGAAGTACCTTTGCTGTATTTGTTTTATGAATTGACGGGCATTGCTAGTCCCAAACAGGATGAGAGGGAGAGGCAAGTCAGTCCGATACGGGGAGATGGGCAGTATCAAACGGATCATTTTAGAATTCAATTACTAGAGAACGTAGTCCAAGGCTATATAAGTCTAATCAGATGTATTTAATAGACCAATCTTAGAGTGATCACAACTTCAAAAACAAAACCTATCAAGCGACTAGGAGGATGTAGTGAAACAAGGTACATATATCCCGATGAAATGCTATGCCTCAGACCAAAGAGATCTACATATATCTACTTGACAATTCGAATTGACATATATTTACTTTGTCTTGCGATCATCTTGCGTGGACAGTAGCTGTTCGCGCCAAAGCCACCCCGCCAGCAGTGTTGTTCCCAACCCAGCCGAGCAAGATGTGGCGAGAGCAACAACGAGAATTGTGACCCAGGACGTCTTCATAATGCCTGCAGCCTTGAGATCACAGAAAGAGTATGCCAGCCAGAGGGCCATCGCCCCAAATGTGAAGACATAATCATACTGAACAATTGTCCTGAGAACCTCCTCTGCGGATGGCGGTGCTTCAATGAAATAAATTGGTACCATAATGTCGAAGAAGGAGATTCCCGAGGTCAACAACATGTACCAGTAAGAAATAATGTTCGAAGCAATGAAGAAGGCAAACGTAGGCTTCAGTACACTCATGGCTTGCTTCGGCGCCAATGCAGGACCCAGTGTCTTGGACAACACAAAGAAGATGGCAGAACCCCAGACGGGATAAATCTGCCAGACCCAGGTGTACCATAGCCGTGCTTCATAGTTGGCGTGGAGCTGCGAGGGGAGCTGCGAGGAATAGTATGCTAGGGCGACGGTTGGCAGAACAGCCACAGCATCTGACGCCGGGATGGACCGGGCTGTGGGTGTCTTCAACTTGGAGAGTGGCGACTTAACATAAAGGATGAAGAAATAGATGGGACTGAGGATCCCGACGGTCATGAACTATCCAAAGAAGGCGACCCAGAAGGGGCTGACCATGTCAGTGAATATTTGAACGCACAGCGCGCGGATGGAGATACTCACAACAGAATGATGGAACGTCGATGAGCTCCCCTGCAACTTTCAAGAATAAAGATGCCATACAGACCAGCAAATTCTGTCAAGAACAAGAAGAGCTGCCAGTAGCCCTTTGGATCAGCAGGAAATAATAACAGCTGGGCAAATCCGACACAGACGCGGGAGAGTATCTGATCAAGGAAGTCGATGCCGTAGAATGTTTTCCTGAGAGGTGCTTGTACGCCGTTGAGAGAATATTGCCCATCTTCAAGCATGGACTCGAAAGCGACGGTAATGACCGGGGCGAATGAGAATATGTAGGCCATGAATGGAGGGATGAGCAGGAAGGGCAGAGCCCCTAGGGCCCGATTCGAAACCATTGTGAGTGTGAAAGTAGGACAGCAGCAGTGGTTTGGTGACAATCACTCCAGGTTCCACGAGGAGAATTAAATACTCTTTGCACCGAGGCCCTGGGCTATTGAGTAGGCGGGGTTGGCGATGTTGCTAGACGAGCCAACAATTTGGGAGGCATGCAGGTCTCGTATAGACGTCAGCGCTATCGCATAACTCCGAATCAGGATCGAGAAGCAAAAATTACAAGGAATTGGGTCGCTAAATAAAGCTAGTCCTCTGGGAAAACTAGGAAGAACTGATTGGAGAATGCCGTCGTGGCCACAATCCTCCTGCCTTGCTTGTAAAACGACATGCTGGATAGGTAGGATGCATGATGGTAGGATTTGATGGTGGAAGTTATGGTTAAGTGTTATGGGCTTAAAGTGGAGTTGAGCTCTGTCTTGAATTTCGTGTAAGAGCTATCAGGCACCTGATTTCTCGACGACTAAGAGAGAGGAAAGCACTGATACAAAACCGCGCGCTTCAATTTGGATGGCTGTTGCCTGTTGGATGTATCGTATATGCCGTCTCTTTGGTCTTATTTTCTGTTCATTCTTTGCTGCGGTACATGGGCTCAACATCACAAAGCGAGGCCCTGTACTTACCAAGCCTCTGGGATTTGGTTCTTCATGGGCGCGGTTCTGGGAAGTTTCCCCAAGAGATAGCAGTGTTGTTACTATGCATATTAATGAGAATGATAGTAGTCACCATGAAGAAAGACAAAGACGAGAGCTGACAGGGGATTGCGCCAGCAGTGGCTCATCCTAACTCAGGTCCACTAACAGGCACCTTATTAGCTTCATCACCACGAGCATTGTCGAAAACCGGCCAGGGGTTCATCCAAAGTTTTCTTTTCTTTACAAATAACAGCACCACTGATGCAAGGGAGCCCAAAAGATCCAGCCGCTCCCTTCTCTTGCCTTCGATTCATTCTATTGATCCCTCGCCCTCTCCTTCTTCTTTCTTCAATCCTCTGCTAGCAGGGTCCGGGCCTCTCATGGCTAGTTCGCTTTGGAGCTTCAATAACGTCCTCCCCTCAAATAATAACGCCGTAGCACGTTTTACTTCTCCACAACAGCCCGGCTTGTGGCAGGTGGGCAGACGTATGCCTTTGTTTCACACTGGTTTCCACCGCCACCTGACCCGCCGTCATGATGTGCACCCTTAGGCCACGGTGCGAAATACCATGATGCCGTGAAGGCTGTTTGTTATCCAGGGTCTTGTGCGCTGTCACATCCTCGCAATTCGTTGATTAGTCGCTTCATCCGCCATGCATCCGCCCAAGCTCAGACGCTCACCTCCAATCATCAAACACCCTTCCCGTCCTTAGTCCACCGCGACTCCTCAATGGGGGCTCAATGGGGCCAGGAGTACGTAGGCAGGACCACCGCCTCGCCGTGACGCGAATCACCATCCCGGTAGCTCGGGGCGATCACGCAGGTTGGAAAAAGCCCCTGGACGCTGGAACCTTTGTTTGTTTGGCAGTGCATGGAGGCCGCGCCGATCGTCAGAAGCCAAAACCCGTGCCTGGTTTCGTCCTGCCACATATGGCACTCCCGAGCGCTGAGCATGGGCCAATGGGTGTAAAGCATGTCCTCATCTGGTCAGCTCCAGCTGTTAGTTCGTGAGAGGCTGCTGGATATTTTATGTACGAAGTAGCTTGATCTTTCTTGCTTGCCACCCCTTCATCTGCCCCATGCTCGTCACCCACTTCTGACAGCTCCATCTATATATGCTTCTTATTTCCCACTTTGTGCGTATGCCTGGCTCAGTAGTAAATCCTCCATAGATGCTGCCATTGTCGTAATGAAGGTCTCCTCCTCCGTATCCGCCGCCGTCCTCGGCCTCTCCCTCACAGCTCAGGCATGCCTGTTGCCCCACGAGGCTCTCGCCGAGCGCGAGTATGCCCGCCATGGAACCCGCCAAGTCCATCCTCGTTCCCAGTACCAGCCCAGAGGTCTTAGCCAGTCAAACACCGTCCCCATTGGCACGGGAGATCGCTTCAAGAACGGCACCGTCGCCCCCGTCGGTCTGGGTGTTCAAGACCGAGATCTCGAATCTATCCTCAGTGTCCAGGAGGTCGGATCCGCCGTACGCGGCCTCTCTGCTGCTTTCCCCGATGCTGTCAAACTGTTCACGCCACCGTTCAAGACCGAGGGGGGCAGGACCCTGCAAGGTGCCGTGATTGGTGAAGATCCCCGGGTGTTCCTGATGAGCGGCATCCACGCCCGTGAGCGAGGCGGGCCAGACCACCTGATTTACTTCATCTCCGACCTTCTCGAGGCGCAGAAGAACGGCAAGGGTGTCGCTTATGGCGACAAGACATACACGGCTGAGGAGGTCAAGACGGCCCTCTCCGCCGGTGTCGTCTTTGTCCCCCTCACCAACCCGGATGGTGTTGCTTATGACCAGGAGACCAGTACCTGCTGGCGCAAGAACCGTAACACGGCATCGTCCTCGGGCGGCTCGGATAGCCAGGACATTGGCGTCGACCTGAACCGCAACTTCAACTTCACGTGGGACTACAAGACCCTATTTAGCTCCGACCTCTCTTCCCCTCCCGCGTCCGATGACCCGTCGAGTGAGGTTTTCTATGGCACTGGCCCGGCTTCTGAACCCGAAGTCCAGGCCGTTACCTGGGTCATGGACCAGTACAAGGGCCTGTCCTGGTTCCTCGACCTTCACTCCTACTCCGCCGATATCCTTTACGCCTGGGGCGATGACGACTATGGCACCGAGGATACCAAGCAGAACTTCCTCAACAAGCAGTATGATGGCCACCGCGGGTTCACTGGTGAGGACCCCGCTGGCAGCGAGTACAAGGAGTACCTTGCCCCCGAGGATCTCAAGGCCGAGGAGTCGCTCAACAGCTTGATGCTGTCCGCCATGAACGGCGCCGGAACCCTCAAGTATACCGCCCAGCCCAGCGTCGGCCTGTACCCGACGTCGGGCGGCAGCAACGACTACGCCCTCGGCCGGTACTATTCTGGGGAGTGCGGCGTCAGCCGTCTGTACGGCCTCTGCCTTGAGTTTGGGGATGCCAGCTCCGCCGACCCTTCGTGCCCCTTCTACCCATCCAATAAGGAGTATCACAACTCCATGCGACAGGTCGGAGCTGGCTTCATGGAGCTGATGCTCAATGCTGCAGGATCCGCTGGCGAGCCTAAGGTCAGAGAGTGCTAAGTTTGAAGCTTGGGATGTGAACAGTTCATGAATGTATGACGAGGAGTTGAGAAAAGACCAAAAAGAAAGTCGTCGAGAACGGCTGAAGCTGTAAATATTAGTCTCGGGTAGCGAGAGTATGAACCCCTAATAATCAGAAGCATCGATCCTGATACGCCTGTCTATCTCCGTGAGACTGAACATGAAGGGAACTGGGACGGACGGGCGTTTTGTAGATGGTAGACCTTAACACCCCTAAGAGATCTAAACATTTTATGTACAGTCCGACAATTGGAAACCACCGGTTGCATCTGCTCGTTCTTTTAAAAAAAAGTGGCTTCGTTTTTGTCTCACTCCTGCTCATGCTATTGCTCTCCCTCCCTCCCTCTCCCTCGCTTTCTCTCGTTTTGACAGGCGTGCGCGGTTTGATCGTACAAAAAGAACGGTGCGTGAAAATATAAAATAAATATAGGTATATGGATTTGGATTTGATGATTCGGGTTTTGAGGATGTTTTCGCATTTTTTCTCGCCTTTTGAATTTATTCCTCGGCGTCCGAGTGGGCCGTCGGTGTTTACCGGTAGGGCGAATCAGCACGGATGGCAGCAGCGAGCTCAGGCTCCCACTTGTCACCGTTGGAAAGAAGCTTCTCTGTGAGGAGGAAAAGGGGAAAGTTAGCATATTTATATTGCGGCCATTGGGGAGGCCAATTGGCCTGTTTGCAGGACCCGGGTTGTAGCCGAGGAGAAAAGACGCACCCTTGTTGTACAGAAGCTCTTCGCGGGTCTCGGTAGCGTATTCGGCGTTGGGAGACTCGACAATGGCGTCGACAGGGCATGACTCCTGGCAGAAACCGCAGTAGATGCACTTGGTCATGTCGATATCGTAACGGGTTGTGCGGCGGGAACCGTCGGCACGCTCTTCAGCCTCGATGGTGATGGCTTGGGCGGGGCAAATCTGCAATTGTTCAGTATCCGATGAACTAAAAAAGAATTGTCATGACGGTATGGCGTACAGCTTCGCAGAGCTTGCAGGCGATGCAGCGCTCTTCACCGGAGGGGTATCGTCGGAGAGCGTGCTCGCCACGGAAGCGAGGAGAGATGGGGCCCTGTGATGGATTTCTGTCAGCGCAACCAGTCGTCAAATTCGATGCGGAGAAAGCTTTACCTTCTCGAAGGGGTAGTAGATGGTGTATCTGAAGCTCGAATATTAGCATTGGCGTGTTCAATTGAGGGTTTTCGGGTTCGGCTTGGACGTACGGAGGTCGGAAGAACTGCTCGAGCAGTACGTACATTCCTCTGGCCATTTCGGTCATGAGGAAGAATTTGCCCATGCGGTCGAGGGTTGTGTCGCTGTCCCAATGCCATTCGACTTGGCGACTCTGACGGAAGTTGGCGGGCGGGGGACCATTGGGAGTTGCATAACCTCTGACTTGCTGGATAGCAGCTACTCGGGACGTCGTCAGGGCGGCGCTGGCTACCCGAGGCAGCAGTTGCTGACGGGCGATGATTGAGGAGGCCATTGTGACTGACTGACCACAGGAGGCGGCAGAGGTCGAGGTCGTCGGAGGGACGGGGGAGGTTGCTGGGGTGGAGGGGAGAGGCTCTGTCGTGGCGAATGTGATACTGGAGGCTATTCTTGACGTGATGGGAGATTTCGCTCGCCGGCTCTGCGGGATTACAATTCTCAGCTCATGATTGGTCGGATCTTATCACGTGACTTTCCACGTGATGCAGTCACAGTCACTGATCTGCTAGCGTGCCATCGCCATCGAATAAGACGCCTGAATTACTAAGTACTATAGCGTCAAAAGGAGATCTCGAAAATAGCCGTCGCTCCGTCATCTAGTGCGGGGAATTGAGTAATCGGCTGTTTTAACACATGGGCTTTTTTAATGGCCAACTACTTGTGGCGGGTGAGGCTTTCTCGCTCGTTGATCTTGGGGGCTAGATTAGCTGGCAAACTCTTGGACCTACATGTACCTTCGGCGAAATGAGAAACAAAATCAAAGGTCAGAATCCAAATATAGATATGGTTCAAAACTCTCCTCGGAGTTGGTATATGACGTCTTGGCTCAATGAGAAAATTCGCCACTGGATATCCAGTTAAGTTACCACATCTTGGTTGCTGGCCAAGTGGGTGAAATAAAACATGGCACACCAAAGCTCTTTTCACGTAAGGCAGGGACCTCACTTTTTATTAAATATAATAATAAGAGGAAAATAATAAATTATTCTACGATATTTAGCTTGATATTGTATGTATTACTAGATTAATTATTTTAATATTGTGTCAAAATTCAACGCTGGAGTGTCCAGGTGTGCCATGTTTTATGTCAGTCGCTTGCTGGCTTCGTCTTCTCCACTCGAACCCCAATCCAGGACAGCTCTGTCCAATGACGCACGCTCGTGGGTGGCCCGTTGTTACCAATCACTAGGTAGCACTTCAAACATTCCCAACATTAGCAGCGAAAAATTGTAGCTCATGGATTCCAATAACAACATCATGCTCCCCTGGTCCTGGTGGCCTAAGGAAGAGATCTTGAAATTCCAGCCGTAATGCCCCTCTAGTGACATTATACGACGCAGGGAGATAAGCATTAATACTCCCAGGAATTCGTATAATATTGATGACTTCTCGTAACCTTCTATTGTACTCCATCGCTCGTATCGCGTCAGTCGTTTCGTTATATCAGATGCAAAATTAAAAACATGTCCCCAAGTGAAGGGAGGAAAAAACATGATCAGCCAGGAAACTTAAAAGTTCTTCTCCCATGATTTCCACCATACTCCCATATTAGCGGCCACCACGAGATCCAGCATCTTCAGTCCGTCGTGGTAGATGATGAGCTTGCCCATCTTTACCCTCGTTCCTCGGCTTCCGCCGCCAGCGTTCTCTCTTCCAAGACTCAAATCAAAAGGAGAAGCCGGGTCGTCGTACTCGTCGTCCTCGTACTGGCTATGTCCGGTACGCTTCTGGAAGAACTTGGATAGATTCCCCAGCTGATTCTGGACGTTGGCCAGATTCTTGTCATGCGTGCTGTGGAAGAGATCCGTATTAGGCAGGTTGAACCGAAGCTCGCTGAGAACAACAGAGCTGGGCTGGTGGGATTCGCCATCCTCCTGGCCGTTAAAGGTGGGTTGGACGCTGTCACCGAGGATGTGGATGAGGCGAAGGCTGCGGCCGCCATCGCCTGTGCGGAACTCGCAGCGGGTATCCCAGGGGCTAGTGAATACGTAGCCTCTTGGTTTCATGCCGGGCATGGGGATGCCAATAGATGTAGAAGGCCCTTCGGCAGATCCGGTGGAGTCGATTGAGTCATTGCTGAGTTTTCGTGTGCGGTTATTGTGTTTCTTCTCCATCTGATTCAGCTTCTCGCGGAAGTTGGTCGCCCAGCTCTTTGAGTAAAACATGGCAACTTGTCGTGTGAACAGGGTGGAGTCTGCCTGTTGGGTGCGGGGGACTTGGTCGCCATTTTGTTCCATGCTTCGGCGAGGGAAGTTGTGGCGGAATTTGGCGTATCCTGTATTCTGGATCTGGATATCGATGGCTGGATAGGATTGGCTTGATGTTGCAACCGTCACATCTGGTTCGTCTCTCATGGGGGTTATCGGGGTGAGGTCGCGTGGTTGGCAGTTTACCTTGGCTACATTCCACTGAAGGCCAGTGCTGGGGTCACGTCTAATGAGAATGAGTGAAAAGGGATCGGCGGTAGGCCTCTGAGACAATGAGAGCCTGGGTTGACCCTCCTGATTCAATCGTGGTGAGATCAGTTGTGCCTCGTTGTTAAGTGAATGAGAGGTAGAAGGCCTTGGAGAGTATTCCACATCATAACTTCTTTCCGTGGAACTGAATGGTTCATGGGCTGACTGCGGGGCAGGGATAGTTGGGCCAGCATCTGGCGGGCTTGTGTTAATAGGCTTGCGAGCTGGTAGGCCGGTCTGTATGCTCGGGAGACTCAGATTTCGGGGAGGTAGAGGAGGAGGAGGAGGGTCATCTTCGACAACCTCCTCTGGCTGGTCAAGCGGAAGCTTCGCTGGAATCGGCGGGGGAGCAAGAACTGAGGCAGGTTCGTCCGGAAGTGCTGGTAAGGGGTGGGGATTCACATGTCCCGGTGGTGGATGTGACGGAGACAAAAACAGTTCATCGGAGCCTGCCGCGAGCGATGGGACGTCGACTGGTACGCTGGGGCCGGAAGGTGCTGGGCTTGGAGGTGGAGGCGCCTTTGAATTCGACGCCCGAGCTTCATGATAGGCAGGAGATGGCGTTGGCTCATACTCCGGAGGCGGATCCTCCGGGGTTCCCGGGATTGGGATCGGTGGTGTATCAGGAGACTTGATCTGTGATGTAGCGGGAATAGCAACTGGAGGTGTGACTGGTGATGCAACCGGAGTTGGAACTTGAGCCGCACTTGAGGTTTGCTGCTGGGTTGCGCCAGGTACAGGTTTCCGAGGAATAGCTCTGGAGCGGTTGCTATCGTTACTTGACCTTGGGGCCTCTTCCTGAGCGAAAGCTGTGGGAGAAGTGTCATGGTGAATATAGTAGAGGGAGCTGGCTACATCCTCCGGGGAGACATTTTTCAGCTGAGGTTTGAAGGGTGAGAGAATGACATCTGGATTATGATCAGCACACCGAACATGAATAACAAGGCGGAAACTGGGGCTTACCTCGAGTGCCGGGCACACGGGAAATGTAGAGTGTGACAGCCTCACGGCGTTGCTCCGCGGGATTGACGGGATACTGCGGCGGGTTGGCTGCCAGATAATTGACGGTTCCCAACGACCTGGCCTCCATGATGTGTGAAGGAATAGTCAATGGGTGAGCGAGCGGATGAGGTTGAGTGTGTCTTCTCTTGCTGGTTGGTATAAACTGCAAAAAGATGACCCGACGAAGAGAGAATGAACGAAGTTGGACAAGCTGTAGACTCGATCTACCGAGTGGGATCCAGCGACCTTTTAACTTGGTTGAGTTGTGAGGTTCAAGGAGAGGGGTTTGGTAAGACAAAACGCTATGAAAGCAAGTGTGATCGGCAGGCCTGAGATGCAACGAGCGATCCCTTGCTGTGTCACGCCCACGACTCGTCAGGATCGGGGCTCAGATGTGTCGTGACAGCGAGGTAATTTGGATTAGTTCCTGGACATCAGGCTGATGAGCCTTGCGTATCGTGTCTTTTAGGGATATGCCCTGTTGTTGATGTTGTCGACAGAGACGATCGAGAGGAAGAAAAAAAGTGGACTGGGGCACGGTTGCTATGCAATGCAAAGCAAGAGGTTAATTAACAGAATTTACAATCTAGAGCTGTGGTTGAAAGTCGGAGGTGGGTGAGCATTGTCGAGACAGAGCAGGGGGGAGGCACTAATTTGGGATGCGGGACGGGCAGCATAAACAAGCGGGAAAAAATAGGTGATGCCCAAGCCAACTTGGGTGGATCGAGACGACGTCAGGCAGGCGAATGAATACATATGATCAATTCGCGCTAGACACCTGATAAGTTTGACCAGGAATAGGTGTTGCTCGCTGCCTTGCTCCCAACGTATCACTTGCCGCCATCATGTTTCTGGTTAAGGGCGGCGAGGACAGATCGATAGGTCAACGTCAGCAGCTGTTGGTGGCGTTCCTAATACTGGCGCCTACATTCATTGATACTTAGGTGAGTGTACCCAGTAATTAGTAGCAGGACGTCAGTATTTGATACGTACGTAGATGGTAGCTCGTAGCTAACCCCAGCAAGCCATTCAGCCGTCCGGAAGATCCTGCAGCAGGTGGAGTTGACGACGTTTCTCCAACCTAGGAAGAACCCGACCCTTTCTCCCTCCTCGCCTGTCGCACATGTGCCTGTGCCTGTACCTGTACCTGCACCTGCACCTGCTTGGCTGTTTTGATGCACCTCCAGCCCGGCAGACTGGCCCTGGAATCAGCGTCCATGGATATGTAGGTGTCGCGTGTGACGGCCTGGGCTGGTGTGCAGCTGCTCGGCAGTTACTCGCAGGGCTGCCATTAGAGCCTGTCCCTGCCCTGTGGCCATCAGGCGGTGGGGACCTGGAATCCACTGGATCAGCACTGCCAGCGTGAATGACGAAGGTGGACAGCGCCCTATCGCAGTAAGTCATAGGCTCTGGGGGCCCGTTATTGTGGCGCGGGGAAAGCCCCGGCGCGCCTGAAGCCTTCCAATGTTAATTTCTTTAATTGCCTGGAAGCTGCCGCGCGGCCCTTTGCCAGCTGTCCATCTCCACATCACCACATCTTAACCGTGACCAGAGTCCAGACACCATCAATCCACTCTACCGAAGACCGGATCAGCTGCCCTGCCAAGGCTGCATTGCTGCATAGCGTCCCAGCTGCATCTCGGTGTATTCGATCCAGTCCAACTATCCCTGCCTAGCAGTCTGATATACCGTCCACCCCAGACACAGTTCCAAAGCCTCACCTCCTCTGAAATCCACCGTTCGGGCTTCTCTTAACGGTGATGGTATTATGTTCCAAATTGCCCCATCATCAGGCGTTTTGCCTCTTGGCGTCATGTCCCTGAAGAGCTGAACGACGCACGGCTTGGCTTGGCTTTTTGCATTGATCAACTCCAGATATCCCGTATCTTCTTATTCTGGACGTTTCAAACCGTGTCTAGACCTTTCTTACACGTGTAGGCTTGACGAATCGCGTGTTTCTATACGCGATGTCACTCTCCCTGAACCACCACAGCTACCTCCATCTGTTCTTCTGTATCAACTCTTACTAATATTCGATGATTGCAAATATAGATGGCGTGCCACCAATCTTGCTGGGTGGAGTCCCGGATCTGCATATGCCAGAGGTATTGAAAACTGCCATTGCCTTGAATTAGGTAGTTTGCGATGACTGTTAGTCTCTTCCCGATTGCCCAAGGGAGAAAAGAGCCTTAGGTCTCAATGAGGTATGTCAAGTGCGGCCCAAAAGTTGTGACACGAGCAATTGGGCAATATTTGATTTTTTGGCTTGGTCTGCTATCCTGACACAAAATCCACACCGCCGCAATATTGGAACAACCCTCCGCCGCCTCGCGCCATGTTCTGCTGGGATTCCTCCTCTATCCAGCACTTCCACCAGGGCGTGGACTAGCATGAGCCTGCGGTTGGGGTGGCAATGACATAGCTCGACCATTTGCATCCCTTCGGACAGCCTTCATCGCAGCCCCGGCTAGTGTACACGGTAGGTACGTCTGTAGGGCAACCGCATCCTTGCACGAGAGTAGTCTTGGCCACACATTCGGCATGGAAACAAGCATCGCAAGATGCTGTAACTGAGGTGATGGTTGGGCAAGGCGCCCGCACCTTCTCAGCGCTGCATATACGGTTATTGGAGGCTCTAAAGGGGGAGCCAGGTAGGAGGTCCACCCTAATTGACTTACCTTACGAGAGCTGAGAGAAAGAGAGAGATCCAAAGAGCAGATTTCATGGTTGCGGTCAGACTTTTGAGGAACTGATTGGCTAGTATCCCTGGTGTTGACGATTATTTCTTATAGATGTCTTTCCTACCAATCCTACACTGCCTACGAGGAGGACTCGTGAGGACCTAAATAATGTTTTCGCTCTCCTATCCAGTTCATTTGGTGGTCTAGGTGAAGTCGATTGTGTAAGACAAATTGAAGGGACCCTGAACTCCCCATCTGGTGTTTACGGCCAGCTTATCGGGGGCGCTGGCCCAGTATCTCCATTCGATATGAGCAACTGGCTGGGGGAAAGTCGGCTGCATTAGGAATTTAGGATCAGTCGTTTTTCAGCTGGTAGTCATGAGCCGAAACCCTGCATTCCGGGCTCTAAATCTAATTTACGACAGCTTGCTGGAATGGGGGTTGCACACCCTCCCTCGCGAGGTGTCAACGGCTTGTCTAAAACGTCCCCCTTCTAGGTATCCGATCGACGGGGGCACCGACCGCCTCACACCATGTAGTTGCGGCCGGAGCATTTAGAGGTGAATTACAAAGGAGGGAATGAAGGATGACGTTGTGTGGTACCATCGACCATTTGGCCGGCTGTAGATCTCGCTGATGCTGAGGTTTGACTTAGAATTAGGTATTGTCGGCTAAAGTATCTAGCAGGCTACACATATGTAACCATAGCCGTGTTCACGAGACACCACGCGAAGATGTTGGTCTGACACATCGTATGGATACTAGAAAGAGGTTGTGAATGACTTGTCAAAGTTCGCTTGACTCTACTCTCTACGGGAAGAAGTGAAAGTGGCGCAATGAAGACACTATGCTGTAGGCTTGGATTGAGCGGCGTGTTCCTTCAGGATGGCGCCCACAACCTCGTCTAGGTCCTCATTCTCGAGCCCCAGGAGCTCCATGGCATAGCCGTCCCTCGTCGTCCAGTCGGCGTCCAAGGCACCCAAGGCGTACACAATGTCTTCCTGTGCCTCGTGTGAGCCCTCGTCGTATAGCTTCTGATGACGGTCCAGAAACTTTTCAGACTCCTCCTCCTCCACAGTCCACTCTGCTCCCGTGGCTCGCTCTAGCGCCTTGATAACATCGCGCTGCGTCGGGTTGAAAGACTGGACGTATAGCGTCCGGTTAGCCGTCTGCTCTGGGCGCTGTAGCACCCGCACAACAGCCTCACCCACACGTTTCAGGGTGGCCACGGAGGCAGGTTTGTTGCCCCCGTCGAGAATCAGCGCGGTGTGCTGGTCGAGGTCAATGTGGAGGAACTTCTTCCGCAGACCCCAGTCGAAGAAGTGTCCGCAGACAAGGGCAGTCCAGGTGAACGTGTCGGGGAACTCGCGGGTCAGCCCCTGGCAGCGCTCGCGGACCTTGGTCTTGTCGCGGTACAGCTGGAGGCGGCGGAGGGGCTCGCGGGCGGCAGCATCGCAGGATCCGAAGTCGGCGGGGATGTATCGGCGGACACCGGCCTCGGCGGCGGCGTAGGCGAGGCGGAGATGATGTTGAAGGCGGTTGGGGAGGGGGAATGTGGCGATGACGGCGTCTTGGCCTTTGAGGGCGGCGGTGATGTCTGGGAGGGGGAAGTCGCCGTCGACCTCTTTGGTCTTCAGGTTGGGGCTGGAGATGGCGGGCTTGGATTTCGAGCCTGAGCGTTGGATGATGGTCACCTCGAAGCCTGCATCGACCAGTGCGGGGAGGATGACGGAGCCTAGGTTTCCGTTGGCCCCGACGAGGGCGACCTTTGAGATGGACATGGTGAGTGGTATTTGTTAATCAGGGAAGATGGGAATGAGGAGTATGAGATGGTGATCCGACTGATGGCCACGACATTGAGCTCCCCGCAGCCCAGCTCGATGACTTCCATGACGCAAGGCAGTGGGGCCGGGATGCCTAACCGACGTGACACATCAATACGTGCTCGTACGTTTCCTGTCCCAATGAATACGAGCTAGACCTGCCGAGAGAGGAAGCTCACACAATGTGCTTAGAGGGCACTGATTGGTGGTGAGATCTACTAGAGAAGACATGCTGCAAGTGTAGAGTGCCAAGATGGATGGCGAAACTCAATTGATGACGGACCCAGCGGCAGCGGTCAGGAACAGGAAACTTAAGGCCCACCGTGGTGTGTTACATTATTACTCCATATGATCGGCATGCCAACTATGTATATCCCACACTCTTCTTGTGATCTTAGGTATCTACCTGGTCCGTAGACAGGGAATGAAGCCCTGTTGCCATGTCATTTGTTCGGCAGGCGGCCCGGGCTGGTCCACAATTACCCATCTCCAAGTTCGGCAACCGGATCCGTGACCCGGATCGAAATCCGGAGCTGCCTGCCGACAAGCATGCCGGGTGATGATCGGTATCAATCTTCGGATTTGGCGTCCCAATAGGGCCATACATGGATGCTGTTTCCATCTTTGCTCCAATGGCCTCGCCATGCACCCATACCTGCTTTGACTTCCTCGTCCCAACCAGGTGGTGGGCAGGGCTAGGGCGCAGGATGGACAGCAGGATCCCACCATGGATAGAATCTCTCACCTTTGCCAAGGGTTTTCAAGGTACACGGCGTACCCTCGCAACCGATCGATGGCTGTGTATTGCCCCACCACTTCAGCTCAATCTCTGCCCACTGGACGCTGAAGACCATGATGATGCTCGCGACCGGGATAGCAGCCGCCAAGGAGGCGGACAGGACGAAATTGTACTTGGCCCAGAACTGCGGGAAATGTTTCTTGACATAGATGTAGCTCAGCCATGCCACAGGTATCGACGGCCAGGCGTATGAAAAGCTGTATGGCGACCAGCCGAGACCGCCGTACCACAGAGCCACGGGATGCAGCGCTCGTAGCCACTTGCTTCGCCGGAACCTCCGCACCAGAAAGTAATAGAGCACCGTGCTCAACGCGCCGAGCGGGAATCCTAGAAGGAGGAGCGCGTATTGGCCCGTGTGGCTGAACATCTTGGCTGGGCCGATGGTGCCCCATAGGACCGACGCAGAGAAAAAGCTGTTGATGTTTGGACAAAAGAATCGCATTGGTGCCTTTGGTGTGCATACGTTCTTGATGTCCATCTGGACTTCCATGACCAAGTTGCAAATGAATGTGGAAATAAGCGTGGCGATCATCTGGGCCCAGAATGTGGTTCGTGGAGGGATCTGAGGAAGGACGTTAGTGGTGATGGCTCAACCAGAAAGGCATGTCCTATAGATATGACAGATTGGGGAACCAACCTTGAGGTAATGTGCTAGTTTCAAGTCATTCGCAAAAGTGATAGCATGTGCACAGGTTATGAAGCTGCCGGATTGAGCATGTTAGTCAACTCCAACACTTACTGGATAGAGGTCATGGAGCCTTACCCATATGATTTGAAGAAATTCATTGCTAGAGCATTTCCTTCCACCCACATGCCTCCAACGAATTCTGCTAGAACATTGAGGGTAACATGAACCCCAGTCATGGCGTTAATTATACCGATTGGGATCATGAAGATAATGGCTAGAAGCACTCCGAATGGGATGACCCCAAGAGTCGTGTATGTGGGCCAGCCGCCAATTCCAGCCCAGCCAAAGCCGGCAGAAATCAGCAAGGTAGCAAAGTACCACCAGGCAGGAACCTCCTTGTAGGCACTCATGAGGCGGTTATGAACATCTCGGTACCCATAACCTGTCTCCTCTTCGTTCTTCTTCCGGCGTATCTTGAGCCATAACGGCCTGAGGTTGTTCACAAATTCGTTGCGGTGGAACAGAATGACATATGTAATCGCAGAAGTGTAGATGGCATAGTAACACCCATAGATAACAGCATAGGCGGCGCTGAGATATGCGCCGGAATACCCAACATAGCGTTGTAAATCAAACATCCCTCTATCGTCAACAACCCTGGATACATTGTACGGCTTAGCAAAGTGGTCGTGAACTAAGTTGGTATTGATGGATAAATATCCGGTGTTCCAGGTGTTTGTGTAGTATATGGCGAGAATGACAAAGCCCAGCAGCCACATCCCAAGAGTCCTGTTGGCTGTGACGAAGAACGGTACCATTAGGGGATCTAGGCCATCGTAAAGCAAAATGTTCCAATCGAAGGTAGGCCATGGGTTGAACATTCCCATGCCATTTTTGAAACCGTTGACGATGCTGTTATGTTTGTTTGTTGGCGCGATCCAAGTCATCCAGCTGAAATATGTCAAGGTAGTGAATATATAGTTGGGAAACCAGAAGTATACAAACATGGCCCCGAAAGTCAAGAGGAAGAAGTGGTATCTCGACATATAATATATCTTTCCGAATGGTCCCGGAACAGCCTTGCTTTCTCTCTCATGCAGGGCGCTGTTTAGTGAAATTGTGGTGATGCTGGCTGGCCAAATACAGTAGGCCGGATACACGAGAAACTCTCTCGTCATTCCGGCCAACCCGTATCCGATGAAGTTGGTGGAAATCCCAAGGCAGATTCGATACCCAAAACTGCGGGCATATTGCTGGTCAAACTGCTGAGGAAGAATTTGTGTCCAAGCAACCATATTGGAGATTGGCAGAGACATGGAAGTACTAGCCATAATGGCAATGAGCATATGCTCTTTCTTGGAGAATTTGCCGGGGTTCATGCTGATCTTATGACCCCGGAGGGAAATCTCGTAGGCAGGAATGAACTTTTCCCAGGCCTTGCCTGTCAGTACCTATCAGCCACTTCACGCGTGGATAGAGGCCAATATAACCTCATGAAAATGCCGATAGGACTTACCAACTGGATAGGCTAATAGCTGGGCAACATTAGATGGAATGGATACACGGGGCTGCCGGATACTGAAGAACTGGTTCACAGCTGACATTATAAATGAGAAAGCAATCCCGATCGTCCATGCCCGGATTGTTGAACAAGGAATTGAAGGATCGTCTTTATTGTCGACAGCAGAGCGAACCGAAGCGTAAGGGCTATTATTCAGTATAAGGGCAGCTTCAGTTTTCATCTCCATGATGAGATCACCATGTCTTTCCGGGTGTTCCAGAACGTCACTATTTTCTGAATACAAATCAGTATCACGCAAACAAATACTTCCTTAAATACGGCTGGAACTTACCTAGAAATGCGTCAATTCGGAGTAGGAGGCTATGCGGGAAGTTAGGGTCATGTTCGTGGACCTTGACCACATCCTTCATCGCTTTGATCACCTCTTCAAGCGACATCTTGGATGCCGCCTCTCTGGCCTCCAACAAGTCATCTTGTGTAAACCTGACATCTCTTTCGACGTCTGTTTTCTCCATTTAAAATTCCCAACGAATGAATTTCTTTTCCTGGATATTGTTCTGCTTTGTCTGGCATGGGTTACCAACTCGTCGAGGAGGAGTAACCTTATGAAGAATAGTTGATCGTACAAGAGCCTCGAGTATGAATAATTTACCAAGCTAAAATCAATAGCACGTTCTTCTCTCATCCTTTTATCGTTCCGTAATAGTTACTATAATGGCTCAAGTAGCTGAATCTTACCTGCGGTAAGGTTTCCATCACATGCATCACAAGACTAGATGGGGGTAAAAACACACCTTATCTAGTTTCTCGTAATTTTAAGCTCTTCTCGTTATATAGTTTACTCTATTTTCCAAAACTTACCAGCGAGTTCGGGACAGATGAGAAAAGTGAGATGTGAACAAAAAAGATAAGTTCCGGCAACACCAACTTCACTACGGTCTTGCCTCCCACCATTGGAACTTTGGCCTGCTTTTCAATATATAACTTCCAAATGCACGGCGGGTGCTCATCCATTCGGCCATGGTTTCCCATGGGATTGGCACGTACCTTAAGCCCTGGGGAGTTACCTCCCCAGAACCGACACCTTTGCGCGCTCTCTCGACTCCGCTCGGGATTAGCATAGGCAGTACGGCCCTTAGCCTCCCTCGATCCAGGTTATCTCGCCGGTGCTCACCCGCCACATTGACAAGCACTCGACTAGATACATCAGTTGGACCTGAGCGACAATGGGTAGGACGCCGGGCAGGGGAGCATGCCTGAGCGTGAATATACTGAAGTAGTACCCAAAACGACCCTAATCAATACTGGAAAGAATGACGCCTGAATTTTCCTTTGTATAAGAGTTATAAAATAATGAGATGTGCCGAGATTAATGGAAATTCAGCTTTGCATTGAGTAGCATCACGTTGAGGTCAGTGTCGCGACGTCGGTTTTTAGACAGAAGACGGAGCCAAACGACCTCTCTGCATAATTTCAAGGCCAATAGCAGCCATGTATTTTCCCGGTTCTTATCTTCATGGGAAACGGGATTTGGTCTCGTGCAGCAAGAATTTTCCCATCATGTTAGCTGCGTTGTTCTGTTTGACAGGCCTGCTTGTACGAGATGCGACTTCGGATCTAGAGTCTCCACAAAAAAGTGAAACTGCTACAGGGTAAGTAAAGCTAATACGATGATTTCTCTGACGACTTTCTAAGCCCAGCTCTCGGCTTGTGAAAGATCGGAGGGGCTGCCAATCTCAAGCAAGTATTCGACTTCCCTCGTTAGATATCAGTCTTTAATGACAATGGCGACCGCGGCCTCCAAAGATTCCCCTGAGGGTCAGAAAAAGAAGACCCCCAGTGCGTTCCGCTCTATTCTCGCTGGGTCAACCGCTGGCGCAGTTGAGATTGGTAAGTTGGCACACGACATCCTGGCCGAGGTCAGTTGGACCAAACAGCTAACCACCACTTCTTCCACCCAATGCAGCCATTACCTACCCTGCCGAATGTGCGTCTCGATTTTCCCTTGTTTTAGAACTTGCCGCAGATACAGGCGCAACGATCAACTAACACCCCGAAAGTCGCCAAGACTCGTTCCCAGCTCAATACCAGGTTAGCCGAGGGCCAGAAGCTGCCATGGCCACCGTTTGGCAAGCAATGGTATGCGGGATGTACGACACTGATCATTGGAAATTCTGCCAAGGCCGGTATTCGTATGTGAAGTCTATCGCAGTCGGACTGTGCAATTGGATGCTCTTTGAACACACTAACGCTTAATCCAGGATTCGTCGCATTTGATCAGTACAAGCGAATGCTTGCCGACGCCGATGGAAAACTTTCCGGACCCCGAACTGTTCTCGCCGGGTTCGGCGCTGGTGTGACAGAGTCTCTTCTTGCTGTGACGCCGACAGAGAGCATCAAGACAACGCTGTACGGAGATCTTGACATCCCTTTGCGCTCGAATCCTTGACACTAACAGCTTTCGTAGCATCGACGACCGAAAGTCAGCCAAACCACGATTGCGCGGCTTCCTTCACGCCGTCCCCATTATCGCTCGCGAACGAGGCATTGCCGGATTCTTCCAGGGCTTTGTCCCTACGACCCTTCGCCAGTCAGCCAACTCCGCTGTTCGGTTCAGTACCTACACCACGCTTCGCCAGCTCGCCGAATCATGGATAGCTCCAGGAGAAAAGCTCGGAACTATATCTACTTTCACCATTGGTGGTATGGCAGGTACTGTTACCGTTGCCGTCACCCAACCCCTCGACACCATCAAGACGCGAATGCAGAGCATTGAGGCCAAGCAGCTTTATGGAAGTACGATCAAGTGTGCGGTGTCCATCTTCAAGAATGAGGGCGTGCTCACATTCTGGAGCGGCGCACTACCTAGGCTTGCTAGGTTGGTGATGAGCGGTGGTATCGTATTTACCATGTACGAGAAGAGTATGGAGTTGATGAACAGGCTGGACCCGGAGATGAAGTACATCTAGACATGCACACCACAAGGAACATACAGGCGTTGCGTTGAATATAGACAGGAGCTTCTTTTGGCTCGATTTTGTACAGATAATCGTACACTGATATACACTGTTGTTAACATTCGTTTCCCTTGCCCCTCGATAATAATCCCACCGTGATGTGTGCTGGCGTCAATCGTAAATAAAATGTGCCCAAGTATTACATCCTCTGTCTGCGACCCTTATATATTCTTTTTTTTTTCTTATTCTCGCGTTCCGACTTGGTTTCGTTAAATCGGTTTTTAAGATAGTCTGATCATGCCTGAAAGTCTCTTTCCTAGGCGCTCGAACCAAGTTCTCTTCGGAGCTTCTTCGATTTCGCGGATCAGGTCGTCGAAATATGTCGGCTGGCTGCTTGGCTTCAGCATCTGGCCTGATAACTTGTACTACAAAGTGTTAGCCAAAAGCAGAGGGCTCTCGTCTTCGGAGCACATGCCTTCTCGTTCCACCGATTTTGCTGCAGAAACTGTAGTGATCGTGCCTTGAAGAGCTCCTCGGCCTCCATCGAGGGCTGGTAGGTCTGGAATCGCTTGTCTATAGTCGCGCGAATTACATCTTGGAGCTGGTAGTCGGGACGGAGCTCCTGCTTCGGCCACTTGGATAGGACTTCTGTGTAGATCCGGTGCTGGCCTGGTTAGCATGACATTGCGACACGGAGCCTAGGAGGGCCATTGGCGTACTGATAAAGGGCGCGACATTATGTGTGGTAGAGTGTCGGTTGGTCACGCAAGAGAAGTATTTGGCGCGATCAAGCAAACTGTTTGTTCCTCGAATGGACGAAACCCAAAATCAGATTATCGTGGACCAACGCTAGCCAATGGCATGGGGCTCAATGACCGATCGATTAACTGTAGACCAAAGAAATTCCTTCGGCGATCGGAGGTTTTAGCCTCCGAAATCTACTTTGTCCCGCCTCAGTGGAGAATGGCTTAGTGGATCCCATCCCTAACCTTATGCCTCAGGCAGGAGCGTAAGACGGGGACCAGATGGTTCCATACTAGAGACACTCTAGTCACGGGGCGTTATCACGACACAGCCCAGTGCTCCGCCGGGTACGTTCCATTCATTGTCATCCCCTTCCTTAATCGACAATTCGCGATTATACCCTCTTCTCAAGAGGCGATATACCTCTCCTTATTATCTACTCTCCTACACGCTCTCTCCTCTGTATCCGTTTTGTCTTTGCTTCCAGAGGAGGTGCCCCTTACGGTCGATTATCCGGGGTAGCCGGCTAGTGTGACATTACGTATACTCCCGCGCCCATACCGCAACTGCCTCATCTCTCCGTCCTTCAATCGCTCCGTCTGTAGCAACGAAGAGCGACAGGCCATCACCATGGCTCCCGGATACAAGATGGTATGTGGATGTCCTCGTGATTCTTCACTGGACGATACTAATCCCGCACTAGGTTAATGTCCACGAGGAGGAGTACGACGAAGAGACGCTCTTACGATCCCCAGTCGAAACCTCGAACAATCGTCTTGGGCAGCCGCATGTCCCTCACTCTCCGCCACCCTCATTTCACTCCCGCTCCTCGTCCCCGAACCGACGCAATGGTGCCGTCGACTCAGCACTCGCAGATGCATTTGATGATGACGATAGCGACGACGAGGCTGATGACCGACAACGCCTCGTGCGACAGAACTCCACCCCAAGCGTCGCGCCGCAAGCTTCTGGTTCGCAATCCCGCACAGGTCACAGTTTAGCACAACCTTCAGCAGCACCAGTGATCAGATCACCAAGAATTGTAGGCGGGGGGTCGGGAACGGATGGAGTGTTTGCCAATATGTCGGCTAGACCTGAGAGAACGGAATCAGAGAAGGATGAGCAACCACCCGTGAGTCACGCCGTCTCTAGTGTTGTTATTGAAAACCATCCACTAACTATTGAATTCGTTAGACATACGAACAAGCCGCCGCCGATGCAGTCCCTCCGTACTGGGAAACGACGATCCTAGCACCAGGGCTAGGCGGATTCGACGAAGTCTTTGTCGATGGTCTCCCTGTTGGCTCGGTTTTCTCCTTTATTTGGAACGGTATCATTTCAGCCGCGTTCCAGCTGGTCGGCTTCCTTCTCACGTATCTCCTTCACTCGACGCACGCAGCCAAGAACGGATCACTTGCGGGCCTTGGCGTCACACTCATCCAGTATGGCTTTAAGATTAAGAGCGGCCCCGGTGATGCGCCCAACATGGGCGGTCCTGACGGATACGCTGCGCCCCCGGATCCGAACTCGCACAACTTCCAGGCACAAGAAGTCACAGAAGGCCGAGGGCGCGGGCTTGGGGACATCACCGGGAGCGAGTGGATGGCATATGTTCTAATGGTTGTCGGATGGTTCATTTTAATTAAGAGCATCGCCGAATTCATGAAGGCGAGAAGGCACGAGATGCTGGTTCTCCAGAGCCCTGATCGTGGGCTGGGCATTCCGATTATTGCTGATGGCGAGTCATCCGAGCGAGCGGTATGAGAGCAACAACAAGCAAGAGAAAGACAAAAAATCAAATTAAGACAGCCATTTGGCTTATATGATTTTGCACATTATTTCCTGGGTCTGTACAACATCACATTATCTGTAGCTCCTTTGTGAGCCACTATTCTCGACGAGATTCCCTTATTTTCAGATTTGGCGTTTTTGGGCTAAGCATATTATTATTGCGATTTGGGAGGGAATTATTCGCGGGCGAAGAACAAATCTTCGATCATTGGCATACACGGACCCCATCATGAACGGGAGGAATACGGTAATCTTTTGCTGTAAACTCGCGGTCATGTTCTAATGAACACTCCGAAATGAGTAAACCTGTTGACGGCCGCACAGGGAATTGTTGTCGGTTTTTTCCTTTGACTCTCTATTTCTTTTATTTTCTCATGTCTTCCTTCTTCCGGGTTTTCTTTGCTTAGCAAGAATTGCAACTGCCATTGGAGAGTCCAGATACCCTCATAGCCAGGATAGATTCTTTCTTATCTACCTATGTTCCGACCATAAATGCCGGTTTCAGCAGCCTCCCTATTGAAGCATCCCAAAGAGGACCGAGTAAATCCAAGGTACTGCCCTATAGAAAAGCACCAAGGTGAGAGTGAGTAATTCGCCAGGATGGGAGGAGTCAACTATGGTTTGGTGGAATGTGCGCTGTCCAAGCGCATACTGTGACACATGATCTTCCACCCCGCATTAGAAGCACGCAAGCAGGGTTCCGTGGCGGCTTCTATGATGGTCGTCCGACATCACCAGGAACATTCTCACACCAATCAAACTTCTTCGCCACTCCGGGGCGCCTGTTGAGAGGGCACATGCCAAACTGATTGACGCAGCTCTTTCATCGAATCCTCAGCCATTTATGAACTACAACCACAACTGACTGCCTATTGTTCATGGGACCTGCCTGGAACAATATCATCACGCACCAGCTCAGAAACTCGGTATTGAATTTATTGTTGCCTTTTCGACGCCGACCGATCTCCAACATGGCCTGGCGGTGTTCTGGGACATCCAACTCGGAGCTGATTGAAAACTTATGGAGGAACCAGCTCATCCACGACCAAGGAGTCAAGGAAGCCTTCCTGAAGGTAAGAAATCTAAAATGATCATTTTTTTTTACACTGTTACATCAGGCGAACGGCCTAGGATTGACGATGGCTTGTTTCAACGCAGGTTGACCGGGCACACTACGCTCCGGCGATGCCGTATGAGGACTCGCCTCAGCCGATTGGGCACGCGGCTACTATCTCTGCTCCTCACATGCACGCCTCAGCTATTGAGAATGTCTTACCGTATCTCACACCAAGTTCTTCTCCTCGGAGGATTCTTGATGTTGGGTCTGGCTCTGGGTACTTGACGCATGTGTTGGCCGAGATGATTGGTGGCGAGGGATTGGTAGTAGGGCTGGAACACATCAAAGAACTTCGAGACCTTGGTGAAAGAAACACCCGGAAGAGTACTAGAGGTTCAGAGTTGGTCAACAACGGAGTGGTTCGGTACAGAGTTGGGGATGGGAGAAAGGGTTGGGCGGAGGAAGGGGAGAGTGACTGGGATGTGATTCACGTCGGTGCATCGGCGAAGGAGGTCCATCCAGAGCTTCTCAACCAACTCAAAGCACCAGGATGGTGAGTTCAACACGAAGTTTATTGAAAATGAAAACTAATCAGCACGCACAGTATGTTTATCCCAGTAGACGACGACACGTCAGGGATCAGTCAATCCGTGTGGAGAATCGAAAAGGATGCTCAGGGGCAGATCAAAGAGCGGCGGCTGTTTGGAGTTCGATATGTTCCTTTGACAGATGCACCAACAAATTGAGCACACATAATAGTAGGACCAAGCAAACATCTTTAATTTCATTAAAAATTAAGGCACAAATCTGTGAGTACAAGAAGATATTACTGCATCAAAACCTCCCCTGAACAACAAATTATCTCCATCCGTCCCCTGGTTCCGTTTCCTTGCATTCCCATCTGGTTCCGTTTTCCTTTTCCAGACGCCTCAATTATCAAAAGAAATTAGAGCTTTAGAGCCAGAGCATGGCAGCGAAGGCGGCAGCCATGCTGAGGTAGATGCCAGTCTGGCTGGTCTTGGAGGCACCGCTGATGATAGGGACCTTGTTCTCGCCCTTGGGAGTTTCTGGTACCTCGTTGGTCTTGGGGGGGACCGGAGTGGCGATCGTGGTAGGGGGGACCAGCTTGTGCGGGGGAGAAGGAGTTGTGACAACGGTAGAGGGCTTCTCACGGGGCGGGCAGCTGGGGGGGCAAGGAGGCAGGCACTTCTCGCCAGTGCCGCAAGGAGGATGAAGGTGACCCTCGGGCACCCAGAGGCACTTTTCGTGGTGGCACTTTTCCTCACACTCAGGGCCCTTGCAATAAGACTCCTTCACAGGAGGGTAAGGGGGAGGAGGGCACTTCTCGCCGTGGCAAGGAGGGGGAGGGCACTTCTCACCGTGGCAGGGAGGAGGAGGAGGGTACTTCTCACCATGGTGGGGAGGAGGGCACTTCTCGCCGTGGCAAGGAGGAGGATGAGGGTACTTCTCATCATGGTGGGGAGGAGGACACTTCTCGCCATGGCAAGGAGGAGGACACTTCTCGCCGTGGCAAGGAGGAGGACACTTTTCGCCGTGGCAAGGAGGAGGATGAGGGTACTTGTCGCCATGGTAGGGAGGAGGGCACTTCTCACCATGACAGGGAGGAGGGCATTTCTCACCGTGGCAAGGAGGAGGATAAGGAGGAGGGCACTTCTCTCCATGGCATGGTGGTGGAGGAGGGCACTTCTCACCGTGGCATGGTGGAGGATAAGGATGAGGGCACTTATCTCCATGGCAAGGAGGAGGGCACTTGTCGCCGTGGCAAGGAGGAGGATGAGGGTACTTCTCATCATGGTGGGGAGGAGGACACTTCTCGCCGTGGCAAGGAGGAGGGCACTTCTCTCCATGGCATGGTGGTGGAGGAGGGCACTTGTCGCCGTGGCATGGTGGCTGGGGGTGATCCTGAGGCCACTTCTTCTTGTGACATTTGGATGGGCAAGCGGGCAGGCAATGGCCGCTAGGTCCGCAAGGAGGGACGGTCCCGTCGATGATGATGATGCAAATTTCCGGACGGCACTCATCGTCACAGTCATGGCAAGGAGGTGGGGGAGGCCCGCAAGGCTTGCCGTCAGGGCAATGGTGAGGAGGAGGAGGAGGAGGTCCCCAAGGTGCGACGCCTCCTTGGGGAGGCGGGCCACCGGGGCCACCTTGAGCAACGACGGCAGCCGCCAGGGCGGCAGTGAGAAGGACAGACTTGGCCATTGTTGATGATGATGCTTGATCACGAATGATGCTGAGGGAGCCTGTGTGTGAATGTGTAGAGAGTGAATTGAGTTGGTTGTTGATAAGAGACACACTGGAGAAGGCTATGACAATGGCATCATTATATAGACAAACTTCATCATCCCTGATGGTTGTTAATTGTGTATTCAACAAGCGCCTCAAGGCGTAGCTTGGAATGGGCTCTCGGCGCGCCTGGCCTCTGGCCGAGATGAGGAATGCGATGCCGTCCAATATCCAGATGCGCGGCTCGTACCAGTCATCAGCGACTCTTCGACGGTGCCTGATCAAGAGTGTAAGTCCTACCGGCGCACCACTCGGCGGAATACACTGGCTGGATCTAAGTGAGTCGCTTCTTGCTACAAGACGTTCTGCCCCTGGCTTGCTTCATATTGGGGCATTCCAACGCGAAAGAGACAATACAAGGGATGCCCGAGGCCCAATCAGCTTTGGCTCATGGAAAAGAAATAGAATTTGCATCTTAAGTCTTCATTCTTTTTAAGCAAAATATCATATTACTAAACGTGTCGTAGGCAAACCGTGTATCATGTTATTGGATCTGATGTTGAAACTCAGACGTTGTTTGTCCTCTCTCCTCACGGTCACGATTCATAACTAATTCAATCCCACACCTGTCTACGTTGCTATTCCCGCCTGCTGTGCTAATTATTACATATGTTGATCTTCGTTTGAATAGCAGATCGTAAAACTCCGATCTGAAGGGTTCTTAACCATAAATCAGCGTCGCCAATTACCTCTGGGGCCCCAGATAAGATACCGACATGGTCCAGTGCTAGAACCAGGGTTGATATTAGAATCCTTGTCTAGTCTACCCCGGAATCAATAGGCTTGTGTAACAAGTCTGCTTCTTCCAGTGGTGGATCTCGCTAGCATAACGGCAAGTCGAACATGACACATACGAGCGGTTCGTACGTGCCAGACTAGAGGCGGTAAGGGGTTGTTTACATGTCTTTGCCTGGAGTGGTTATTCGTACGGATAGGATCAACCTTGCCAAGCTTGCTCCCTTGATTCAAGCTCTTTTGTCTAAGACATTAGGTACATTTGAAGGAATTGTGCTCGCTATCGTCGATGATTTGAATCAGACTCATCTACTTTATCAAGCTCCTTGGCAAAATGAGGTCCAGTTCAGCCCTACATGACACTCTCTGATTAAACCATGGGTCACAAACTCGCGTTGAAAGATACCCACCGGACTCCTGAAATTATCGTATTTTTTCAACTTATTGAAGTTCAAGCGATATCGGCGGATTTTTCAATCGGTCCAGAATGTTGAGTAGCCTCTAGCATGAAGCTTGCAAATGGTAGCTAGGAAGTGAATTCTTGTTTCTTGGGGAAGAATTTGGCCAAATGTTGTTGACGCGGTTCATTGCTAGGTTATTAATAGGAAAAGGAGAAGCATTCTCGAGCAAGTGCGGTTGAGATGTGGGTGACATTCCAGTCCAGATCCTCTTCCCTGAGACATATGCCATACCACCCAATCTCCCCAAGATTTAAGTGTATTTCATTAGAAGCCTAATATCGATGCACTCCTTTATCATAGATTACATACACAATCTATGAGTCTGTATCGTGAAATACTTCCCCGACTGCAATTACATTGTTTCGATGAGGATCGATTGTAAGCTTGTTGGCGGATAACGAACGGGGATAACTTCCCTTGGCGTCGATATGTATTTGATTTGCACACTGAAATATGTCTTACGTCTAGGAATACCTATACAATGTCATGACAATTTACGTTACCGGTATTCTTTCGCGGCATCTTGGGATGAGTCCAGCCGACGCCTCCCAAGCATCCTAAAAGAAAGAGCCTCGTTTGAGTACCTGGTCAGATAGAAAGACGCAAGTGCAATTTAGTACACTATATTATCGAAAAGACAGTCTTAGTCGCTAAGTCTTCCACCAAAAACGGCTCTAGAGAGCTTGGGTTAATTAGAAAGGGGTGATATCTTGCACCCTCTGTGGCGCGTACCCTATATCACATTGGCTGAAATGGGTCTTCCAACATTAGCTGGATAGTTGGCAATGCGTAGAATATCACAAAACTTACGTATGATAAAGAGTCATCTTCTGAGGCTTAGAGCGCACTGGGTATGACGCACCGCTTTAGCGAGTTGTGCCAAGAACTTCCAATGTGTGGCTTGGTCCTTTTCATTGAAGGACAACAGTGTTGAGCCTTTCTTTCTGACACTTTCCAAAAAAGTCACCGGCAGAGACTAGAAACTAGTCCCCGCGGAATAAAAAACATCATTGGGTAGTATTGATGACGCCAGCACTGACGGAAGACGCCTCCTCGATCATCGCATAGTGGCTGCCTGCTGGTGAAGAGGGAGGGCTGACACTATGACACTCTGGACCCAAGTCCTGTAATCAGCATGGACAGTTTGCAGAAAATAGTCCACATCATCCATCATCAATGCGCTACTATCGGGCAAGGCGATGACGGTATGCGCGGGTTCAGTCACAACTCGTGACTTGAAGGACAGTTCTTTGGTGGGACTTCGAGGAGCTGACTCAACCGATCTGCGTCAACAAGGGATAACGCATCATGGCAGGGTATTTTCGGCACTCTGATCGTTGGTCAGACAATTGAAGATTTTTGGCGCCAACACTGCCGGCAGTCAGCAATAAAATTGGCTGTATTTCGGTAATGTAGACGTACATAACAATACTACCACGTACCGTACAGGTATATTATTAGAGCAGGCTGAAGGCGGCGCTCGTTTTAGCAGAGTTTGTTGGTCCCAGGAGCACCTAATTTCAGCGGGCCGTGCCGGGAGCAGCTGTAACACCCCTCCAACATAAGATGCCTCACATTCACGCCACATGTATTTCCAGCGACGGGGAGGTAAGAGAGAGGAGGCCTTCTGCCACAAGGCTGTGAAGAGTGAGTCAGGAGGACATCTGGGTCCTTTTGGCGGTGGCTAGATGTATACCAGGCGTCCTATATACTGTTCTCTATGTTTATGCATACCTTGTCTGCTGGCTTCAGGGTAGTTATGACTTGCACGGCACACAAACCCCAGGTTTTGGCAAGTACTACCGCCAACTAAAACCGTCGATGCCTTACCTTACATATCCACACCCGTCTCACCGCATCACGCGAACACAAAGTCCTCCCAACTCCAGCATCCAGACGCTTCTATTTTGAGCCGCAATCATCGTCTGTGCCTAACCCCACCCATTCTCCCAAAGGCCAGCGCCCAACGCCCGACTTTATTCTGTCCACCGACCCCCCTGTGGCTATGTAGGGGGTTGTTTGTCGGCTTCGTCGCCCTGAGACGATATGCAGCCCTAAGGTCGTCCAGTCACCAATCAGCAAGCCCTTGTCCCTGTCACGAGTCCGCTGCCTGTTCCCCTCCGCCCCACGACGATGCATCCTGAACCCCTCCCTCCAGTTGCGTCCGCTCATCAAATATTATTAGTCAAGCTGCAGCGGCGAAAATCCCCATGCTCTTGGGCCTATCAAACGGCCTCATCCCGTCGTTGTGCCCTGTGCTTGGAGGGGCTACGTATACCACAGGCTCAGATCGAATTCGCGTCCTTTCGTATAAAACTCTGGGCGTCGGCCGCTGCTCGTCTTGGATACCCTCCTCTGTCTCTTGCTGTTGCGTATTTTAATTTGGTCTGTCTTTACCTAGCTTGTATAGCCTAGACAGGCACAAGAAGCACAGTTCAGAATGGGCGAACCACCAAAATATAGTCCGCAAGGCGAACCGCCAAAATACAGCCCCACGCCTCATGCATCCGTCGAGGACCAGTTTGCTGCCGTGCTCGTCGATGCTGCCAAACAGTACCAGGAATCCTCGGGGCAAAGCCTCGAGGAGTTTCTTAAACCGCCAATGAAATCGATCGACGAGCTCAAAACTCAACTGGTCACGCAGAACGACAAGTTCTCCTCCTTCCGCGAGAAGCGGCATCACATCTTTGGCGCTCTGAGTGCCATGCTCGAGCCTGTTCAGGTCATTGGAGAGGTCGTTGGAGGAGCGCTTTCAGAGACGTACCCTCCTGTCCAAACAGTCTTCTCCGCTGTTGCGTACTTGATCAACGCTGCGAACAATGTCTCGTCCATGTACGACAAGATTGTAGAGCTTTTCGAGAACCTCAAGGTATGTAGCCCGCCCATCTTATGCTTAGTTGCGTAGGAAGATATGAAGCAAGTGAATCAAGCCAAGGTCAAATTGACTGCTGACACAATCAATAGGGTTTCACTTTGCGCCTCGAGCTCTACCTCCAATCAGAAATGTCTGTGGCACTCCGAGGTCATGTGGTCGCTATCCTGGCGTCTTTATTCCAGGTTCTGGTCCTCTCTACCAAGGAAATCAAACGCGGCCGTGTCAAAGCCTACTTCAAGGGCTTGTTCGGAGCAGGCAGTCCTGTGCAGCCTGCGTTGGAGAATCTGAAAAATTTGACCCAAACCGAAGCTTTGCATGTCCAAGCGGAGATTTACAAGGACACCAAACGCATGGGTCTAACCACAGACCGAGTTGAAAACCTCGTAAACGAAGTGAATGAGAATGTGCAGAGTCTTCGGTCCGAATACCGAGAAAGAACGACTCTAGCGCAGCAGGATAAGCTCAGAGACATACTAGGGCCTTCACCATTTCCCGAAGATTACTACTCCTTGTTCACAAAGTCGATAGTCAGGGGCACAGGCGAATGGCTCCTTAAGGATGAAGGCGTGAAATCCTGGTTTAGTGGTCAAACCAAGTATTTGTGGATATCTGGTGGTGCTGGTGAGTCTTCTGTGACTTCAATTTGTGAATGTCGTTTCCTGACCATTTCTTGCAATTAGGAACGGGCAAGTCTTTCTTGGCTACACGCCTGATATCTCGGGCCACAGATGATTTACAGCATGTTGGATACTTTTACTTCCGAGCAAACGACCCTGAAACACGATCGGTCCTGCAAGCCCTTCGAGATGTTGCTTATCAGTTGAGTGAGAGCGACGCCTACTATGGAAAACAGATAGTTCGCAACCTACACAGTGGCGATGACATCAAGACACTCTCGAGTGCATACCGACGACTTTTCGTTGAACCATTCGAAAAGGACAAGCGCGGTCGAAACTTTTACGTATTTTTGGACGGAATCGACGAAGCAGACACTTCGGAAATGGAAGAGTTCCTGAGTCTTCTAACGCCGGAATCGGACGAGCAACAATCGAATGGCCTGTCCAAGGTTCATCTGGCTCTGATAGGCAGATCATATATGTCGGAACAGGTAACTCAATTTCTCGACCCAGATGAGAAAAGTGATCAAGTCTCCACCACTCTTGTTACGCCTGAGCGGAATGCCAAGGATGTCGGGGCTTTTATCGAATACGAAATTTCCAACTCGAGAATTCTTAGTCGGAGTACGCCGGAGTTTAGGAAAGAAATCGTTGATGAGATGGTTAAACGTGTGGACGGCTTATTCATTCTTGCAAAGTTAATGTTGGCAGATGTGAATCGAGCGCGACGCCCAAGTTCGATACTCAAGTCTCTTAAGACCTACCCACGAGAGATTAATGGTATTCTCCAGAAAACACTCTCGGATCTCGCCTCAACAATGTCTGATGAGGAGGCAACTGACCTAAACGAAATGCTGATGTGGGTATCCTGCGCTGAGCAAGCTTTGACGCTCGAGCAGCTTGAAGCAGCCTTGATCATGCAGTACGGCGACTTACCATTCCGATTCGAAGAGTTGTTGCGGGGGCAATATGCATGCTTTTTCGATCTACAGAGAGAAGATGGCCTCACCACAGATGATCTCATCAAGGATCATGAACGGACGCACCACCGAGCCAGGAGCCAAGGGTCAACACCAGGTGACCGATCGAGAAGGTCCAGCTCTGCCGGGAAAGACAGTCCTAGTCGCCGGGTACATCCGGCGCAAAAGTTGATCAACAGCCAAAGGCGTCAGACGAGTCCTAGTTCCCTGGGAACCAGCCCACCTGACCGTGCATTCAGCCCATCAAGAAGTCCAGGCTTGCGAGCCTTAGCTTTTGAGACCCAGGAACTGGAATTTAGATCGAACAAGGCAACAACTACTGTCAACCTCTTCCATACCTCCTTGCGAGAATTTTTCCGGGATCACGATACTACGACTACTATCAGGCACGAGAACGAGGTTGTGACCGTCGGCTTTCCTCCCATCGACGCTAAGATGCACGTGTTGAAGACTTGCATACGCATATTCAGCGACAAGAAATGGTTCAATGAGCAGAAACTAAGATACCGTAGGAAGGGTATCAAGCAATATGCGGCGTGGTACTGGCAGGAGCATTTGGAAGCTATTGACCTCTCAAAGGTTAGCCGGGAGGATAAGAAAGAGATTGGACCCCAATTGTATAAGATGCTCACAGATGAGCAAATGATATACGAATGGACTATCATGTACGAAGAGAATGACGAGGGTCTGGAAGTTCTTGCGGACAAAAGCATCAGAGTTCTTCTTCAGTGGATGGGAGACGCTGATGTCTTGGCGGGCCTCGAGCCCAAGGCTCGGGACTGGGCTCGGCAAGCCGTGGACACCCCAACCGGCATTTACCAGGCCATTGGACGCTTCTATGCGAAGGCGTGGCTGGCAGCGGATTTCGAGCTCTATATCCCAGCAAATTTCTGCTTCAAGATTGTTCAAACAATCGCTTTCATGGATAAGGGGTACTCTTGGGCTGATTCCCAGTGTCGTTGGTCCTCCATCCCTCTCGCCGACCGAATTGCCAAGGCTGCTGAATGGACTGGTTTACCTAAAAACGCCCAGTGGTACAGACGCATTGGAAGCTCGTACCTGACCTCGGGAGAGCACCACAAAGCACTGTATTTCTATGACAAGGCTCTGGAACTGGATAGCAACAGCGTCGAATCGCGCGGACGCAAGGCATTCTGCCTCTTCAAGGACGAGCTATACGAGAAGGCCCTCGATCTCTCCTTGGAGTGCGAAGCAGCAGAAATCAAGGCAATTACTGGTGGAAAACTCTCAGCTGAGCACCTTGCGGAGTCTAGATGGCGGCTTTACAAGGATCAATTGGTTATTGCTCAATGCTATTATCTTACTGACCAAGTAAATGCGTCGGTGAGATATTTCGAAAAGGCCATTCAGAGTGCAGAGATTGTAACCTTGAGAAAGTCAGAGCGCTTCGAGGCTGTTATTGCATATCTGAGGATATTGGCGGTAGAGAACAGACACGCTGATATGATGAAGCTCGTCGAAGACCTATCTCTGAGGGCAACAAGTCGCAGCCGCGAACAAAGCCGGTTGGTGGATCTGTTCCTTTCAGAATACAACATGCCTCTTGTGCAGGAGTGGCTTCCCAAAGCCGCCTGCAAGGTAGATCAGAGCGAGTTCCTATTTCAGAAATTCGATATGGCCATTGGGGCTGCTCACGCGGTCCGCAACACTCTCAAAGAGCTTTATTTGCGTCTCGCCATAGGTGCGACATTGATGCTCAAGCGTGACAATGACGGCGCTATTGAGATATTTGAGCGGATCTCCCTTGTTGAGTTCCGCCCTCGTGGAAATGTTCCCACGCGCCAGGCACACGCCATCTCATTCCAGAGACTGGCCTCTCTATACAAGCAAAAGGTGCTTCACATAGGCATTAAAAGCCAGGGGGCCGATGTGTGGATCGAACGCTTGGAAACGGTGCGAGATAGACAGGGCGCGCAGCAAAACCTTGATATGCCTGCTAGCATGCTTGGTTCGGACGTGAACACGGCTGCCATATACCTTTCTCTCTTTTACCGCCTTAGGGGGAGAGCTGCAGAGGCAAAGAAGCTGCTTGGGGCGCTTATTGTCGAGAGTTGCGAGATTCTTGAGGACGACGAGCTTAGAAACGACCAGTTCGCCCTAGAGAACCTCGTCAAGCTGTTCACTGCTGCTGATGACGTGGAGAGTGCTACAGCGCTGGCGGTATCGATGCGGAAAGTGAACCCTCAAGAATCGATCCGCACCGACACTGTGTCTCCTGTTGAATCGCGTGAGTTCCCGGAACCCAAATTGCCTGACATCCAGTCTTCCAACCGGAGCTGTGGCCAGTGTCTGGAAACAATCCCGCACCATGAAGAATTCTCCTTTTGTCGATTCTGCCTTGACTCATTTTGTGTTCGGTGCGTGAAGATGATCAGGACAGACAACGCAGCGGTGGATATTAGAGGCGATGAGGTGGTATGCAGATCTACTCACGACTGGTTCAGCGTGCCACCCTTGAACAAGATATTGCACACAGGCCAGATGCTTTTCGGGGACCTTGATGTTCGAGATTTTGTCGAATGGAAGAATGGAATTAAGCGACAGTGGGACGCCGAGCGGAAGAAGCCATCGAAAGTGTAACGTTGCAAAAGTATAGGAATATTGATTTGATATCGGGAGCATGGAACCAAATATTTCTTTCAGCATTGTATTTGTGAGCAGAATGTTTCTTATTTAATTGAGTTACTCATACACGAAGAGACGAATTTATGAGACACAAGTATAGATTTAGTTTAGAAAAAAACAATCACAAGGCTATCTGCTATTTGGCTTGTAAATTGTGCGATTCAATCCCTCATCAGAACTGAGAATGTAAGAGGAAGCTTCCAATCTCGTTGGAGTCCAAGCCATTGGGCGATAGCTAAAGTTCACTGCGACTACGACGGCTAAGGAGGAAGACGAGAGGAAGTATGGAGCAAGCTATAACTTTGCGTCACGCTCCTCAAGCTTCCTCATCTCTCTGACATCCTTTCTGAGGATCTTACCAGAGGGGCTCCTCGGAACGGCGTCTACGAAGCGAAGCCCGCCCCTCAGGCGCTTGTAGTCAGAAACCTTTGATCGGACGTATTCGACGAGTGCCTCCTCAGTCACCTTGCCTTTGGCAGGCGGGGCGAGCACCACGTAGGCACGGGGTACCTCGGTGCCGTTTTGCGCAATGCCGATCACGGCAGCGTCGAGGACGGCCGGGTGGGAGGCGATGAGACCTTCTAGTTCTGCAGGGGCGACTTGGAGGCCCTTGTATTTGATGAGTTCCTGAGTTGGTGAAGGTCTAGAGTTAGTCTGGCTTTCTTCGGGGTGGTTTCTTGGGAGATGGGCGGAGGGAGTAAATCCACCGTACCTTTTTCCTGTCGACGACGTAGAGCTCATCGTCCTTGAGCCGAAGGATGTCGCCCGTTTTGAGCCACCCATCAGGAGCATAACCACTCTTGTTTGCTTCTGGATTGTTGTGGTAGCCCTGACTGACGACGGGCCCCTTGATGAGTGCTTCACCTGGCTCACCAGGGGCTACATCATTGCCGTCATCATCCACCAGTCTATCAAAAGTGGGTTAGTTGTTTGATGGCCGATGAGGTATCGCTGGAGAAGGGATAAAATAGAAGATTTAATATACCTGAGAGAAACATTGGGGAGAAGTGGCCCGAGGCTGCCTGGGATGACCTTTCGATCGGGAGGGGTATAAGTAACGGAGCCGGTGGTCTCGCTTAGCCCCCACGTCTGCGTGATGGGATTCGGCATGGACATCTTCCGCCTGGCGGCCTCCTGTAGGTCACCTGTAAGGGGCGCGGCACCACTGATTGCGAGTTTCACGTAGCGGAACTGGTCCTTGACGGCTGGGTGCTTGGCGATGGCCATGTAGATGGGAGGCACCGTGAAGAAGCCGTTGATCTTGAGGTCATTGCTGTAGCGCAGGAAATCCTCGAAGTTGAAGGAGGGCATCCAGTAGACGATCCCACCCTCGTAGAAAGGATTCACAAAGTAGCCCTGGACACCGGCAATGTGGGCGGTTGGTAGGTGGCCGAGGGTTCGGCGGTCAAAGGGGTCACCCTGGCGTCCCTGTTCGTCAAAGGATGGCCTGCTAAGTTCGCCTGGGAGGAATGCTTCGGCAACCATGTTCAGATGTGAAATAAGCACACCTGAGACGTCCCCAAAATGCGGCTGTTAGTTTTAATGCTTCAAGCCAACCCGGTAGGGGATGGACGACTTGTCATCGAGTGACGGGACAAAACTGACCTTTGGGGAGACCGGTTGTTCCGGAAGAGTAAAGGATGCATATTTTACTTTTTTCAAGTTCGACGGGGTCGGATATCCTTCTCCAAGACAGACTGCCCTTGAAGTCACAAGCTACCTGCCCATCAGCCGACTCAAGCTTAATCTCGGGGCTACTCTGCAGAACGAGGACGTTTCTTTTGGGGAGGCCAGCGCCCTCAGCGGCGGCAAGAGCCAGTTTCTTCAGGTCAGGACTGCAGACAAGAACCTTGCCGGGGCCGTCCTTGATCTGCCTCTCAAGGTCCTTGACCATGCTCGAGGGGGAGGCGGCCGAATAGACGCCATCGGCTGCAATGACACCGTAAAACAAGCAGGCGAGGGCATGCTGACCAGTGGAGACGGTCACGACGACGTCCTTTCCGGGGCCAGAGGCACCGATGGCATAGTTGTGTCGGAGGAAGTATGCAAAGTTTTTTGAGAGGATGCGTGCTTGGGCCTTGGTCATGAATCGACTGGGATCCTTAGCTTCGGCGTGGATCGGGGTGTTCTCATAGGCGCGACAGTAGGAGGACTCTGTAAGTTGGGCAAATGGGCGAGATTAGCTATGGCTTATCCACTAGATAGTTAGATGATTGAAACTTGCCAAAAAGAAGTGACAAGAGGTCGAGATTTGGAATAGGACGCTCCTTTCCGTATGTGTAAACCATGATGGCGCTTCTTGTCTTTGGCACGCAGTTTCTTTGTCTATCTTTACTTGAGATTCTGATCGGTCGGATGAATTAAGAACTAGAAAATAAGGAATCTCAGAGAACGGAATAAATAACTAGAAAATGGCGTACTGTCCGTGCTGATCGACAGTGGCTGCTCAGCTGGACAGGTTGGGAATCGGTGTGTGCTTGTCTTGATATATAGATTCAGATACATCACTCTACATATCATATGCATCCACACTGCTACGCGGGCAGTAATTGGTGGAGGCTGCTTGATATCTGAGGTCCACGTCAGAACAAATGATCCATCGCATGGCGCTATTCCGCAGTACAGTCATCCTGGCGCAGCCCGGAGACAAAGATGACTGCGGTGCCTCGGTCGAGAATTGCTACCCCGCAAATTGAAGTGCGGAGGGAGGCATCGGTTTTGAGGAGAACCTTGACCTGGTCGCCCCCTCACATGCTGGTCACGACTCCCTGGCAAGCATCGTCTCCCCGCCACGTGAAGGGCCTCGGATACTTCTTCCTGACCGAGTTTTCCATGTACGTAGTACAGGGCCAGGCCTGGGCAAGCCGTGTGTATGTATGATGATGGATGGCAGTAGGGTTTCCAAAGGCCTGGCTGGGCTTGCTTAGATGCGCGCTAACCCCAGCCAAGGTGCAAGCACACCGTTGTACTGGGATAGTTTACCGATGACTGGCGTCGATCACCAGCCATCTTTCTTGCCGAAGGAGGAATTTCCCGCCGTGGGCCAGCCAGAAAGGCACAACAACTACCAGGCCCATATCTGTCGTACCAGCAGCCTTGCGCCGGGTGTCTGTGTGACGAGATATTTAGGAGGATTGGTACGGAAAATTAGAGCTAATAGAGAGTAATTATAAATTAGAACCCCTGTATAAAAGCGACCAGGGTATGGACTGGGGATTGATAGCTACCTTGAATTGAATGGATTCTTTGTGGCCCGGTCTGGGCTTTGTGGTGCCCTCATTTCGAGTTGTGTTACCCGAGGAATAAGATTGTCAATTGCTTCTGCCAGCTGGGCCATCGGCAAAACCAAGACCGAGGAGACGCGCCTCTCGATTACGGCCGAGAGGTGACAGCGATATTGGGGAAATTGTTGAGGCGTGTCCTGATTTCATCTTCAACCTTATCGCAGCCTGCTCTGGAGGAAGGAAGGAAGGAAGTAAGTTAGACGCCTGCATGGCGCCTGCCTGAAATTCCCAACTCTGGAATATTACTCATCTCTCAACCGGCTGGTCATTTCTCTACCGGATCGCCATTCTCTAGCATGATGCATTTCCCCAACTCCCACCCAGTGCCCATCGACCCAGAGTATCTTGCACAGTGCTCATCCCTCTTCCCTTTCTGGCTACCAGAGCGATTGGTCCAGTGCCATGCTGACCGATGTAGCAATATACAGTGCGTTATCTTGCTCCAGCCATGCCAACTTCCCCATCACCTCATACTTTTGTTCCTCCAGACCGGTTCTCACGTCTCCTTGCATCTCGACCGCGTCTCCCCGCCACATCAACTCCTCCCTTGCCCCATGGCTCTGGATCATGAGCTTGATGTTGAACCTCCGAAAAGCTTTAGAACTAACTCTATGCATTGATAAAAACCTCACCAATACGATTCTTCTCGAGATGACCATTTCCGAAGTGACCGAGACATTCTTTTGTAGCAATTCCTAGCATGAGCTGTCATGGACGCCAGTGTCGCCTCACATCGACCCTATTTAGGAAGGTAGTGGTATAACACCCTTCAGCTCTGCTGCAACGCTTCTTGAAATGTATGAAAGGAACATTGATAAATGGAACTGCTGCTCAATCTTCCCCTATATAACATGGCCCGTTGCTCCAACGGTGTCAAAAAAGAGAATGGAAGACTCCCCCTCCTTCGAGCATCAATCTTCCACACATCGGCCAAGTGAAAAAGAAAGCAAATACAATTGAAAATGAAAAGACTTTTAGCCTTGTTGGCCCTTCTGCCACTGACTCTTGCCACGCCACCGCGGCGCACCGAACCCGCTCCTCTCTTCACGCACCAAAACGCTGACCTGGCAGGCCCTGACAAATATATCGTCAAGTTTAAAGATGGAACTGCCCAGGAGGCTGTAGAAGAAACCCTTGAAATCATGAATCAATTTACCGAGTATACTTACCTGGAAGGGTTTAAAGGGTTTGCTGGTACCCTTGATGCAGCCGCTCTGGAGAATTGGAGAGCACATCCTGATGTAAGTCATCACCACCATGAGAAACAACTCTACCATTTTGATGGAGACAAGACAATGGAGAAGGGAAAATAAACTACAGGTAAAAGAAATCTGATGTCTTGGCGTGAATAGGTTGAATATATCGAACAAGACTCGATTGTACGCGCAACCGCTTACGTTGAGCAACCTGGCTCGCCATGGGGCCTTGCTCGCATCTCCAGTCGGCTGAACGGTGCCGCTAAATATGTTTACGACGAAAGTGCTGGAGCCGGCACATGTTCCTACGTGATAGATACTGGAATCGAAGTCTCCCATCCTGTACGTCCCATGATCCTTCGTCTCTAGCGAGCTGCCAGGTTGTTGACACAATACTCTCTCTTAGGATTTTGATGGCCGAGCCATCCAGGCAGTCTCCTTCGCTGGTGACAATACTGACGGAAACGGCCATGGGACCGCAGTCGCTGGCGTCATCGGCGGAACTACATATGGTGTTGCTAAGAAAACAACACTCCTCGCAATCAAAGTGCTCGACGCGTCTGGCTCTGGTACCACTTCTCAAGTCCTCTCGGGTATTTCATATGTCACACAGGACGCCGCCGCAAGGAGCTGTCCCCGCGGAGTCTTTGTGAATCTAAGCATCGGTGGCTCATACTCCGCTACGCTGAATGCTGCTGTTGCTGCGCTCGTCACCGAGGGCAAGTTCGTTGCCGTCGCTGCGGGAAACAGTGCGACGGACGCCGGCAATTTCTCACCTGGCTCGGAAAAATCTGTATGTACTGCGAGTGCGAGTACTTCGCTTGATGCAAGAAGGTCATCGGCCAATTATGGAGCCGTCGTCGATATTTTCGCTCCAGGCCAATCTATTTTGACAACATATCTCAATGGCGGTACTGTGAGTAGTTTCCCCTCCCTCCTGACTCCGATCGACCGGCATACTTACATATGAGACTGAAAAGGCCACTCTTTCCGGAGGGTCATTTTCTTCTGCACACATATGCGGTCTTGCTGCGTATCTGTCTGCACTGGAAGAAACTCCGAACCCGGCCACTTTGTGCACTCGCATTAGGGAACTTGCCACAAGTAATACTCTCACAGGCATCCCTCAGGGAACAGATAACTTGCTGGCTTTTAACGGAAACCCTCAGGGCTAGCCAGGATGTGCACGGGGTTCTATCACATTTTCTTTTCGGTAATTTTTCTTGCTTCCAGGTGAAGAAAGTAAAAATATCAATTCGATCTCCGCATAATGAGGGTGGCTTATCCCATGCGATTCCATACGCTATCCCATACCTTTCCAAACACCACGGCTATATAAATACAAAAGAAAAACAAAAGAGCGAGTAAAAAGCAAATGAATGTCCTCCCAATATCCCAATAACAACAAGACATAGATCCTAAAAATGAACGGCATTACATTGCTGAAATCATTCATAGAGAAAGTGGTAGCCCCGCCAGCAGCAGCATACATGATTCTTCCCTCAAAGGAGAGAGACAGCTGCACACAAGTCCTCCAAACACGAGGCCGAAAAAAATGGATATAGACAACAAAGGAGACAGGGTGATAGAGTGAGTCAACCAAGGTTTAGCTGTCCCAGATGGCTCCATACGTGGGGATACCTCGAGTTTCGAGGCCGTAGACCACCTTCTTTGTGATCTTCTCGTTGGCAATGATGATGACAGCTTCTGCGCCGAAGCCCTTTGCCATATTGTATCCCATCTTGACAAGGTCAGGCCGTCCTTGTGTCCTGGTGTCATGGATCACAGCATTGGGGACCTTCTCACGGATGGTGTCGCAGAGGGCCTTTCCAAAGGTCTCCTCTGGTTTTGGTGTTGACCAGATCAGCTGAGTAGGGCAGCTGGGAGCTTGAATGTGTCCGAGAAGCGGGCCAATACCAGAGCCTGTGCCAATGAGGACAACTCGGTTGAAACAAGTTGCGATCCGCATTACGCCACAAGTGGGAACCCCACGAATCCAGAGGTGTTTGGGGGGGTTTTGGATCAAAGCTTTGGTCCAGTCACCAGCGTTGGATACAACAACTGAGTGACCGGCTGGCCTTCCGTTCTCTTCTGTTGGGGCAGGCACTGTGGCGAATGAATGCCACTCCACTAGAGGGTTGGTGGATAGGCGGGTAAAAGACCCATTCACAGGGACTGTATAATCAAAGTGTAGACGGACAGCGTGGTTGGAGAAGACCTCGGCATCAACAGGGACCTTTCGTAGCCACAGCCATGACATGGCGATGCTCATGGTTGCGACAACCAAAAGCCACATGGGGGGCGACTTGGCTACTGCTTCACCCAGAGACATGTCCTCAGGCTTGCTATCATTGGCGGTGAGGACAGTTTGGACCCAGAAAAGTCCCAGCATAGTCCAGCCGGTAAAGCGATGGCTGCGCTCAAAGAGATTATGGTTGGACTTCCGTATTGGGGGATAAGCCAGGCAAATCATGAATGCAAACCCGGCGGCCAGGATCCACGATATTGTTTTGTTTGCAACGGACTGCTGACCCCAGCCTTCCCTGCATGTCCCAGTGCACATACACACGATGTCACTGATGTTGCCGGCCAATAGCCACAAAGCTGAACAAAAAGCGGCACTGCTGTGGACGCCACCAAGGTGGAAGATGCGAGCACATTTGGTTCTGATCCAGAGGGGCCAGGACTTGGGAACGCTGCAGGTGATGGTATATAGGGCGTTGATGACAAAATCTTGACGGACGAGGACCGCGACGACAAGATTGATAGCAGTGATGTTCCCAAGCCACTCTCGCGGCGCTCCCGTCAACAATAGGGCAATGATGGCGGCAATATTGAAGATTCCGACGATCGAGAAAAGTTGACGATAGACAATCAATACGCGATGCTTCAGACCGCGCTGGCGTTTTCCTTGAAGTTTGTTGGGAATACCGGCCTCCAGATCGATGATCTTCTCATCAATCATCTTCTCATCAAATGAGCTGGCCATGCTTGACGCAGAGGTCGTTGATGGTGTGGGTTGGAAGGGGACGTCATAATCGGAGGAGTAAGCTCTGACTGGAACCAAAGCATTCTTGGGCATCTCTGGCTCTGACAGAGGCTTCTCGTCTGTACAGTATGCCACTGATGCTGATCCGAGAGCTCGCTTGTCAATCTTGCCATTGGGTGTTAGAGGCAGCGCGTCGACACAATGAAAGTGACTGGGAACAGCGTAGTAGGGCTGGCAGCGTCCCATATGCTCCCGAATTGTCGTCTCATCGCAGGTCTTGGGAGTAACGAACGCATGGATTTCATCGCCCACAAGGATAACAGCGGCGCGGTCGACTGCTGGGCATGAATTCAAAGAGGTAGTGACTCCGTCAAGTTCAACACGGAATCCTTTAATCTTGACCTGGTCATCTTGCCGTCCAACAATATCAATAGTGCCATCGGGGTTCCAGCGACCGAGGTCTCCAGTGTTGTACATCATAGAGCCATCGGCAGCAAACGGATCAGCCAAGTATCTTTCGGCTGTCTTTTCGGGGTTGGAGACATAACCTTTGGAAACGCCCAAGCCTGCAGCCCACATGAGACCGGTAGCACCAAAGGAAACGGGGCGATTGCCGTCTCCCAGGATGTAGACGATGTTGTTTGGAGTGGGCCTGCCAATGGTAAGAGGCTGGCCCGGCTGGTGGCGATGCATGGTGTTGACAATGGTAGTTTCAGTTGGACCACAGCAATTGTAATAGGTGGCGGCCGATGCCCATGTATCGGCCAGCCTTTGAGAGCTAGGCTCGCCAGCTGTTGCGGCAACCTTGATGTTTGGGAACTCGCTTGGCTCATATTTTGCCAGGATACTGGGTGTACAAATCAGAACATCAATCTGGCTGAGTGCGCTTTGCCACTTGGAGCCACGAAGGATCAGAGTTCCGCCATTGCAGAGGCAGCCAAGCATCTCCCAGGCAGCTGTAATTATCGAGAAGAATTAGCTAGGTTTTTTAATAGTCAAACACTGAACTTACCCATATCAAAACTGATGTTGAGAACTTGACCCACACGGGTTCCTGGGACAATGTCGAGGTCGCCAGGGGACTGGCAGACCAGATTGGTCACATTGCGGTGCGTAACATCAACCCCCTTGGGGGTTCCTGTGGTGCCTAACAGTGAACATTAGCAATTGTCTGAAAGAAGAAGGCAATGGTCAATCCTACCAGATGTATAAATGACATAGCAGCCAAGATCTGGCTCCGCCAAATCCTTCAAAGGATGACCTTGGTCTGGAGAGGGAGAATATGATCCCGCATCAATAGGTAGTACGTTAGCCACATCGAAACCATGTAGACGGTTCTCTAGTGACTTGAGTGTCAAAACGGTGCATGAACTCCCTCCCGCCTGCTCAATGACATAACGGAGAGTGGAGTCGGGAACAACACCCCCGTCGAGAGGGACATATTGAGCGCCGCACAGGAGGATGGCCAGGATGCCAGTGATCATTTCGACCCCTCGCTTCACAACGAGAGGAACTCTGCTTCCTGGAGCCACGCCGAGTTTCCTCAGCCTGTGTGCAAGCTCATTGGCGCGCTGAAGAAGTTCGGAATATGTGACTTCTGTGATGTTTGCAGACGAGAGGCTGCGAGCTGCAATTTGTGTAGGCTGCTTTAAAGCGAAGTGGAGGAAAGCCTCTGTGACTGTTGAGAAGCGGGCGGCATTCTTTGGCCCAAACATGTAGCTGGCGTTGGCCAACGAATGCTCAGAGCCATCACTCTTCACGCTGGCGTTCATTGTGCATTGAGTCCCCATGATTGGAAGGAGCACCAAGAAGCCACAGGTAAAGATGTTGTCAAAGTGTATGCAAGGGTAACGATGTATGAATCTTTAGGAGGATATGAAAGGATATAAGTCAAGGATAGTGGGCCAGTAGTTTGAGTTAGAAGCACAACCTTGCTGGACGGCCCTCGTCGACCTCGAGGGGGACGACGCCTTTAATAGTTTTGCAAGACAGCTGGATATTTCCAATCCTCTACACAAGTCAAGACTTGCACGTATTGTGACCACGTTGGGTACAAAAGGCCAAGCTGGCAGCCATGTCGCTTGTTCCGGATGCCAAATGGGGAATGGAGTGAGCGGGAACAGCCATAGCTCGAGCCGAATATCGATCTCCCAAAGGGGGTGTACCCGTGGCCGCATCATGAGGGGCCGGGGCAAGAGAGAGGATAATGTCGCAAACACAGGTTTTCCTGAGCTGTGGATGGGGTGGACATCCTCCGTGCGCAGCAGCATCGAATGAAGTTGTTGAACAAGGCTGAGTTGGATTGATGTGCTCGAATCGCAAGTCCCTGCAAAGGTTGCATCTCAAAACTTTGGCACCAGCCCGTTTGGGAAAGGCAGGTCAAGGGTATAATCGACGATTGTTTGTCCGAGGTTGCGTATGATGGCATCAAGGTGATGAGACCAGTACGAGATGGAAGAGTTTAGATACTGTAGCTCCAGGAGTGGAGCATGAGTTGAGGGAGGGAGTACTTTGCATTCAGGTAAACCTGTCCTTTTGCTGTCTAGACCACGCCTGTTGACAACATGAAGCGAAAATAGTTGCAGCAACAGGAGGGCGAAGTTGCTATAGTGCGACGGGGGTATATTTCCTGAAAATGTCTCAGCTCTAGTTCATGCGTCGTGTTTGCCTCAAAGGACTGATCCATCAGCGGCCTTTTGGTCATTGGCGAGGCTTTCGAAGCTTGTGAGCAAGTGGGCATCAGATCCCGGCTGGAAACCTTCAACACCACGCCGGAGGCCCATAATAAAGACCGATGTCACGAAGATAGCGGGAGCCGTGGCTTCACCCTGGTCGCCTGGTCCAATGGCCTGAAAAACCACCCCTCACCGGCTTCGTCTGGAGTGGTCATCGGACATGTAGATCAAAGACGGCGGTGTTTGCGCACATTATCATCCCTCGCACTTTGGGGATCAAACATCCTTGCCAGTGCCAACGTTACGCGGGGCGTGAAATCTTTTGAGCCAAGAGCCGAGGGGCACTTGGCGTATACCGGGGATGCCTCCTGTTTCGATATGTCCGTGTTGCGTTGCGTTTGAGCTTTCGGCCAGGCGGCGGCGTGGAGAAAAGCAACGACATGACGGATGGGCTGGCAGGCAATTGAGGGCGCATCTTGAGTGATCTGTAGAGTGTGATCCAGGCCGCGAGCACGGGTAGGTGGCCAGCGATCGCGCACCTCTCTGGCAGGGTTCCATCTGAGATGCTACATCTCCGTATTGGCTCTGCCGCGAGGGACGATCGGCCCAACTTCCTGGAAACAAGAAAGCTCAAACGGCACGCACTAGGAGAGGACCCAGGTGGGCCACCGGAGCCCCGGGCACACGCTCCACAGTCTTAGCGTACCATGTCGATGATGGGGTAGGTACCTCCTTAGGTTGGTACCTGAAGGAAAGGTACCGGAGGCCAAGGGAGGCACCTAAGCTAGCAGCTGTCACAGCTCGCCCAGGATTAGATGTACTTTTGGCACATCGAGGCTTTGGCACTTGGGGCTTTGGCACTAGAGGCGCTGGCGGCGCTAAAATCGGTAGCAGGCAGCCAAGGTTGCGGTGCTGCTGTCAGTGCCCAGCTGCAGCATGCAGGCTGTGTTAGTCGATCAGTTCTGATGCGTCAGGTAGGTAAGGTAGGTTGCTTTGGCTAGGTAGGTAGCTTCGCTTCGCTTCTGCAGCACGACCCAAACGAAGCTTGACACCAGGCCTGGTCCATGTCGATGGAACAGCTCGAGAAGTTCCCAGAAGAGCAAGTGACTTCATGCCTCATGCAATTGGGCTTCGGTCGCGACCCTCCGATCTGTAACCTCCCTTTCCTGGGCATCTCGGTCGCTGCGTGTCGCAATACGGCCAACACCTGTAAGCCATGACTAATTGTCCAAAGCCGAGCACGATCGATTGTTGGTCCGGCCAGCCTTTCTGGGTCGGTTCCGTTGCGCGCAGTGGGGGAGCACCGAGCCAGATGCATGTTTCAACCGTCGACCAGGATCTGCTCCACGCGCCAGCCCCCGATTTTTTTTTTGCCGCAACAGGCACCTTTGACAGGATGCACCAGTAAAGCCGGTTTACGGTGGCAATGGGGTCTTTTCTGGATATACCGTAGATTAGGTGCAGATTGTTGGCTGCCGGTCCAGCTGCGGCCCGCTTGCCTGGACTAGCTGGCGCTCGTGACTGAAGCCGGGTGCAGATCTGGTGCATGACTGCGCGCTCCCTCACCATTGTCTTTCGTCAGTTCAGCTGGCCTGGGCTCTTGTGTCTCAAACTAGTGCGCACTCACCCAATTTTAGCGCTGCTGGACATAGTATTTGAGCTTCTCGGAGCCCAGACTTGACTTCTTTTAGTCGTCCAAGGACTGAACCTCAACAATAGATCCAAGTGCATCTGACGACCTGAGCTAAGGCAGACAGGATCAACCGGACTCTAAGCCCCCCGCGTACCCCAACACCTAGCGCTGCGGTGCAAAAAGCCCACAATGACTGGGACGCTGGTGAACGCATCAACGCCTGTCGATGGCGTTAGGGTGTTGGCCTTGAACAGGCCAACCAAGCGAAATGCACTCTCTCAAGAGCTCATTGGCTTGCTCCTCGAGCATCTGACCGCGGCATCTTCGGACAAGAGCGTGCGAGCCATTGTGATTACTGGAAGCAGCACCTTCTTTTGTGGTGAGTACCAACTTCATCCCTCTATATGGGTCTGGTTCTATCCACTTGTAGAGCAGGGCATCTCTGACAGGTTTCTGATTCGGCCGTGATAGCTGGGGCCGATATCAAAGAGATCTCCAACCTCGATGGTGAGGAAGCTCGGCGGATCCGGTACCTCGAGGACCTTTGTTTAGGCCTTCGTAGCGTTCGGAAACCATTGCTAGCGGCAGTCGAGGGCATGGCGGTGAGACACCTTTCTTTTTCTTTGTTGGCTGCAACCCAGCCTTAGTCCCGAGGCATGTGAAAGGCCGTGATATAGAACCCAACTAAATCGATCCGTCTACTTGGCAGCTTGGGGGCGGGTTCGAGGTCGCTCTGATGGTCAGTAGCCTATCCCAGCCTAACCCAAATACAAGGTGATGTGACTGACGATCTGGCATTGATGTTCCATACAGTGTGATCTGATTTTCGCCTCATCAACCAGCCAGTTTGGCCTACCGGAAGTGAGCATTGGGCTGCTACCGGGAGCTGGAGGCACCCAACGGCTGACAAGCGCGGTTGGCAAGTTCAAGGTGAGCACGAGGGCACTGCCTTGTTACGCGCAAGGCTTGGGGTGGCTTTAGAATCTGTTGGCTGCTAACACCACACAATGAAGGCAATGCAGATGATCTTGCTTGGGACTCCCATCACAGCCTCGGACGCCAAGTTAGCCGGCCTGGTGGCCCAAGTTGTTGAGCCCGGCACAGTACTGGAGACTGCGGTCCAGACTGCTTCCAAGCTAGCCGGCATGAGCACAGGTGCCATATCTTTGGCCAAAGAAGCCATCTGCAGAGGTGTGTGGTGCCCATTATGGCAGGAGAGGAAGGCATACAGCTAACAGCGAACCAGCCGATGATCTTGGCCGTGATGACGAGTTTGAAAGAAGCCTCTACTATTACGCCATTGGAACCAAAGATAAGCGTGAAGGTGTTGGGGCCTTCTTAGAAAAGCGCAGTCCTAGGTGGGATTGATGATGGCGAAGCCATGGCGTTTGCTGGCCTCGCAGATGGATGGTGAAGAAGAAAGAGAGAAGAGGGGAACACATCTTCGAAACTTTGGCAGGTAGATAGATACTGTGGGTAGCCCGCCGGGTATGTTTCGTCAGTTGCCTCACAATCGAGTGTGACCCGACCCAACAGGGCCACAGCCCTCACGCTTCGTGCTGGCCCGTCCCGCCGTGCATTGCATAAAGTTGAAGTAAATGTCGCAGGTAGCAGTCTCTGTAAAGGAGGTGTACGTGTCTCACCTTCCCCCCGGAACAGAATAGCCGTATGAGGAGAAGTCTGGTACTTATGAGCGAGTTGTTCTGATCGTCAGTAGTGCATTCCCTCGCCCGGCTGTACACGTACGTATACATCACCACACCTTCACATCGGAGGGAGGTGGTTACTTCCCTATCAGCCGTTCTATTTACGGCCCTACCCCAGTACTGATGCGTCAACTCCAATGTCACGCCAACGACTCGCTACTCGCCTTTTCCCTGCACCGACGAGCAGAATATAAGCACCACTCGGCAGAAATAGCCGCCTAAGAGGAAGCCGACACGCTAGAGGTTTGCACCTAGGGGCCAGTAGCATTCTCTTTTTTCTTCTTCTTTTTTTTCCTTCCCTACCTTTTACTGCCATATCACCCCTTCATCATCCGGCGGCTAATACTGGATGCCTTCCTGAGCAAGGGGGTGGCCGACTGAATATATGTATGACGCTTATCAAGATGGACGCTGTGGATGCAATAGGAAGCGTCGCATAGAGATCGCCAAGGTGACCTTCCAGGCTAGATTGGGTGGGCCTGTGCCATCGGAGGAGCGTTCAAGGGTTGACTCGGTCCCCAATGCTACGCATCTGGCCTCTTCGGAAAGGCATGTGTCTACCTCGATCAGGTACACGGCGTTCCAGAACCGGAGACACTCTACACCTGGCTAAGTGGGTTAGTAACCTCGGTGCTTGATGACAATACATTGACGGCAGTACGGGTAGGTGCTGCAGAAGCACAAAGGACAATAAGCAGGTAGATAGTGCACTGTAATCCATGGCATGGACCCCTGCTCGGTCATCTATTGCCTCCCATATTCAGGAGTACTATTTTGAGCCCGGTCAATACTATTTGGTGCGGGGGAATACCGCCAGGGAGGGTGACAAGTGAGGCTACGAAGTCGTCTTTCCTCTTATGCCAAGACCTCCCGCTTTTTACAGCTCATCTTTTCCCTTGGGAGGAAGGCGGGACACCAAGAATTCCTCAACCTCGTTCAGCTCTTCCAAGCAGGCAGCATGCTCCATACCTCTTTTTGACGAGTGTTAGCTTGTTTCGAAGCCGAGAGTGCCGTCCTCTCCCAGAAGAGGCAGCTAGCTGTGACACTCACCTGTATGTCTTGAAGTTGACATCATATCCCAAACTCGTGAGCTTCTTTTCGCTCTCCTGCGCAAGTGAGTAGACTACCACCTGATCACTGTCACCATGGCCCATGAGAATGGGTGTTGCCTTGTTGACATCTCCTTTAGGCACGAGCTCCGCAAATGTTTGGTGTAGAAGCAGCCACGACGACAGGGCGACGATGCCACCAAGCTTGACCTTGGCAGTCAAGCCAGAGAAGATGCTCATGGCTCCGCCTTGGGAAAATCCACCAAGAACAATTCGCTCTGAAGGGACTCCGGCAGAGATCTCGCTGTCGATGAGTCCGTGGATGTACTCCTGCGTTACAGTGATTCCGGGGGCATCCTCTTGGCCGGCTCTCCCCTGTAGAGATTTGGCGGCAATCCCAAGGGTTTTCTAAGCCAATAGTCAGAACCTTACAGCAGAGAAGCTAGCATCAACTCTCGGCACGAAGAGCATACCACATCGAACCAGCCAGGCATTGGGTAACCGCCATTCTACCATAGGATGACGCGATTAGTTGACTGGGATCCAAGGAACGGGGTTTAGGCAATGGTAGGCAATAGATTTATTACCACAGTGATGGGGATGGTCGGTGCGTTTGGCAAGATGAACTTGATCTCATCCAAACGTCGCTTCCTGCGGATTTGTTCAATTGTATCAGCCCAACCATGGCCCGTGTCGCCGAGCCCGTGGCAGAATATCACCGTGGCTGTATGGCGGCCAATGGCGGGCAGTACCACGGGAGCGGTACGGCGGAGAGAAGACATCTTGACGGGCTGGAATAAACTTCGTAAAAGTCAATTTCGGGATCTAGCTTTGGGGTGGGATAGATTCAATCGAACATCGAATTGACAAGCTCTCTGTATATCCGACACGGGTACGGTAAATATTCGGGCATTTTGAGGAGTGAAGAAGGTGCTCAATTTATCCTGGAAGCTGCTACCCCACATCTGATTCCCCGATAAGATAAGCGAGCCAGACCCCTGAACTACCTCCAGCCTAAGGTACAGAGAGACGGAGGATTCCAACAACTACCTAGTTAAATAAGAGGTTAAAGAATTCGCCCTCTAGACATTCAGATATCGCCTTGAGATGATTATTCAGCGAAGACCACTTCCATGGATTTCTAGCATGCGATTCACTTTGTATTTCGGCGGGTAGGGCAAGTCTTTACGGCACGAAACGACCAGCATCTCAATATTGAATAACTAAAGCGAGGTCGAAGCAATTCTCAAGCCTATTTAGCGCTCAGGACCACGGGCTGGCCGTTGTTCACATTGACGCAGACCCTGCCATTACCATCCGAAGTATAGGACCCGCTGCCAAAAACGTCGTTCCACGATCCATTCGAACGGCCAGTGGTGAAGCAATACTGCCCGTTGAGGTTGGAGCCGCGGTTGGAAGTGAAGACGATGAGATCGCCACCCGCTCGGCTCCAGGCGTATATTCCGTCTTCGGTGTTGAGGTGGACGTGGTCGTTGTTGGGGAGGCCACCGTGTGCTGATCGCGCACCAGAGAGGCGCGAGATGGCGCCGTACAGGTCCGCGTTGGTGTTGAAGCCGCTGCGCCAAAGGTCCTCCCGGTTCTGCGGATCAGCACCACCGCCGTAGCCCTGCTCGCTGCCGTAGTAGACGATAGGAATGCCACGAGCGAGGATGACAAAGGCCAAGGCGTTCTTGAACAGGGTGACGTCGTTCTTCTTGTTGAGCCATCGAGGGTTGTCATGGTTGTCGAGGAAGGTTCCCAGTGTCGTCGGATCGGAGAATTTGGCACTAACCGTGTCGATCATGTTGGCAAGGTCCTTCGAGGATCCCTCCTGCTGGTAGAACCGGTTCATGGGGTAGTAGACGGCATAGTTGAGGAGACCTCCCATGAGGTTGTCATATCCGGCCAGGTAGTCGGGGTCGCCGTGGAAGACTTCGCCAATGGTGTATACTCCGGAGGACCAGGCAAAATCGGGCCAGAAACTCTTCGACACGTGCTTGACAGTGTCGATGCGGACGCCGTCGAAGTTGTACTCCTTGACAAGCCATCCCACCCACTCGTTCAAGGCCGCTTTCACCGAGGAATCCTCGGTGTTGATATCTGGAAGTCCGGAAATCCTGCACTGCTCAATACTGTTCTGGTTGTCGTAATTGATATCACACGAGGCGTGGTAGGAGTTCGCCTGGTTGAGCGGCGCGGGCTTGTATGTGCTGATGTCACCACTGCCCATGTGGTTGGCAACAACGTCAACCATCATGTAGATGCCCTTGTTATGCGCTGCGCTGACCAAGTTCTTCAAGTCGTCCGCAGTTCCGTACTTGGAATTGACGGAGTACAGGTCCTTGGCCCAGTATCCATGGTAGCCACCATCGGTGTCTGGCAATGAGAATTAGCATGCTCAGATGATCTCGGCTGATTTGACGATTGGTTCACTCACTCTCCACGACGGGTGTTATCCAGATGGCATCAAAACCCATGCCCTTGATGTAGTCGAGCTTGGACTGCAGGCCCTGGAACGTGCCACCACAGTAGTTCCCAAGATTGCCACAGGCACTGCCGCCAGTGTCCGAGCTGCTTTTGGCAATGCGGTCTGTCAGGGCAAAATAGATGTTGCGAGACTTCCATGACTGGGTGTCGGCCGCATGGGCGCCGTAACCCAAACAGAGGGCCGAAGCGAGCAGTGGTGAGATGAACTTCATTGTCGTGTTGTCAACTATATGATGGACGGTTGGCTCGATGGTTCTTGATGCCGGCAAAGAGAAGGCGAAAGGGCGTCTTATAAACTTATAAACAAGCGGAAACGGTATCCGTGAGATGTGGTGAGAGAATGTGATGGGCTTGCGTGTGACCCAGACTGCCAACCACGAGCTATTCACTCACGAGACTCGATTGACCAGCAAGTGAAGGAAGGATAAAGTGATATCGGTCCGAGAGGATGCCAGCTGGTAATTATCCAGAGAGCTACCTACCTACGGGGAATCATACAAGAGGCTATTGGACCAGGCCGGGGCGGTAGATGACATGCCGGCCCGGCTCGGTCAATATATAGCAACGATGGGCGGTAGTGCATGCGTGATGAGGGCAGAATGTGTGTGGATGTGCCGAGTTGCTCCTCCACAGGGTTGAAACAGGCCTAATTAAAGCCAGTGTCCTGCCTCTTTAGGCATCTGCAGGTTTCACCCACGGCTGCAAATGGAGACTCAGTGCCCTGGCCGTCAGCAATTCCAAACACTTTCATGCCTTACCCAGTGCCTGGTGGTGCAAGATCGCCGCCACACCTAATTTATGTGCCTGGGAGGCCATGTGCGTCATACGCAATCCTATCCTCATCCTGCTGGCAGAGCCCCATCGCCATGGTCCGTGGTGGGCATAGGGGCATTGCCTTGTGGGTTATCGTCACCCAGCTTCCTGGTACAGACTTGTCTTGTTGGAATCCTGATTTCGGGTCCGGGAGGCCTGCTTATCCGCAAGACGTGTCTAAATGGAGAGATATTATTGGGAGCGAAACTAGGTGAAGCTATTCTTGTTTGCATTAACCGTCTCAGCAGAGCCACTATCAATCGATCACCCTATAGCTACTGAACCCCGCTTCTTCATCCTTCATCTCTCGTCGTTCCGATCTAAAGCAAGCACCTCCTTTCCATAACTCTTAGAAATAAAGGACAGCCCTGGGATTTCTTGGTATGCAATCAGGACTGTGTGAGCTCGTCCTCGTCCTCGTCCTCGTCGAGCGAAATAACCAGCGGTGCCTCCTCGGGCTCTTGTCCCAATGCCACCTCCTCACTCTCCACCCCCTCATCCACCAACCCATGCTCGCTCAGCATCACAGACCGTCCGTTGTTACGCTCTCTGACGAGCGCATGCGCGTGGTGCGTTGACATAATGTGCCAGTGGTGAACCGTCAACCGCTGTCCGGGCCGATTCACACGCCCGATGAGCTGCTCGCGCTCTCGGTTCGAGAATATCTCGCCGAACTGCACCACGTATGAGCAAAAAACAATGTCAACCCCAACTCCAATCAGTCGTGGTGTCGTCACCAGTATGTATGTCCGGTCCGACTCGGCTGCTTCCTTTTCGATGCTCCGTAGAAGGGTGTCGCGCCCGGCCGGTTTGGGAGTCACTGACTGGAAGATGCGCTTCGCTCGCGTGATGTGCTTTAGCTCCGGGTCCTCCTCGATGAACCGCACGATGAGGCCAACGAGCACCGGCGTCTGCGCAACAAGCAGGATATGGCATGGGCCCTCGCTGTTTGGTGTGGAATCGCCCTTGGCGTGACTTTGGTCCTTGCCTCCTCCATGTGCCGTCTTGATGATCTCGGTCAATTTCTCGGCCCATTCGTGTCCTCGATGGAAGTGAAGAGTCTTCCTCAAGATGCCGTTTTCTCCCAGCCGAAAGTCCTCGTCCACCCACCTCACTGACGTTGGGAGCAAGTGGCCATCCTTTCCCTCGAGGATTGCTGCGAGCCCAGGGGCTATGCTTGCGCTGAAGAACTGGGTAAATATCTTGATGCCCGTCACCTCCTCGAGGTGGAGATCTCGCCGTTTCTCCGCACGTAATACTGTTAGCTGTCTTCTGCAACGGGCACCCAGTCTCTCCACAGCTTTCGCTAGGCCTTGAGGGACAGACACCTGGACGACGTGGTGTTTAATTCCGGGGCGTATATCATGTAGGCATGTATCCAGGTAAGGGCTGCCCCAGTCTCTAGCAACCGTAAAAGGCCGGACAAACTTGGCAAAGTCTTGAGCGAATTTGGCCGTCGTATCATCATCTTGGGTCAGCTGTTTCTTCGCGCCGGCTGATTTCTTGGGCTGCAGCCTGCGAAACCGGGTCGCAAAGTTGGGCAACTCATGGAGAATCCTTTTTCTCTCGGCTTGGTTTCCGATGAGCAATCTAAGGCACGAATGTATATCGTTGGGGGAGTGCGAGAACGGGGTTGCTGTCATAAAGTACCATTTCGGTTGTTTGCGGGGGCTGATTCCTGACAAACGCTTGATATCCTCGAAGCTGTTGAAGAGTTGTGTCTCCTTGCTCGTGACTGAGTGACTCTCATCGAAAAAGAACAGATTGACTGAGATGGCAAATGGAATAATGACACGAATACTTGAGTCTGCATGCTCTTTGCCCTTCACAGCAACATTGGTTTTTTCCTGGTTGGGAAGAGCAGTCTGTACCCCGAATACACGCGCCAGAGCAGATGTTTGACGGCCGAGAGCTGTGAAAGATAGGAGAATGAGATACCGAAACTGCGCTTTACCTATCGGAGGTGCTTTGAAATAGAGACTGCCTGTATTTCCATAGGTGGCATACGCCTCTTGATACATGATTGGCTTTGAATCGTTCTTCTTGGCTTCTCCCCGAGTCTTTTTCGCGATTCGCTTCTGGGAGGAGGAAACTTTGGGCCAAGCAACCAGATCTTTCCTTTTGACCGCTTTCTCTTTGCCTTCTAAAGGGATCGGGTTGATTTGGCCTGTTTCTCGATAGTAGAGTGGCTCTACCAACTCCTCATCAACCGTCGACCCGCGAGCACGAAATGTGCGTTTGAAATACACACTTACTCGCCTTGCCCAAGCATCGAGATTGCTGGCTGGGACGGCAAAAACCGAAGGTCCATAGATGAGATGCTGGACATAATCATGTGTGATGCCTTCTGGAATGCAGACGCACTGGATACCATACATGTTTCCCGAGGGGCACTTCAAGCCCCTACGCTTTTCATCCCTCGGCAAATGCTTGTCAGGATATTGGCGTGCATGTCTGAGATTCAATAGAGCAAGCGACGTGACAGCAAAAAGTCCCAGTGCGCATATCGACTTGCCAAGCCCTACATTGTCCGCTAGAAGGAGTCCATTCAACTCTTCAGCCACACGATGGGCCTTCATGGCTCGGACGATGAAAGCCATTTGGTGAATCCGAAGGCTCTGGCGAGTGCCCAAGAGTAGCTTCCCTTCATCGCGCTTCTCGATGGGATGGTCCAAGACGGTGCATACTTCAGCCCAACTTTTCTGAGTCAAGAATGGCTGCTTGAACAAGAGTTGCTGTGCAGGTGCTATACGCTCGTCCCCGAGGCATTCTTCTTCCATATCATCGTCTAGTTCCCCATCACATGAGCTCTCTTCTTCGTTACTTGAGAGATCGATATCCATTTCAAGTACGCCATTGGATTCTTCTTCGCGGGATGGTGTCGTGGCCGTAGTTTTCGATGTCTGTTCTTGACTTTCAAGTATGGCTGGGATCAAGTTAGAAGGAGGTGCACTGATATCGCCCTCCTCAATTGAAGTAGCGGATGAAGCGCTCAGCAAGTCTCCTTCTGGGTATTGCTGGCCAGTTCTTTCGTCGCTGAGAAAACTGCCTTCTTCATGACCCGCATCCACTTGTTCGGTGTCCTCTTGTGCCCTGTCTGTCATAGACTCGTTGGAGATCAGATTGAGGCTCCCATTTTTGCTTCGATTGGAGCTGGGCTCTTCGTCATCTTCTTCGTCTTCTTCACTCCCCTCGTCCGACACACTTTCGTTCTCAGAATCTGATGACTCAGGGACCTCAGAATCGTTCCCACCAAATCCCGACTCTTCGTCACTAAAAATGTCTTGCTGCGATGGGATGGACTTGCTGTCAGAGTCGGATTCTTCTCCTGACAACGGAGTTACTTTGCCACTAGAAGAGGCTCCCTTTTCGCCTTGTTCAATTGTGAGCTGTTTTCGTTGCTGGCTGGAGTCTGATCCGCCAGTGATAAACGGGCTATTCTTCAAGTACTGAGGAGGGAGTGGTGCAATAGTGACGACTGGGTTACGGGGACATAGTCGGGGGTCCGCATGCTCCAGTAGATGATTCACGCCGATAAGAGCACTGTGCCATGTTGATTCCTCGTCGAAGAGGAAACTGCTGTCATCTAGACTAAGAACCCATTGGCTCACGTTCAGGTCCGCAACCCACTGGGCAGCCCAGCTTTGGAAGCGGTCGAAAGAAAACGCGTAGTGTCTGGCGCGATGGCCTGGCTTTGGTTTGTTCTGCTGGTCGAGAAAGGCCGAAAGAGCACCTATACGCTGACAACTTAGGACACGAAAGTCGCTATGAACTTCAAATATGACATCTGTCAGCTCCGGTGGTGAAAAGCGAAGGCGTCTCGGTGCGGGTTCTTGGATATCTTCGTGGTAGTCGCTCTCTCTGTGTCACCTGTCAGTAGGTGTTCTTCAAGCGCTGATCCAAATTCGTCATATAGAGCTAATACGGCTCTCACCTTCGTCGACGGGAGTGTGGCAATAGAGGCATGTTGATTGATCCTCCCGTTTTTCATCAAAGGACCAAAACGGAGATAGACCCTCCTCGATATTGTAAGGTGGTATGGGCGAAGTGGCGTGTTCGAGCTCAGGGCGTAAGATATAGCCAGCAAGTCAAGACGGTACCTGGTGAGAGGGGTTTGAGGTCAGATTATCTAGTAAATTCTTCCTGGTGGCGATGGTGATGAGATTGGGAATAGCACCGTTCACTTACCTGCTGAGAAGCCTGTTTTAGTTTGTTTGGTTTGATATCGAATTTGTAACACAAACTTTCGTGGGCTTTCTTTTGGGCAAAGCTTTGAGCACGGTGGTACAAGATGGTCAAAAGTGAGAAAGAAAAGAAGTTCTACCGCGGTTGAAGCTTGATAAGGCCTTTCTCTTAGAATGTATGAAGGTGAAGGCGGCAGGTTGCCGAGGTGAGAGCGGAGTCAGAGGCCGTTCACTTCACTGCGAGCTCCGCTGTAGAAACTCTTCCCTCAAAATTACAAGTGAGATCACCCGCTACCTATGATATGACCTGAAATAGCAACATTTTTTGTCACTACTCATCCACCCGGGTATCTAACTAGAATGCCCACACAGAGGAACAAACAGATACACCATTCCACCCATGATGGAATATGTGCACGATAACTCTGCTAAGCTCCTCTCTTCATTGCTTGCAGAAGAAATTGCACCAATATTGCTACAAGCACCACCATTAGGAACACCAAGATCCCACCTGCGATAAGGCTCCGTCGTAATCCCGCGGTGTACACTGAACCATCTTCTTGGTTGTTGGGGAAATAGTCAAACTCTCCATGGGAGAATATCGATTCTATGTCATAACCCTCGAACGAAACTATCGAGGATGTGTCTGTTTCTTTGGATACATCTGTTTTCTGGGATGTGTCTGTTTCCGAGGATGAGTCGTAAGTGGCAGGCTTTGTGCCGGAATCATGTCTGTCCGAGCTATCCATAAATTAGCTTACTACAATGCCTCTACCATCAAAGCTCCACGTACCACGAAATTCTCGGTTTCACCCGGCTTTTTGGAGGAGAAGCATACCCGAGCGCTTTCCATAGAGGCCTGCGAGGGAGCAAATGAGAATACTCTTCAGGCTGTTGGGGGTGTATCTGAAAACTCACGTATCTGAGTCCGAGTCTTCACCAGAAGGATGATCGAGCATGTTTGTTTTTTCCCTTAGCATTCTGGCTAGGCTGTCCTGTCCCAATTTTGAGGTGCCGTTGAAGTCAAAATATCGCTAAAAATTCAAGAATACGGGAGGGGCCAAGAAGCTTGATGAGGCGACATTCAAGAGGTGGAATCGTGGTGATTGTATTGTGAATCCGTGTGATAGAGAATGGAGATGAGCCGGAAATGTATCCATGATGTACCCGACGAGCTAGAAATGCCTGAGGCTAGGTACTGGAGATGTGAGAGCATTCTGAGAGAGCCTAGCTAACAGCCTAAGTTTGCACTTGTGACACATTTGCACACGGTTCTTTTTCCAAGACCACGTCAATATGAGAACATAAACCAAGCAGACATAGTATTTTACTTGTATGCTCTCGTTCAATGAAACCAGCATCCTCCCATCCCATTCAACTACAGTTATATTTCAGATATATGTCATCTCCAAGAAACTTCCGTGCGACCAGGTGCCTAACCGCTGGGGTTTCCGTTAAACGCAAGCCTGTTAGCTGTATCGCTGGGTATGTCGGTGAGGATCCCAACAGTGGCAAGATCCTTGATGCGAGTGCAAAGAGCGTCAGAACCGGGGAACCCTTCCAAACCAGCAAGGTATGCCGCTAGGCCGGCAACATGAGGAGAAGCCATCGATGTACCAGAATTGAACCCCTATGAAATGATGGAACTCAGTTAGGTACATGCGTAAATAATGCTTCCGGCACACCGGAAGCTTATTGTGGGTTTGGTGTAACTTACACTGCTGTTGCCGGGGAGGGTGGATAACACATCGCTGCCAGGGGCGAACAAATCAACGACCTCGCCATAGTTAGAATAGTAAGCCCGAGCGTCGTTCGAGTCAGTAGCACCGATCGTGCAGGCCAGAGGCTCGGAGGCTGGGGAGTAGCTTGCAGCATTCAGGTTGCTGTTTCCGGCTGCAACAGCCAGGAAGACACCACTATTGACAAGCGCAGCTGAGGCCTGGTTGAGGGCCTCTGATCTGCCTCCTCCGAGAGACATGTTGGCCATGGCCCCCTTGGGGCAGTAACGGGACTGCGCGTCTCTCGCCACAAAGTCCAAGCCCCTAATGATGCCTGCATATGTGCCACTGCCCCTGTTATTGAGAACTTTGACGCCGAACAGCTTGGTCTTCTTGGCAACACCGAACGTTTCACTGCCTACAGTTCCTGCAACGTGAGTCCCGTGGCCATGGACGTCGGTGTCGCCTCCTCCTGCATAGTTGACAAGGAATTCGGCGCGGCCACCAAATTCCTGCAAGGTCAGACATGCTGGATAACTCGGGTGTATGCCGTATTTCGGCCTTCGGGAATACTTACAGTGTGGCTGACGTCGATTCCTGTATCCAAGATGTAGACGCAAGTGCCCTCGCCGGCACTGTCATCGTATGTATATGCCGTGCTACCACCATTAACACTGGAGAGTCGTCCTAGGCCCCATGGAGCGCCAGGCTGAGTGGTGAAGGCGTCAAGACTGACGATAGCGTCTTGTTCAATGTATTCAACCTTCACAAGTTAACCTCGATCCCAAACAAAGTCAAAACATAGCGTATGTGGGCCGTTTACATACATCAGGATGCTCACGGAGAGTGTTCAGAGTAGCTTGGTCAATTGTTCCGGAGAAACCCTTGAACACGGTCTCAAATACGTGCTCGGGAGGTTCAGAGAGAATGCTGGCGATGTTGTTGGCAGATGCGAGATCGCCAGTCTCCTTGAACTTGACAATGTACTTGCCAGCAATGAGACTAGTCTCAAGACCTTGCGGGATGAGAAGTGGTGCGCGATCAGAGGGCTTAGATGGCACGGCCACAACTGCCGTGAAGGTTGAAAAGAGGAGAGACAGACGCATGGTGAAATAATCAAGAATTGGGAAGCCCAGTGGTGGTTCTTGTTGTTGATTCAAGGGTATCGGCTGTTCTTCTTTGCTTGAAGACTGAGTAGGGAGCGCAATCAAGAAAGTTCAAGGCGAAACCAGCACTATTTATAATGAATTGATGTGATGGATGACAAGCAAGAGAAGTCAATTAGGAGCTTACTCCCATGGAACGCCGTATCCTTTTCCCTTCGGGCATCTTCGCTTTCCGATCTATCATCATTAGAGGACACTCGGTGTGAAAGATTGAATGTTTATTGGTGTCTCAAGCCTCGATATATTCCGCCACATGGATATGGCACACACGGGAGAATCCTATCTCAAGAATCCTCTCCAAGAGGGTTGCATGTAAGTCGGTAGGACAGGGGTGACATACATATGTCTCCGAGTTTTTAAATTACGCGGTGAAAAAATGCCGACGCCAAGGCTGAGTATTCTCGACTTACATCTAGACTCAAACCTCATGAATGGGAAAGCCCTTGCTAAGCTACATATGTAGTGTCTTTTCTGTCTTTGAATATATTCATTCGGGCAACCTCAAATGAGTAAAGGTGACCTGAACCTGCGAGAGGCCGAAACTTCAAAGCAACAGGGGTGCCATTCAAGCAATGTATCTATTCCCAACAGGTGTTTTGAATTCTTTGAATGCTGAATACGCTTATACTCGTGACGCAGGTACCCGCAGCGTGGCTTGTAAGCCGACCCTCCATGATCGCGGCCTGCCCGTGAGATAGGGAAATTCAAGTTCAGGGGCTGTTGCAAATGACATAGGAGTGAATTAAACTAGCCAATAGCTTCCCCTCTAGTAATCCGGCCAATTGTGAATGCAGCTATCTACGCCTCAACTGAAACGGTGTTCTAATAGGTGTAACGGTGGCGTCAGACCGGGCTGTATTTCGGAAAGGGTGTTGGACAGGTCGCCAAGAAAATTGCATAGTAATTAGCCGAAATCATTGATCTCCGTGCTCACTTGCAGTGAGGCTTTTCTTCTTTTCAGCGCGTATTGCAGTGAGCGAGGGAAGCTGTCACACCAATCTACGCATGATCTGCGCAGCTGGTCAGCAACTAAATTAAATTGGAGTGTTTTCCGTGAATTCTGCCTTAAGAGTGCTCCTGCATATTTTCCTGCGCAAATATTGTGGACTCTCCTTGGACCGCTTTGTTAGTTAGGGACCAGGTTCGAGGAGATTCGCTCTCTTTCAAAGGTGATTCAGGGGAGTTCCAGGGTGTGAATAACTTGGATATGCCAAGAAATGCCTTGCCTATGTCCACCTTACAAGTACGTACCAACCGCTACGAACGTAGCACAGGCTTTCTATTATTATCCTTCATGTGACAGTAGATTTAGTCAGTCCTTCTCAGACTTTGGCCGATGTTAAACCCAAGCTTCTCCGGTATAACGAGCTTCGCTGAGTAAGACCAAACTGTCGTAGAGAGACATCAAGTCTTGTTGGAGAAAGACTCTTGAGGCCGTGGAACAGCTAGATCCCCACGTACTAGGTTTGACTGACTTTCCATCCGATCTTCGGTGATGGGACCAGGTTTTTGCCACCCTCGACTCTCAAACTGCCGCTATGATCCTTCGGTATGCTGACTGCATGACAATACCGTTCATATAGGCTGGTGGCCCAGGCTTGGGGAGAGCTCTACGCATGCACACTTGAAACACTCCGCCTATCATTCTTGACAGCCTAATATTTCTATCTCCATGACTACTACAATGTAACATATCCCTTGTTAAATCTCCGGTGCTAAGTATGCTCCCATTCTAGTTTCAGGTCTTAGTTAATATCCCGATGAGGCGGAGGAATAAATGGACAGCCTTTCTACTCACCCAACCATGATATAGCAACCGCACATCAGTCCTCCGCGGAGAGCGTTGGCTCGTGGCCCCCCTCCACCCTCGCTCATGATGATGAGATTCACCAAAAGCACCGACCCTACCAGGGTCGCCATTTCGAAGAAGGTGAAGGACAAGCCAAGATCCCGGTCCAGGACCCAGCCAGCGAGTATTGTCAAGGGCGTGACGCAGAGTGCGATCTGGATAGATGAGCCGACGGAAACAGCAATAGCAAGATCAAGCTTTTCCCTGACGGCAACAGTCACCACGGTGATGTACTCTGCCATGTTTCCCACAATCGGCAGAATTATGAGCCCAATAATCATTTCAGAGAATTGTCCGTCGTGTGTGACATCGTCAATGGTAGAGACAAGGAACTCGGCGTTCATAGACATCAAGACCGATGACAGGACGAGGACAAATACAGATACGTATCTTCCTACAATCATGTTGAACATGCTCGGCTCGGGATAAGTTGACGGTTGGTCATGACCATCGACAGTATCACGCATTCTACTTAGTGGTGGAAGGCCAGACCGTCTCAGGGGTAGACGTCGGCTTGACGCCACTGACGAGTCTCGGCTCGCAAACCGCCTACCAGATCCAATTGACAACGATCTGGAATGGCCTCTGGTCCGTGAGAGCTTTTGATACCTTGATCCTGGTACCGTTGTTCCTCGCGCAGATCCTTCAGCGCTGCCTCTTCCGCGAATCTCCCTAGCATTGACGGCATAAATCGTGCGCGTGTACTCCTCATCATCGCTGGCATACTGCAGAATGCTTCCTCCATGTTTCATCACTTTGTATCTTGACTCTTCTCGGTCATCGTTCTCGGCGAATCGAATTGTCCTTGGTTGAAGGCGAGGAGGTGGTGTGGCAGGTAAGGAAGGTGGTTGAATTTCGATCCTTCCTGCCTGGCTTTCAATATCAAGCTCATGAGAACTCAATTTAGAGGTATGGGGTCCTTTATATTTTACTTCATAGATTAGGTATATAATATAGATTGCCAGTACCATGAATGCGGATACCCGGCTCAGCTTCAGCGTTGCGCTACTGGCATCCTGAGCATTCTGGAACGTGTAGTCAAATGCGGTCTGTATGATTGTCAATGCTCGGAAAACAAGGCCCCCTGAAGGATTGAATGCGAAGGAAAACAAAACTGACTGGAATTAGAAAGGCAAAGACGGAAACAAAGAGGAGGCACCCAAGCACTTCTGTTCCTGAGGTACTGTAAGACGCCTCGACATCTGCGACGCCGCATGCTAACAGGGCTGAACCTAGGATGAGAAGAAGATTTACAAGGATGGACCCCAATATAGAGGCCTGCACGATGCGTACATGGCCGTTCGCTAAGGCAACACTACAATGTGTATGCGCATTAGGGAAGAGAGCCAGCTAAGTAGGGTTTTGGCTACTCACATGCTGCATAATGGGCCTGATATCAGTCATAGTACGGCAGTGAGTCAATGTGATAAAACTCTCGACTTACAACAAGATTAGCTCAACAATGTTGCCTAGGCTTATGTTCAGAAGCGCCCCGATGGTGTCGCCAGCATCATCAGCTATCCTCTCCGTCGCCTCAGTCAATAGTGCGGACAAGGGCACAATGGCCACCGCGTTGGTTAGAAAAACCACGATGGGTTGGGCCTTCAGGACATGTGCAATTAAGCCAATTGGGACAAAGATGGTGAGAATGTTGATCCATCCAGCAAACAAAATAGAGCGCAGCTCTACGATGAAGAGAGCCACAGGCGTCAGTTCTGCAGAATCTAAGCAAACCCAAAAAGATTCATATCAGTCTTTTTAGTCTCAACCCTCCATCTAGTTAGAAATCATCGTATCGAACATACCTAGGCATGGTAGGCAAAAGATATTCTGGGCGGCAGACTGCCCTCCATTCATACTATTGTCTATCGGGGATGGAACAGCCAAAAAACTGTCCTCGCTATCCTCAGCTGACGGTATATCATCTTGATCATTCAGTGACCCATAGCCACGAGGTTGCTGGCCCGTCATTGTATTCTTATATTCTATCCTTGGCTACGAGACCAAACTAAAGGATAAACAAAATGTCGAAAAAGCAGTTTGATGCTTCTTTTGTGTGATTTCTTGAATTAAGTAGTCATGAGATATGGGGAAATAATTCCCTCAAACTGAGGTGGTAGAGACAAGACTTATCTGGGAGGGAGCCAAAGAGGCCTCATGGATTCAATTATGGCACCGGCTGCCTCCCTTAGGACTTCCCAATCAGGTAATCGAGCATCACAAGATGTCCTCTCATCAGCTATAGCTCCTTCACCTACATAAATAGAATTTCCTTTCCGGCGCTTGATATGAGGTATTTAGGAGATGACTATCCTTGGACTAAAACAGAACCATTTGTCTCCTCACGCATGGTATTTCCGGAGTATTTTAGTCAAGGTGGTGAACCTTAACTGCGTCTCATTCCAAATAAAAGCATGTTATCGTCGAATAGACTGACATAGAATTAAGCTCGTGGAACTGTATCGGCGGTGGAATGCAGATTTAACTGTTTCTCTGTATAGTAGCCCAGATTTGTTGTCGTTGACCTCTTCTTCTTAGTTTTCTCACGTGAGTATTCGCCATATTTTGTTCTGGGATCATCGAGATGAGGAAATACGTAAATGGCAGGAACAGGATTGTTATTTGATCATTTAAGAAAAAGAAGGCCCTTAAATTGAGTCGCTTTTCCTCCTCAGCGACAGCTGTGCCTTGATGGGGACCATGGGTATTTCCTGACCATCTCCAATTGAGGGAGATGGAGATGGCTTCGGTTGACTTTTCTCAAGTCGGCTGTTTGACACAATGTCTGTGCTAACGTAGGCTGATGTTCTATTTCCTCGTTCTTGTTGTCCCTTGTCGCCATTCGCTGCTGCCAGGATGTCCTCCTTGGAACCATACGTGTCTGCTGAAATACAAGAGTGAGTATGGCTGACATCACTCTGATCCGAAATCACAATCATGGTTTTAGCCATCATATTGCCGTCGTTCTGCTTCCGCGAGCCCTCGACAGATGTAAGTCCCAGTCGTATCTCGTCGCTGTCCAGACTCAGCCGGCTCCTCGCCAGTCTCGAAGGAGTCCACCCTGAAGCTGCATTTGTAACTGCCGCGACATTTCCCCGCTTGTTTTTCGTAGACATTGCGACGCCGGGCCCAGCACCCAGGTTCGGTGGCTGGCGAGTGTTCATTCCATTGTGACGAGCGCTCAATCCGTGGAGACTTGAACCGTATTGGCCACTGTTGTTGATACGACGAAGAGCCGTCTCGGCGATGTGGTCGAGGACGCTCTTGAAATCGTCGAGGAAAATAACATCGGATGCACACTTGAATACAAGGGCGAGCTTTATCAAATAAATTAGTAAGACTGTACATCCCTCTTGTACATTTCTCCAGAGACTTACACGCCAAAATGGATTGATGCCGCTTGGAGTCGACATTGTCGCCGTCACAGCGACATCGGTTGCCAAGAAGATAATTGACATGAACATGCAGAGAAGCAGTACACCAAATCGCGGGCTCGTCCTGATCAGTGCTACCAACGTGTAGCCGTAATTTTTGTTGATCACCATGACCAACTTGACTGTGGTGAAGATCCACCATGGGTCTCTGTTCGAGGGAAGAAATCAGGAGCTGTCAACTTTGCATCACATCGGTCAATACCTTTGAGAAGTTAAGGACTAGCCTAGCAATTGGTTCAACATATCGTGATTTTTTGAACATGTTGTTCCCCAAAAGGTTGAAGTACTGGAAGTTGGCCACTGTCTCCAGTATCCAATATGGCTGAACCAGCATAAGTGATATGATAAAAAGAAGCCCTCCCCATCTTGGAAGGAAGGGTTTGATCTTGAGCCAGGATATGACATTGTGAAGGTTGTATGAAATGTAGAGGAGAGCAGAAGTACTGCTAAGTATCCTGTATTTCGGCAAATGTCCAATTAGCCATGTCCTTCATTTTACTATCCCATGATGTCTCCCAAACAAACGCACCATCCATACGCAGGGTCGTCGAAAAAGATGAATATTCCGTTCCATCCGGCCAAGAAGAGCTATTATTTCTCAGGTCAGCGAGTGTTCTCAAGGCCGTTCCGGTGGAATAGATATGATACCTCAAGGAGAATCAGTTTGTGCAAAACCACCCCTTTCCGATAGTTGCATAGAACAAAGAGTAGAAGAATTACCACCGAGCCAATATTGAACCCTTGAGCCCAGCTCTCACCTATAACTTGGCTCCGTGTCAAATTCTCGGCGAGGGGGTCGCCGGCAGCCCTGGTAGACACTAAACCTGGTACAGGCGCCATTTGAGGAAGAGGCCGAAGCCGGTACCCAAGAAGTATGATGAAATTTGATTAAGATCGAGCTTGTTAAGAAACCGTGTATGGTATGTAAGTCAAAGATGAAAAGATTTCAGACTGAGTAGTTTGTCAAGGTTTCGGTCGCACTCTCTTCACAATCGTGTTCAAGTCGGCTCTCTCATCAAGACCCATTTGTAGAGGGGCAGTTCTTTCGTCTCCGGTAGGTGTTTTACAGCTGTAGAGGCCAGGACACAGACTGATCAAACCCAAATATATTAGACAGGGCCATACCTCTCCATCGAGAATTAACTCTCGATCCCAACAAGCCCCGTGCTGCAGTCCATCGCTCCAACGTGACATATTTTGAGTTATGCTCGGGCAGTAACAAAGAGGGAGGAGATAGCCCTACATCACAAGCATCGGCCTCCATCCATTTCGCGTCATTCACAGAACGGTTTTCAGCCTTGTTTAGTGCTAGCCTTAGCACCAACTGATCGGTGAAGGGAGGGAGGTCGCCAAGTCAAGCCGCAACGCCCACCTGCTGCCGGCGATTCTCATGTCCTCCCGAAGCCTAGTGAACTTAGCGGGATGTATTGCGAAATGTTTTTCTTTGTTTATGTCAAGGTTGGCTTCAGAACCAACATTCTACCAATCTGATATAGAGTGTGTACCATCGCCGGCCAAGGACGCTTACAGCAGATAAAGACCGGCGCGGGATGAGAATAATTGTCGGTTCATTTTTCAGCTTCTTTTTGTCGATTTAATTGCTATAAAGAACATCTAACGTTTCTCTACGGCCAAATGACAGGGAGTGTACAAGTGTCCAGATCGGATACCGAGTAGAGGGAGGGTGGGAGCGATCGCTTTGTGAATGAAGAGCTAGACCAGACTAGACCATTCGATCGGATTGGCACTCACCAAATATTGGGTTTAATTCACCTTTGTCATTGTCAGTCCGTAACCCACAGGGAATACCGAGATCGTGGCTTGGTCAAAGCGGACCAACTAACGCGATTCAAAAGTTAAACTCGTGACCACCACGTTCGTCTGAACAATGCCTATGCAACCATATGTGGCTCCTTTTGATTTAGGCCCCTTTTGTTTGCCCAATTTGCCTAGACTGGTTTCTTTAGCATCGGATGCTCCATCCCCTAATGCAAGGTGTCGGAGATCATGACGCCCTTTGGCGGACTGTCCCGCCAACCTAGTCTTATGTTAAGGAGAGCTATCATTTCAACCTGTTCAATGTGGTCCTCAACATCCTCCAAACTCCCATCACAACATACAGAGGAGTAAAGGTCCTAATATATTGAGCAAGATCACGTACCATCGGTCCTTACAGGCTAATCACTATGAAGGAAGATCAAGGGTATTTCCCCAGGGTTTGAGACGCACGAAACAAGAGGTTGCATGGCGCTTATTAGGGGAACGCTGTTAAGTTGCTGGTGGCGGCGCCCTCTCTCGGGACCAGCATTGCGGCTTATTGCAACTTGACTGCCATGTGATTGACTTGGAACAATCCGGCTTCAAGTGCAGTAGGCTGCGTGGCATTAACGCACTACCCTGCTCCCACACCTTCCTACAGAGAAAGTCAAGCTCCCTTAAGAGAGGAGGATCCAACCGGGCAACACTAGCGGGCCAACGCGCATGTTACCTCCGACCAACAAACTAGGCTCGGTGGCAGTTTGCAAATACTCGCACAGTTACTATTGTCTGTCGGAGCTCCGTGTTAGTAGCGGCTGAACTTTATAACAGACATTGATTCTCAATATCTTCTGGCCACACCACCCTAGAACGTCCTTCCACCGTTTTACCACATCGCCTAAGAAAAAGAATGGACTGTCGATAAACCAACTGTTCAAAATACATTTGTAGTTGCCTTACGCTGATTTTGATCAGATTTGGGCTGTTCCAAGTGTGACATGTGATAACTGTACATAGCACCACACCTCACCATGTAGCCGATTGTATTCTGAAAAAGTGATTCAATTAAGTGGTCTTGCATAAAGCGGCTACAAGTTTGCAGAGGAAGGGATGTAGGCCAACAGACGCATCACGTTCACTTCAGGGCAGGATCGCCTGCAGGGGTCTCCTACGGGCGCCGCGGTGATTGAACAATGAAAAGGCTCGTACATAGCATGCCTTGTTAGACCCAGATGGCCAACACGAATTCCGCTCTTGCGACATTGTAGTACCCCATCCAAGAGACGACCCCAAACCGCCCGGTAAAACGAGCGCGCTCCTCTCGTCAAACCCAAGATATCCCTTTATTCTTGTTGGGAGATTTCGAACTAGCCCTTATCCAAGGCGATAGCCGTCGACGATTATGATAACGTGGCCCGGGCTTGTCAAAATGAAGGAAATGCTCCGATGTAACCTGAATGCGTCCGTTGTCTCATCGGTATTATGCTTGCTTTCTATATGCGACGCAGCCATTGGCGGTGTGCCAGCCGAACGGGCTTCGCTTCACCCAGGTACTCTGCAAACCTCCCACGGCATCTCCCCTTCCGTCTCCGTTCCATGTTGTTAGGATCTGCCCGGTTTCTGCCACCAGAGTGCCATTTACGGCCCACCTGGACAATCCTCTCGGCATATTGGGTGACCCTTGTTTGCTGCCCATGATAGGTACGCCCTGATTTTAATTGGCTTGGCCAGTGGGCCCTGGAAAGAGACGGCAGGGTTTCAGATGTCTCTGTGATATCTAGCAAGTATGATCCTCTGCCCTTTGTAAGTACGTACGTAATACTTAACAGTAGTAGAAGGCCTTCCGGCCTCAGCCCGTTTTATCGGCTGAGCAACCCAGATAATTGATAACACTTGTCGGGGGATGCTAATATTCGCAATGGAAAGAAACAACATGGACAACGTTGAAGAGGGGAGGATACATAGTAAGCCGAAATGAAGAAAATAATAATAATATATGGCTCCATTATTTACCGCGTGATCATGACGGTAGATGAAATCTACTTATACCGGGATTGGTGAGAAGACTTCAAGTCCAAGTGGGCATGTGAGGCAAGTGTCCGGTTAATTACTCCGCAGTAATTGTTTGACTGATCTGAATTGGGACCGAAACCATGCCAGAGGGAAACCAGGCGCCGAAGCCCACAAATAGCCTCGTGTATTCATGAGAGGTAAGATGCCCGACAACGTGGAAGCTCACCATGATTGGGGGCGGTCGCTATCTGCAGATCCGCGGGGGCTTGCCAACGCAGTTGACAAAGATGCTATATAGCTTTCGTATCGTATGCCTATTTGGGTATGCACCATAGGGGTATAGTAGCAGCGAGAATGGGCAGCATGACTTTCGAGGGTAGCATTCAGCATCGCATCCAGCGATTGCTCGACTAGGATATCCCCGGCACAGATGCAGGTTGGAGAATACGGTATGCTCCAAGCTGATCCACGTGGCGATACAGACCGATGGCTGCCCTTATTATAGGTCATTGACTACTTCGTTTATCAACAGAGGAGTATAAGGCACGCAAGGGACATAGTAGGAATCAAGCCCAGGCCTACTACACCGGGGCAATTACCTGAGGATAACGGCGAGAATTCGTCTGCCTGATTGAATGCAGGGTGTTCGCTGCACCTCTGTATGTACGAGGCAGGTGGTATATCCAGCAACCGTCATCGTTTTCGTTTTCCTGCATTAGACTACAATGTGCGCCATGAGAAGGATGACGGGGCGGGCTGGATGGCTGTGGAGGCATCTGTTCCTTGCCCAGGTCCAACGCATGGCAGATGGGATGCGCGTGGCTGAGGACTATTTCTTCTAGAAGCAACGTGCGAATATCAAAAGAGGCTCCATGAGGCCTTACCCTACCCTGCCGTAGGTTACGATGGAGGTGGGCGAGTGCTGAGGATGCAGGGCGAGAGCGGCGGTGGTCCAGAACGGGGGTTGGTAATTGGCTAGGCGAGTGCCACCCAGCGAGGATGGGACGAAAGCATGGATGCGTGCCAGATGCATGATAGTGTCATCGACAGCCGGATTCCAGTCCGACATGCGGTTTGTCTCCTTCGATTGGCCCTTGACCATGGATTCAAAGCGGGCAGATGCAACCTGAGTGGTCACTCTGTTGAATTGTGTTCCTAGATTGGACGGCCTGTGTATGTACATCTTCCTCGGAACAAGCCCGTGGCGAATGTTTAGGTTAGTAAGGTAAGCGCTAGGTGGGAGGTACCTGCCCCAACAGCCGAGACGCCCCTCGTGCGCGCTGACCCTAAAGAGCTGCCTGGGGCTAACCTGGATTGCACCTGCCGTCCGAGCTCTGGTCGCGCCGCGCGTGCATCCCGTCCATCTAAAACATGTACTACATTAGCAGGACAGCGCGGGACCTCCCCGCCAATGCAGTTCGCAAGGTACATGCAAGCTCAGTAGCCAGTAAGACCTGAGTACTAACCCACCTCAGACTGGGCTGGGAATTCTTCCGAGACCAGCCCACCAACCAACGAGCCGCAGCACCCACTGCTCACCATCTCAGCTGGGCAGTCTATTCTTATCAACCAACATAGGCTTGGTATGCCAGATCGTCTCGTGCTGATGTCAGTTGGTTGGTGCGACAAGCTGACTGCGCCGCGACTTACAAGAGCCAACAGCCTGGGCAGCCTCGACGACGACACATCAACCAACATCAACACGCAATTGAGACGATCGACCAACGCCCCGACCCCTCTTCCTCCCTTCTTCGCTGGACCTCTCCTCTCCTCTTCACCTTGCAGCCAATTGCGGTTCTACTACTCATTACAACGCTAGCGCTCACGAGAACCCATAGATGCAGAGTACTCCTTCGAAAGCTCCTTCGACCTCTCTTTACGCTATGACGACGAAGCGTGGCATGGCATGGGGGACTGCCAGGAGCCGCATCCTAGCAAGTTATTGATCAAGTCACCACCCAACTGGGGGGTGGGGGACCGGGACACACGTTGTGCCAAGGCCTTAACTGGCTATGCCCACCGAGATCAACAGTGTTTCAGTCCATCACCTTGGAATATTGGGCTTTATTGAAATCCTTTCACCGGGTCATCGTGACCCATCGCTACACTGTTCAAATTCGCTCCCAAGAATTTCACCACCACCATTTTTTGTAAAGTCATGTCCCACATGTGTTATCATCTCTGCGAACATACGACTATCTCAATTCTCCATTCCTACACGGTTGATTGATCAGCAACCCCCTCGACAACCCTTGCCATAGCCCTCCCCGATTTCCTCGTCAAAGGAGTGCCCTGCATTTGTTTACCTGATACCTGGTTTCCCGTCCGCCGGCCTCGATTAGGAAAAATGCCGCGTATGGTGACAGTGGGCGATGTTGGAACGATATGCATATTACTACATGCTACGACGACCAACGTGGTGCCCCATTTCTAGCTCTGCATCTCACTTAATGACAGCTCTATTAACAATCTACTTAGTAACACGCCAAACGGCGCAACTTGGCCCCCTAATTTTAAGATCCGGTGTGCTATCCCCCAGGTCCCAGGATCGCTGCTGCAATGTCTCGGCCCACGCCCCTGGCAAACCAAGGATTCTCTCTCCACTCGCAAAGGCAAGGGGTCGCACCACGCCGGTCATCCCGTCTTGCTACGAGCATGTTGATCCTTCTCATGTATCAACTGACATTCTGATTTCTCTCCTCTCATTGCTCCCCGCGCCGGAGTCTAGCGCTCGGTTCATAGATACCTACGTAGAAAAGCTCCCAAGATCCACTATACACGCCTGTGTCTGAATAAGACGGCGTGGCACTAATAATACCTACTTCATGCCATCCATGTACTCGCATGTTGTTCATGTAATGCCAGTAATAGATATTCACTCCGCCGCCCACTTACTTCAAATCCTCCCCCCCCGAGGAAAAGGCCTGTAGTGTAACGCTTCTAGAAGGCCGATTTCCCAACCGTCGAACGAGTCCTATGGGGGGATTATAATAATACGGCCGCCCAAGACGACGAAGAGGAAGAGGCTATCGAGCAGTCGAATGCTGCCACGACAACGGGCGACACCAGCAAATCGGCAAGGACGACGGGTTTGAGTTGGTTGGAGGAGATCAGGATCGAAAATGCGGATAATCGGGCGCGCCTCATGGCTTGCCGCCGGCGTTTTCCTCGTGGCTTCCATGTTTTTCACGACTGTCGCTTCAGCAGATCTCACGCTTGCTGATGTATTAAAGGCATTGCCAAGCTGCTCGGTACGAATGAAATCCTCCGACCGGTCAAGGATCGAAGTTGGCTTGGACAAAGCCTGGCACCACATCACATTGGCTAACATGGTTTCAACCCGACTTACAGTACGATTGCCTTGCTCTATTAACCGAGGGTTCTGATTGTGGCACGGGCAATATGACATGCTATTGCGCGAATCCCAACTTTGACGACACAGCAACAGCATGCGTTGAATCAAATTGCAAGCTTGCCAAAGACATCCTAAGTAAGAACGACATTTAGCCTCTCCAACATGTCCCCCGAAATAGGCGTCTAACAAACATGTGGCAACAGCTGTCAAGAACGTCACGCAAGTAGCCTGCAAACGCGAGGTACGAGACAACACCAAAAAGTTCCCGACCGTCGCCATCGTATTCTCCATTTTGTCCGGCATCTTCGTCATACAGCGGTTCGCTGTCAAGATATACGCCAACAACCTGAGCCTCGGCCTCGACGACTGGATCACCCTGCTGGCCGCTCTGATCCAGGCACCCGGAGCTGCCATCGCATGCGAAGGTGGACGCCGCAGCGGCTTCGGCAGGGACATTTGGACGCTTGAGTACCAGCAGATCACCGACTTCGGCTACTACCTCTACATCTACTCGACCATCTACTTCTTCAACGTCTCGGTGTGCAAGCTGGCCTTCCTCTTCTTCTACCTTCGGGTCTTCCCCGCTCCCAAGGTACGCCGTGCTCTCTGGGGCACCATCATTTTCGTGCTCACCTTCGGCCTCGTCTTTTTGTTCGTGTCCATCTTCCAGTGCAAGCCAGTTTCGTACTACTGGCATCGTTGGGACAAGGAGCATGTGGGGACTTGTATCAATGCCAGCGCCGTGGCCTGGGCCAATTCGGGTATCAGCATCGGCCTCGACTTCTTCATGATCGGCATTCCGTTGTCGCAAATCAACTCGCTCAACCTGGACTGGAAGAAGAAGATTGGCGTTGGTGCCATGTTCTGCGTCGGTCTCTTGTGAGTTACCCTCTGCCATCCTATGACTTGGGCGCATATACCACCAGTGTCCTTTATGTCTGTCCTGGTGCGCAGTCTTGAGCTCGAACTAACATGCTTCCTTTTAGTGTGACCATCATCAGTATCATCCGCCTCGAGAATCTAATCGTCCATGGTTGGGAGTCACCCAATGCCACCTATGAAAAGGTTGACGTCGCCGTCTGGTCCACCATCGAGATCAACGTCGGCATCATCTGCGCATGCATGCCCTCTCTCCGGAGCCTCATCGTCCGCACTTTCCCCCGCCTCCACATTTGGCCCTCAGAGCCTGGCACGCGGCAAGACTTCACGGAGCGAAATCTCGGCTTCGGGACCACCAGTCGAAGCATGGCTGAGAAGCATCCGGACATGCCGCTACCCACGAGGCCCGGCGCCATCGCTCTGCACATGACGTATGCCGTCGAGTTCGGTGCAAGAGACAGCGAAAGCATGGATGAGCAAAGATTAATGCAGATGCGGGACCTAGATACCAACGGCTCAACGGCTTCGCCATCGAGATCACCCTCAGACAAGTTGAGGGGGTACTAGACGTAACGATTTCATCACTCAGCCTTGTTTCATTTTCTCTTCTTGTTACATATTTTTCTTCTTCTATATTTTCATTCTGGAAAGGGACGCTTTGGGCGTTCTTGAAGCTGTGGGCGGCCAGGCTCTCTCCTTTTGCATTGTTTAAGAAGCAGACGAGAGCGATCTATTCTGATATTTGATTCTCCATCCGATAATGACGAGTCTGGACGGGGGCATGTGTATACACTCATCATCCAAACCAATATTGATATAGTATTATGTACGCGAGGAACAACAGGGCCGTGGAGAAGAAAGACGGACCTATCACAAAAGAAACATGCAATATCCAATATTTGCTTCATATTGTTAGTGCACGGTAGTGAATGACTGTATAAACTACTAGTACGATGATTATCATAGACAATTCCCATTCATTTGTTTCGTTTCCGGTCCCTAGGAGTCGAGGAGGGGACTCAGTCGTCTGGCCCAAGATCGCCAAGCTTTTCCAAAAGTGTGTCAATCATTTGGTTTGCAGGCTTGACCTTTGGAGCAGGGTTTTCGGATGCGACCCCAATCGGCTGGACCTTTTTGATCAAATCCGCAATTGAAACAGTGGCGTTTGAGGTGAGCTTTGCCCAATCCAAGGCGTTGAAGAACATGGTCCTCAACTCCCAGCCGATAGGGTTTATCATTCCCTCCGGATCCCTGCAAAAAGCATCATAGATGACCTTGATACCCAAAAGTTTACAGTCGTCTTTGTGACCTTTGTTTTTCCAACCGGCCACCTGACAATCCTAGAGCAGTCAACCAGTCAGGATGCGATCTTGGTGGTGTTGGGTCCATCTTCTCGCCCTCCTTTGTAAAACTTACCTTGCTACAATACCAAAACATGCCACATCGTGCACACTTGGAGAGCACCGGGGAACCCTTTTCAACTTGCTTGTTGCACCCGTGACAGATTCTCATGTCTCGTTTTATGTTCGAATAGATGTTTACCTTGCAGCTGAGCCTCAAGATCTCGGCCAATGTCACCCCCGATATTACCTGTAATGCCATTTTAGGTCATGATACACATATTCCATTCTTTCGAATTCTCAGCGTAGATGTAACTGGTCCCAGTCATAGGAAGCAACATACCTTGATCATTTGATTTGTGGAAGTGGCAGCCTCCTTCCCATCTTCTAAGGTGGTCCTCGCGGCATAAGGTATTAGGACGATAGACAATGGGGAAACCTCCCGTGCATCCCCCACATCTATGCTAACGTTGTTCAAGCTGACAAGAACTGTCTTTTTTTGCTTGTCACGGACCAGAAGCCTCTCCGCTGGTATATCCAACCCGACGAGGCTTCCTAGGAAGATCCAGTGTTTCTTTGGTCTGTGATACCTGTTGAAATGGTCCGACACCTTATCCGGATCGTCTATAGGCAATTGCATATAGTTGGGGAAGAGCTCTTCATTCCGAAAGTCGTGGCATGGTTCCGGCATATCGGCTTCCCTGAGGGTCTCCTCCATCCTGAAAAGCCAAGCCATATGCTGGCCATAGCAAAGATTTTCCAGTCTCAGCATAATGCCTGGGTCGCGTCTGAACTCTTCGTGCAGGCGGGCATAGAGAGTCACCAAATGCCCTTGGTGAAAGTCGTCGCATCTCCACCCAATGAGTCTGTCGTTGAGCTTCAATATCTTGGCGGCAAATACATATGCTCGCATTATATCATCATCCTGCACGAACCTGTCGAAAAGCCTGCGATAAAGAAGAAGCAGACTCTTGTCGCAAATAGACTCATAATAGCAACACTATGCCATGTGCCCGATGCAATGCGTCAATGCCAGGGTGGAAACATCGTCTCGGCCAAAGGCTGTGCCGTAGAGCTGGTTCAGCTGAGCCCGCTGGTCTTCGGCGGGATAATGGAGCTCCGACGGCATCGTGCATTCAGAGCAGCGACAGGGGTAACCGAATCTTTCAATATGATTCTCCATCCGAGTATGGTACCTACCGCCGCCAACCAGTTTGAAGAATCCTACCTCCTCACCCTCCTTGATCAGCTCAGAGGCGCGAAGGGCAAGCTTCCAACCCTTTCTGCGTCGGCAGTTGCCCGTCGTCTTGTTTGTTGGAAGAACCGCAGTGACGCAGTTGGGGCTACAGGTGTTGGACGCCAGTGAAAGCAGAGGGAAGATGCAGGCGTATTCTGGACTGTGTCGAATCACGGAGGCATGGGCAACATACCGTCCGTAGTATTCATCGTAGTCGCACAAGGGATTGCCCTCAAGGGTGAAGAAAACTTCACGCTCTCTTTCGGAAAGGGCATCAATACGTTCTTTGATCAGTGCCGAGGACTCCGGCGCCTGTCTCAAACCCGAGGGGAAGCTGGCAAGTCCAGGATCCGTGAGAATACACTGACCGGGCTTGATCTCGGTCTTGGCTATCATGTGGAAGGCTCCATGTTCTGCAATCACGATAGTGACTAGGCTGCCGTTATCCCGGCTTTTCACCTGGACGCCGAGCATGGCCGGCGAATGCAATAGGGCTTGGTAAAAGCTGCGGTAATAGCAATAGTAATAGTGATATGATTGCTGGCAGCGGCTGGGCTTGCTGGAGATCCCGTAATCTTGGTAGCCGTGACAATGCGATACTTATCGGTCAGTATCTGTAATTATGACAGCGTTGGAAAACAATGTTGTTGACCATGTCAGAGGAACGGTAGCCACAATGCCACACCTTCTTCCAACTTGACACCGGAAGGAAAGGTCTGGATCCCGTTGGGAAAGAATCACGCCGGTACCAGGCACCTCAATGAATATAGTTTGGAGCTTGGAAAGGAAGCAAGCATGGATCCAAGATCACCGTATGTAGCGAATTCATGCAGTACTTTCCTTACCCTACCTATCTACTAGGTACCTACTGGTAGCAGGCACCTCCCGCACTTTCAATTAGAGAGAGGCAGTTCCCCTATTATTGGACGTCGCCGTTTCTCTATAATACGAAAACATGGAACAAGACGAGATATTCTGGTAGAGAAATCCATGTACGTTTCTGTTTACATGCTATGTATTCAAATAAAACAACTCCATGGCCTGTACTTTCGGTTCGCGTTCGAATTCGCCGTCTATCATTTGTTTTGGGTCTCGTCTACTTCCTTCCACAGTTGTCATCAAAGTCGTGATGGTAGGGGAGGGGGCTATAATAAATTGTTCTTATCGCGACGACCAGAGCCAAGGGACGGGTCATGTCTGCTTTCATATGGGGGAGAAAGGCAGACAAAGACAGCGAGCACCGGTCCCTCCCTGGCTCTTTTGAATCGCCTCCTTTACCCAACTTGCATGCTCAGTTCAACTTGAAGCATCTCACTCGGTCTCATAGCACGGCCTTTTCGGGAATGTGCCCTTCCACGGAGCTCAGTGCCGCGAGGTTGACCTCCCCGAGTTGCATTCCCTCCTCGGAGCCAGCAAGAAGCGCCACACATTCAATCACATCTTCAGGCTCCAGCAGGTGCCACCTTGCTAGTGTGACTTTAGTGCTGGCCCCAACAGTGACTGTGAAAACGTGATCTGGGTCGAGAACAGGCCCAGAAAATCCGTTGAGGCTCCGGAACATGTCTTCATCTGTAAAGTCATCTCCCATGCAGAGGGCAAATTCTACCTTTCCAGACCCCAGGTCTTCGGAAGAACTGCCTGGGCTGTGGTACGTCTGCACGAGCCGCTTGATAATCTCACCCTTATTGATGAAGGTTGGGCGGACTTCGACATTTGCCTTTCCAGGCATCACCTCCACGTCCCAATGACGGGCCACCCCGACTGAGAGCTCCTTTTCGCATTCCCTGGACAGCTGAAGACCCAGCTCTGGATCTGCAAGCCGATAATGCCAAGTGAGCGCGCACCGTTTACGCTCGATGAAGGAGCCTAAATTACTCGACGGTTAGCTCATGGTACAACCTTTAGCTCCCCCAATACTCATTTCATGCGTGCCTTCCATGCATTCGGTGCTAAGCCATGCTCCAGATGCAAAGTTGGGTACATTAGGATTTGGGGAATCTCACCGGTGGCCATATCGGTGTACTTCTGGAACACCTTCAACACTTCCTCCTGCCATCCCATGTCAAACTTCTCAGCCAAGTTCTCCCACTCGTCCGATCCAGGGTGCTTCATGAAACTTCCATGTTCAGCAGAGAAGCCCATTTTCTGGATATGTCCCAGGTGGTGCTTCAAGAACTCTTGGTCTCGGCCAGAGATAATCCACACGGCATTCTTCGGATCATCGGCGAGGACCCTTAGGGCATTGATGATACGCTCTGAGGGTACTGCGGCGCTTGGCTCGCTAACAATTGGGGTCAGTGTACCATCGTAGTCAAACATAAAGAGGCGCTTGCCTGCCGATCTGTATCGGGAGAGCATAAGGGCACGATCCAGCAGCGGTGTCGCGTTGACCAGGTTAGAATCGCCGAGCACCGTGTAAACCTTGCGGACGAATTTCGTAATCCAAGATTGCACATTGTGACTCGTCACATGGCGGTACAGGCTGTTCTGCATAGCCATCCTCTTTTCGTCTGACATGGTCAGTGCAAGGTGAATCTTCTCAGCGACACCGCTAAGATCCCAAGGGTTGATGTGAATGGCATCACCCAGGCTGCCAGCAGTCCCACTGAATTCGGACAAAATCAAGGGTCCATGAAGATCTTTTTGGCAAATGATGTACTCAAGACTAGTGGTATTCATGCCGTCACGAACCGACGTGATGAGTCCAATGTCACCTGCACGAAGCAAAGCGAAGTATTCGTCCTGGTCGAGGTATTGTGGGTAATGCTGGACTGGGGAGAACCCCAGGCTGCCATACTGACCATTGATCTTCATGACCAATTCGTTGACTCTGCTTGCAATCTTGTTCTCGGCATCCTCCTTTTCCGCCTCGACAGTGGTAGGAGTGGTGACCTGGATAAGGACTACCTGCTCGCGCCATTCTGGGTATAACTCGAGAAAGCGCTCGAAAGCCTGGAGCTTCTGGGCGACTCCACGAACACTATCCAGCCGATCTCGGCCGACAATAATCTTCTTGCCCTCGTACATCTTCTTCAGCGTGTTATACTTTTCGGTGACGCTATCAACCCAGGCATACGACTCAACCTTGGCAGCATCAACGCCGATGGGGAAGACACCAACTTGCACTCTAGTCCCATAGGCATCGATGCCAAGGGTGTCCGATGGGAATCCAAGAATTCGTGTGCAACAACTGAGGAAATGGCGAGAGTAGCTATAGGACTGGAAACCAATCAGGTTGGATCCAAGCACACCCTCGAGAACTTCCTTTCGTCGCGGAAGACATCGCAGGAACTCGCTGCTGGGGAATGGGGAATGCAGATAGAAGGAAATGTACATGTTGGGCACCCGCTGGCGTAGCATGCTTGGGAGGAGCATAAGGTAGTAGTCGTGAACAATGACAATGTCGCCTGGCTTGTAGATCTCAATAATCCTGTTGGCGAATTTTTGGTTCATGCGGTAATAGTCGGCCCATTGAACACGTTCCTTGCGCCCGTCTGAGGGTTCGTGCTGTTTGTAGTGGAAGAGTGTGTAGAGATCGTGCTCGGCATACCTCCTCCATCTTGCCTGGTCCTTGAGGGTAATGCCTTCGTTGTTGACCTCATTCTCATCTGCCAACCAGACAGGGACTGTGCGGATGCTCTTGCTGTGGGAGAGCTGGTACTCAAGGCGCTGCTGGTCTTCGCGAGGCACCCAGAGGCCATCGATCGGAGGGGGTGTAGGAAGGCGAGTGTTACCATCGACGGGGACGGGCGCAGAGAGCGCATTGAGCGAAGAGACACCAACGGTGGTGGAGGACGTGGGCGCTTCAGCGGGTGAAGAAGGCAGGTCTTGAGGGAAACCGATCTCACCCGTCCATGCGACGACGGTATGGTGCCAGGGAGTGGCGTCGGAGGAGAGATGAGCAAATGAATCGTAGAGGGCAGATTGACCACGGCGGGCTTTCAAGTCCTACGGGGCAAGAAGGCAGACAAATATCAGCAACGGCCAATGTGCATGGTGGCATGTGGGCAAAAGTGAGGTTGGTGTGATGCGCCATGGAGTGAGTGCATGGTGGGGTTCGTTTGCTCATGTCAGGGAGGAGGGGCAGAGGAGGGGCGGTAGAGTGCCTTGAAGAGAACATACCCAGTGGCCTCCTTTGCAGTAATTGAGAGCATGAGGGGTAGTGAATGTTGCGGAAATAATGTTGCCGCTGAGAGAGAGGTCGGGGTTCGCGGCACGAATGTCGGAGAGAGACTCGCGGCGAGCCAAGGCTGCTGCCATTGCGGGAACTTGACGCTCAACCAGGTTGGAGGATTCGGCTGGACCTGGTGGGATGTTGGGATCGGCTGCGGAGAAATAGCTGGGTCTGGCAAGATCGCTGGGGCTTGTGGAGGGGAAGTAGGTGGAGAGGTCAATGCCGGGAGTGACTGCTTCAAGACGTCGCCTCGTGAACGCCGAGGGAAGCGTCGAGTCAGAGATGCTGTGGTGTGTGGTGGGAAGCTCGACGAGGTGGTTGTGACGTCTTTGCTGCTGGTTCGGTTCGTGCTGGCGGTGGCTGCTGTTGAGCCGCTGAGGTTGGCCTGGATCGGAGTCCATTTTAGCACACAAGCTCTGCCCACTCACGACAAGAAGCGCTAAAAAAAAAAAAGGGCAGGCTAGCTCGAAGCAAAAGCGAGCTCGAGGACCTGTCAAAGGCTTATGGTGGGGGCGGGGTGGCAGAGGGAACAGAGTGAAGAGGCAAGACAGGTGATGAACACGGAGGGAGGAGGTGATGCGTTGCGAGCGCGGGGATAAATAAAGGAAAACCGTGCAAGATCCATGAGAAAGAAACGATAGTGACGGCAGCGAGGCATTAGACCAAGGCCCGGTCTACAAAGACTGCAGGCCAACTCAATGTCATCATCGAGATTGCTGAGAGCCCCGTCCCGTAGCTTATCGTGGTGGACGTCAAAACAAGGCGCTGTAGCCTGTCGCCAGCAGCATGTGGCCTCTGTATGCTGGCTGGCGGTGGGGCGGCCAAGGAGCAAAGCAAGCGTGAGCAGGAAGCAACAAAATCAATGCTCACTGTGGGCTCAGTCTCCCGATCCACGGCTCTAAATAAGGTGGTGCTGATTGGCCAGTCAGAAGCCGCCAGTAGCCACTGTCCGCGCCAAACGGAAAGGCCCTTCTGCCCATGCACTAGCTGATGAATGATGAATAAGGAGAGATGGTAGGAGACAAATCATTGTGAGGGCATGCAAGCGAGGCGAATGTCTCAGGAGCGAAATATCCGGCAAACTAGCAAAGAGGAGGCAAAGTGGAAGGAAATGGCGAGATCATACCTGGGCTAGTTTGTATGAACAGCACTAATATGCTGCTGTGGTGTACAATTGAAGGGAGTGGTGAGTGGTACACAAGGGATAATAAGTGCTGGTCTTGTTTGGGGCTGGGCTAGGCTGGCTTGCTTGTGTTGCAAGAATCAACGAATGATGGGTTGGATGGAGGATGGGATGGGAGGCTTCTTAATAAAAAAGCCCAATTGCCACACCGTCCTATGAAAGCCAAGTGCGGTAGCTGTTAAATTCAGGTCCAGCCCTCCGGTAGTAGTCCGCGGCTGTGGATGATAGCGGCTTTGCCTGTGTCGAACCGTCAGTCTGGCTTGGCCGGCAGCAACGTCCCCCTGGTCAGTCAGAGCGGTGTCATTTAAGGTACTGAGGAATCACGACTCGTGGAATCTCGATAGCAGTTCCATCCAGGACGGTGAGATCTGGAAGCACGATGCCATACACCCATCAGCCATCACCCGCTGCCTCCCTGGCTTTGAGTTATTTTCACAGACGGGATGCCTCGTTGGCCACCGAGCAGACCCGAATCAGCCACGGTTTCGATGCAATGCATACCGACGGATACATCTGCATCCCTCAGTCTCTCGACCTCTCGCCTCCTTCACATGGTGGGGTTGCCGTCCGTTGATTGGCATTCTCACCTCTTGTCGCCATAGCCGGATTCAGGGACCGGTGCACCGTCCTGCAGAAGCGAGGCGCTACTATCACCGGGTGCCAGCTACCTGGCCATTTATTGTTCGTTAGTTTGATAACCTCATCTGGTTGGCCCCAACCCGCTCCAGACATACCGCCTGTACATAAAGCCCCGACAGATAACAGCACGTCGCATACATACATGTGACTGTGCCTACGTTCCAACTGCTCGTGTCACATACCATACAGTCAACGCCCACCCACACTCACACTCACACTCACACTCACCTTTGCTTGCCTTCCTTCTCGTCCCGGCTACTCCTCCCACCTGCATGCATCCGGCCGGTTGTGGTCTCTTGTCGCAGCTTGCAACCTGTAGGGCCATCCTCTCCCCTCTTCTCCCTCCCGGTTCCCTTCCCGTCCCTCCCCCTCTGAAGCTTTCATAAAACACTCACTACGTACACATTTTATCTATTCAAATAACCATTGGGAAAGGGGGTGTCGTTTCCCATGCAGGCTTTTAAATGAGCCAACCCAGACGCCACATGGGTTGTTAACTGCCGTAATAAACTAGTAGCTTGACGTCGTCGATCGAGTGGAAAATACTAATAAAGGGAAAGGAGAACCACGTCGCCCACGGGATTGGGAGGCAACAAGCCGCAACACAGCGGCATCGGTACGACCACCACGACAAATACCCGCACCTGGAACAATCTCGTAGACTCGGGAATAGAGAATGCAAGTTGCCCAATCGCGACGCCTCTTTCGAAGACTCAATGCATCCCGTGTGGCATCGCATGATGGATATTGGATGATCAGACCGACTTGTTGTCTTCTCGCTGCAGTCGGTCCCCACTACTTCAGCAAAGCACTTACTAAAGAATGAAACCAGAGGTCCCTCTGTACCAGGATCCCGCCGCTCTCCCGCCACGACCACCATGCCTACCTATGTAGTACTTACCACGAGGTGACCGCAAGTAATGCCACCCTCCGTGGGCCAGGTAGGGAACAGGGCAATGCTGCTGCCATGGGTCAATTGCTCCGTTCCAGCGCAGGCGCCACCCAAGGCACATTGACAGGTAGCGCACTTGCTGTCACGGTCTCATCATGTGCTGTATCACGTGACCTCGCGACCCTCGACTGCCTGGCCCCACGTCCGCCGACCGTCAAAACTTCATCGGCTTCTCCTCGGGGCCTTCGCATCAACGTCGGCTCGACGATTAGCCATCGCGACTCCTACCTGCATAGCGCCGAGACCTGCATCTCGCCCATCATGTCAGACTCTCCACCTCAATCGCCTTCGCAGCAACATGCCAATGTCCACGCCTATGCCAGCAATGGCCTCGAGATGCTACAAGCCGCCAGCGATGCCGCCCAGCAAGCTCTCACCACCCAGCAAACACAGGCGCTGCAAAATGCGACTGTCGAATCCGTTGCGCAACCCAATGTGAGCACCGCCGCCGCCGCCGTGGCCGCTGCCGCATCTTCGGCCGTCAACCCATACCCTCAACACCACAGTGCCGACCTGTCCTCCGTCCAGCTTGTCCAGGGCGCAGGCCTCGTCGGAAATGGCGCCGCCATGATGCGCGACCCTACGGTTAACCCGAAGCTCACGCGACTTCGACGCGCATGCGATATGTGTAGTATGCGCAAGGTGAAATGCGACGACACCAATATCCCATGCAAGCCCTGTCGGGAGCTTGGTGTAGATTGTACGTATCACCGCGAAACGAAGCGACGCGGGCCCCCAAATAAGCATGCCGAAGCTGCCAAAGCCGCAAAGCGAACTCGGATCGAACCATTGCCTCCGGTCTTCCCATCGTCTCCTGCGCCCTCCAATGCAGCAAAGACTTTGCTCACTTTCTCGAACGAGGGTGTGTTGGACGCTGAAAGCATTGCTCCTATGCCTGTGCTGGAGCTATTAGTCGACGACTTCTTCACTTTCATACACCCACTCGCTCCCTTCCCACACGAACCCACGTTCCGCCAGTCCTTTGCCAATCGAGAAGATCGCACAAGACCTGAGTTTCTCAGTCTGCTTGCCAGCATGATTGCAGCGCTTGTGGCCTCATTTCCTCGATGTGTGCGAGAACATCTGAAAGCGCAACACAGTACACATCTCTTTCCTAAATCCATTGTGATGATTGAGAGGTGCTGTGAAATTGCTCTTCAGGCGCGAGGCAGTCAGTGGCCATTGAAGCAACCAAAGACACTCGACGATGCTTCCACAAGCTACTTTCTTGGTTTGTCATATGCCTACACGCATCAACACAACGCCTCTCGCCACTTCATGTCCGAGACCCTCACGTTGATTCGAGAGCTTGGGTTCACGCGACCAAAGATTGCGGGCGAACCTCCCACCTTCGGCAATGATCCCTACTCGCCCGATCCCCTCCCATTCAATCATGTCAAGGATCAAATTGGGAAACGGTTGTTCTGGTGCTTGCTCTTGGGCATTCGGTAAGTCGGGCATGCCCTAGTTTCACCCCCCACTAATCAAGTTCAGCGCTCTAACTCAAAGATAGCTCTTTCTCTCAGCTTGGAGGAGTTGGAGGATCACAGTCCGATACGGTCATAGCACCATCCACCCCAAGTCTGCCATATCCTACATACCCAGAAAACATTGACGACATTTATGTTGTTGCCAATCAGATCAACGATCAATCGGAGGGCAGTGTTTCACTACTCACAGGGTTCAGATTTGGGATTGACATTTACACAACAATGAATGGGGTGGTTAGTCTCGAGCTGGCTTATGGAATGAGCACCTTACCATGGTCCGACCAAAGAATGCTTCTACGAGAGGGCCTTCTTGCTGTGAAGAGCATTATTGGCAATTTGCCGCCCGAGCTTCAACTGGGCGCACCCGGCGAAGTCGATCCAATGGAGGCTTTCGAGGATTCAACTGTGCAGTATGTACCACCTCTGTGGCCCAATGCTCAGCCTCCCCACGACATAAGAATTGCATTCAAAACCCAACCGCACCGACGCCGTCAATTACAGTATGAGATTCAGAAAGCCAACATTTTTGTATCCGAGCTCGCAACCCGGTCATATTTTGTTGAGCTTTATTTTGACTTGCGTGATGTACACCTCGCTGATCACCAAAATACTGTAACGCCTCAGACTCAGGAGGAAAAGGAGGCAGAAGAGAATGAGGATAAACAGATCTTTGAATTGATGTCAACCGAACGGGAATTGATCGTGCAGGACCTGTTGACTGTCTTGGGCTCGATTTCCCAACGCAATCTTGAACCTAATGGAGGCTCAATCATCAACAAGATTCGCCAGGTTGCGTCAACGCTTCTCAATGACGCACCAGAACGCAAGGGTCCATTTGCAATCAAATCTGAAGAGGCCCTGTCACAACTCATTGGCGTGCTTATCAAGCTAGAAAGGACCGGCCCCGTCACCAATAGATCCGCAGAGCCATTGCAGATGACGCCACAGGATGAAGAAGAGGAGCTAAACCACTGGTCTGACCTTCGTGATTACCAACTCCGCTTCGCTGCACACGGTGGCTTTACGGGAAACATGTTATCCGTTAGGGAAGATACGGAAGTATGAGCCTTCAATCATTGGAGGTATATCAAATTTGTACTGCGATGGTTTTTTTTTCCTTGTTCCTTTTTTTGGGGGGGGAGTAATGGAGTCGGTCTGGAGTTTGGGAGGTCTGGAGGCTTTGGCTTCTGTGACCATAAAATCTGTTTTTACAAAGCAACAACCAGTGGTTGCTTGGGTGCGCCATCTGGTCCGACTGTATGTACGAATATGAACTTCGGAGACAGAAACCTACTCAAAATGGCAATACAAATGGAGCATTGTTATGTCATAGCGCATAAGACTCGGTTTGTTCCTGGTGTCTCGAATCAAGCCACCCCTCGTAAGCGATAAACCCAACTAGTAACCAGTTGACCAACCTGGAAAGGGGGGCGGATTCCAAATGTTAGCAGCCATCCCAGCGTCGGGAAATCAATCTCGGTGGTACTCACGTAACAATAGCAACCAGAGCGATCATGCCCCCATGAGAAGCTACGTTCCACGACCACACATCTTTAGATGGTTGAGTAAAAGACCAACTCAGGAGGCCGAGACTGACTGCAGCCCCTGCAGCCAGGAAGAACTGGATGGGTAGCTGGGTGTGCAGAGGAATGCCGGATCGAAAGCTCACAACGCGACGGTGGGAGAGTGTGGTTGCGAGATTCCATGCCATAGACGCAATGGCCTGCGCAATGACGTCCAGACCAAAAGTCAGCTCCTCTCCAAGATAGGTACAGAACGATTGATGGGGCATGTAGGGAGGAGCATAGAAGGGAAAGGGAATTGAAAATTGGGGGTTGGAAGCTTCTTTACAAGAGGCAGGCTATTCCACAAGACCCAATAGCACTTGTCCGTTACAGACGCCGAGTAACCACAGATTCTGCCCGTAGAGAACCACCAAATATTCATGACGACTATTATGAACGACACCACAATGGCCCAGGGCCGCACGATGGAAACGAGGAAGAAGTGCTGCCGGCGAGGTCGAGGGGGCGAGTACTGGGGCTGGTAATACGCAGCGGGCTGGTAGGCGCCCGGGGGAGGATACGAGTCCGGGACGTAGGCGGGGGTTCGACCGTCGTAATGCGCCATGACGGCCGGTGCGCATCAGTCGCGGAGTTGCGGCGTCAAGATATGGGAAAACTGGTGGCCATGAGCCAGAAAATGTCGAGAGCGAAGATTGCGTAATGAGATGGTTGCGACAGCCCTGGACAAATAACCTGGTCGTCACGAAACAAACCAGGACGAGACAGCCCGGACACACGTAGCAGGGGCTTGACGCCCAAGCTTGTGACCTACCCTACACATCCGCTCTGCCTGGCTCATTGGCCATTCCTCCTCCAATCAGGCTTCTGCTGGAGGGGGGCTGGAGTTTCACAGGTTTGTACGCTCCTGTTGTTGGTTTTATTTTGATATGTTTGTGTAACCAATCTTGCTGGTACACAGTATCGGGGAGGTGTGGAAATGTTGACAACTCAGCAAAACCACGCCTAGACGCCGATGCAGGAAGAACTAAACTCCAAGCAACTCCTATCCCTGGGACTTGTGATTTCAGACCAAGGTAGTAGCGAAAAGAAGAATCTTACTCTGGCCAGCACTCCAAGGTACTATAAACCTTACACATGCTCATTTGTAATCTGCGTCTTGCTTTTCAACTTCAATGGCAGCTCCTCAAATGGGATGGATATAATCACGTGACCCCATCACGAGATTCGAGAAAACCATGAGGGGGGTTTCCTTTTGCTTTTCATAGCTGTTCATTGATCGTCTCTATTGCTAAACTTGACATTTGTCTATGCGACCTAATACGCCTATGCGGATGTTCAATTCAATGGACGATATTATTCTAGCACGACCCCTGCGAGTATGAACGCGAGATATGCTGATCAAAAACACCAATGGGAGTCAGTTCTGTGAATAGAATTGCATTGAATTTCATTTGGGTCCTCTTCTTCCAACTAAAAGTCGGAAAGTTTGACTTGCTCATAAAGAGCCCATCTGGCTGACCTGACCAAGTGGTCAAAGGTCCTCTCTATCTCCCCGTATCCCTGCGCCAAAAAATGAAAATGAGTAGTGAATGCTGAAAAAAAAGAGCGACTCTGAATATGCGGATAGAATGAGTGGCTCTGAGATCACAAGATATACCTCTAGGCAATGCTTCCTCTCCGATGTAACTCAAAATCGATAATCAAGGATAGATTTGTGACTGGTAAAGAATGAATCCCCCCCCGGCTTAATCTGGAAAAAAATATTGGAAAAATAGAACCCGGACTATCGTTCAACTAATCGACCAATCGAATCAATCACGATACTTCTTCACGCAGAGAGCATCGAACTCTCTGTGAAAGACAAACATTACTTATGCAGAACCCTGATCAAAGAATACCGAGTTAGAAAAGCGCGCAGCGGGGGGAGGAGATGAGTCTCACTGTAAAGACTGGGTTAAAGTGAACAAAACATAAACTAGCAGTAACACGTCGCGCCCGGTTGTGGCTGGGCTCCCAATGGTGGTAGTTCAGTATGACCTGTGGTGGGTTGTGTTTATTCTTCCAGGGAGAGACAATGCCTCTTTCGCTGAGAGAGAGACGCTTGGTCCTTGGGGACGAAAAGACCGGTAAATTTCCGCTCCTAGAGGGCCTGAACCGGTTTGATCAGATGGTCGGCCTCCTCGTAAGTGAGGGCAGCCCATTTCTTGGCGGATTTCTTCATCTTGTTCTCAAGTGTGTCGAGGAACTTTGTGCGGAAGGGTCCTTGGGGAGGAAGGTCGGCAGGGGCAAGACCAAGCGCCTCGCCCTTTGCATCCATGTCATTGACCATTTGTTGAATCGCGCGCTCGACTCCTGCTTCAACTCCGGCGTAGAAGATGTTACGCACAGCAGTGTGAATGACAAGCTCATGCTCTTGAGCGGTCAGATTTGTCACTTCACCGTGCTTGACAGCGCTCCCGGGAACTTCGGGCAACTTGGAAACGAATTCCATGTCTGCGGGAAGGTTGAGGGGGTGGATGCCAGTGATCATCATAATCCGATCAGGATTGAGTGGCTGCCAGGGGATGGGGGGAGGAAGCTGGGAGTTCCATCCAGTCATACCCGTTGATGATGCCGCTGCTGCTTCCTGAGTCACGATAGGAAAGTTTTGGACAGGTGCAGGCTGGACAGGTGCAGCCTTCTTTGCTTGACCCTTTCGCGGCTTTGGGGCTTGGGCTTTCTGGGCCTTTGTGGAAGCTGCCTTGGAGGCTTTGGTTGTTTTGGTACCCTTCGCATTGCCAGTATTGGTGCTTTCAGTCTCAGCTTGCAAGGTAGTGTTGGGAGGCACACCTTGGAAGACTGTAGCGTTGGCGGATGGCTGGGGGTTCTGTACAGGCTGCACACCTTGCTGAGGTGCCATAGATGGAACTCCGTTGTTTGGGTAAGCCATAGGGGCTTGGAAGCCTGGGTAAGCTCCACCAGTGGCAGCAGGGCTCATGTTGAATTGACCAACCCTGAAGTTGTTGACAAGATGAGCTGGATGAGGCATGCCCATGAAGTTGGGCTGCTGACCGGGACCCATACCCATGACTGGGAACTGTCCTGGCATCATGAAGGGATAACCAACACCGTTTGCGAACTGTGGCATCTGGGCCGAACTGGCAGAAGGGCCAACAGGAGCTTGTCCTGGAAGAGAACCAAAAGGAGCTTGTCCTGGAAGAGAGGAGATGGAAGAACCAACAAAACCCTGCGCTGGGAGACCAGAGACACAAGGGACAGATGTGGTGACAGGCCCAAGGTTGGAGGCATGTGGGTTAGCTACCACTGTGTTGTTCTCCATTTCATCGTCTTCAAAGAACTCGGACGATGTGTCACAGGCTGTGGAGAAGTGTCCATTTCCCCAGCCCTGAGGGACAGATCCAGAAGCATTAATTATGCCAGCGGTTGCAGACATCTGAGGCATAAGAGCTTGGAAGCCGCTTGTCTGGGGGTTGCTAACTGCTGCCCCATTGCCACTCTGGTGGGCATCTGAGGCAGTCAAATCAATCTGGACAGGAGGTTGCGCTTGAGGAAGAGCCTGTGTGACAGTAGGCTTGGCTTTCTTCTTGGATGGTGCAGTCTTTCGGCTCTGAGTGGCGGACGAAGGAGCTTCAGGGCATGACTGCGGCTGAGGCTTGGCGTTGTTCTTGGATGATGCGGTTGCAATGCTCCCATTCTGCGTGGTGTTTGAAGAAGCTGGAGCAGGTTCAGGCAGAGCGAGCGTGTAAGCAGGTTTGGCTTGACTCTTGGATGGTGTAGTTGCAATGCTTCCATTCTGCGTGGTGTTTGAAGAAGCTGGAGCAGGTTCAGGCAGAGCGAGCGTGTAAGCAGGCTTGGCTTGACTCTTGGATGGTGCAGTTGCAACGCTCCCATTCTGCGGGGTGCTTGAAGAAGCTGGAGCAGGTTGAGGCAGAACGAGCGTGTAAGCAGGCTTGACCTTTTTGGATGATGTAGCTTTCGCACTTTGAGTAGTGGCCGAAGCAGACGCAGGAGATGGCTGCGCCTGAGGAAGAGCGAGCGTGAAAGCAGGCTTTTCTTTGGATAGTGGAGTGATCTCATTTTGGGTGCCAGCATTCTCACTTTGAGTGGTGGATGAAGGAACCGCTCCAGCAGCTTCCGCTGGATCTTGAGACTCGGGCTCGGGGCTTCCAAAAAGATCGTCAATTTCACCCATGTCCTTTTGGGCGAGGACCTGTGAGTGGCTTGAAGGAACCGAATCATGTTCTACTGCCGCATCTTGAGGAAAGGCAAGATCAAAAGCGGACTCAGGCTCGAGGCCGCCAGAAAGAGCGTCAATCTCTTCCGTGTCCTGCTGCGTGAGGACTTGGGAGTGGTTTGAAGGAACTGGATCAAGGGCTTCTGCCAGATCTTGAGAAACTGCGGTCTCACAAGCGGACTGGGTTTCAGGGACGCTGAAATGGTAATTTGCGTCCTCTTGAGCGATGAAGTCCTCGAGCTTTGGTAGGCACAGGAGTAGTTAGCATCTGTGCTGTATAAACTGCAATTAACGCGAGAGGTGGCTTACCGGGCTGAGATCAACAGGAGAACACGAGTCCATTGCTTCGGCAAACTGATTGACAGGCCATTCATAGTTCTCCAGGAGTTCGGAATCAAAGAACTCGGCTGAGAATGATGCGGATTCTGTAGTCATCTCCGCGTCGTTGTCAATCTGTCGAAACATGATGACGACTTTAAGTTGCTTTTGGGTGGCAGGTATTGCCAAATTGTAGGGTTTGATGTTGGAATTTGCGATTGGAGTTGGATGGTTAGGATGGATGATGGAGGAAGAAAGGAAGAGAAGACGAGGGAGAAGGACGAGGTGAGTCTTGGTAAAGGATTCTTTTCTCAGATGTGTGTTCCTGTGACTGCTCTAGGCGTGGCAGACACTCGTCACTTGTGTCGATGTCGGGGGGGCTGGGCGTCTGCCACTCTTCGATCTGAGAAGATGGTGAGATGGGGATTTTCCTGATGTTGGACAGATTTTGGAGCCGTAAATTGGCGACATAACATTTCATCCAAGCCTGATTTAAACTAGGACACTACATTGCATGCTTACAGCTGCATTAGAACCCAAGATACCGTTATTTTGCCCTGATATAGATGAATTATTTTGGACTTGGAGGAGAAGATATCCATTCCTCGTCCAACACCGACCCAAGCCGTAAGTCAGAATTCACTCACCTGAGGACCAGGTGAGAACTCGTTCCCCCAACCCCCCCAACAACTTGGATCGCCCGACTGTCTTCTGGTAGAGAATTGCGTCATAGGGCGCAGTCGTCGACGAAATTTTCTGGCCATCGTCGTCGCTTTCCCGTCTTCGTCGTCGACGCTCGTTGACGCTCGCCGCCGCCGTCGAACCCCCAAGCTGTGCACGCATCTCCCAACCTTCCTAGACATGTACATAGGTAGGTCTATCCCAGGTACCACAGACGTGTATGTACGCAAATACGTCGCCAGTGTTTGTAGTAATGATGTGCTTTTAATATTATTTCTTTTGTTAAACCGCAACGCCCAATGTATATATGAAAGGGACTAAAGCAGACAGAAACCAACCGATGAAAATACAATTTGCGATTATGACGCCCTAATCTGGGTACATCTGCTACTGGCCTACCCCAGCGTGCAGTATCAGACACCTAGAAATACCCGCAGATGGCTCCCAAACCTGGAGAATGAGAGAGAGCCACCTCTGCTTTACGCTACTTCCTCCACCATTCTCTTCACCCGTACCGCGTCTTTTTCTGTCTGGAAGACCTTCCCGACCGGCCCTTCCAACATCTCGGTAGGCACAGAGACGCGCGTACCGTTCTTTGAACTGACCCAGCGAACGAATACGGGATTGGCCCTTGGACCATCATCTTGGGGTGTGGCCTCACCACCTGCAGCGGCGGCGGCGGCAGCAGCAGCAGCAGCCTTCTTGTTGACCTTTGGTGCTTGCTTCTTTAGGAGCTTGTTGATGGTTTCCATCTGCGACCCGGGGATGCCAATTAGGTCCAAGTTCAAACCATGGAATAGCTTTTTTTGGAGAGAGATTTGAATGTAATACAAGCACGTACCTTTACTTCTTCGTTCCTCTTCTCGCTTAGATTCCTCCGGCGCCGGGCCATTTCTTGCCGCCGCATAGATAGCTCCTCAGCAGTGAATACCTTCTTGGCTTGCACCTCTGCAGGAAAGTTTCATTAGTTGGTATACGGCCCCGGGACGGGATGAAAGGGAATGGCATCAACTTACCATCAGATAGCTTCATAAACTCTTGTGGCCCATCCTCGAAGCGCGCACGTTGACGCTTGGTCATCTTGGCGAGGTCTGGCTCACCGTCTTGGCTGCCGTCCTCGTCATCGCTATCAAGACCTTGGCCTTGTCCGTCAATCTGCGTCACGCCTTCTTCATCAATCTCTTCGCCTTCAGCGTCCTCGTCGGCCATTGTCTCATCCCCGAGGCCAAGCGTCTGTTCGGCAGCATCGCTATCTGCTGGATCGCTCAGGTCGCCATCGTCATCGTCGTCATCAACGTCTTCTTCGTCCTCGTCTTCTTCTTCATCATCCTCATCATCGTCGGGCACAATGGCCCGAGCGGACGGTTTGGAGCTTGGGCGGGCGATTTTAATTGTTGAGCCTGCAGAAGGTGGCGCGACGTCCATATCCACATCGCCCTCGGCATCTTCCCCCTCTGCGTCGACATCCATGTCCTCCTCCCCCTCGGCATCCTCATCTTCGGGTTCTTCCATTTCATCATCCTCATCCTCGTCGTCATCCGGGCTTGAATCAACCACGTAGCTCTTTTTGCCTCCGCGATCACGTTTCCCATGGATGATTTCTCCTCCTTCAAATGGATCCGAGCGGCGGGACCCGCCCCGCGTCGCTTGGCGAGCTCTTGAAGAGGGCACCTTGACAGTCAGGCTTAAATCACCTGGCGAGGCGGGGCCATCACGGGAGACCCGATGGGAGCGGCGAGATGACATGGCCGAATTGCTATCGCCTGGTGTATCTGAGTCAGCCCACCTGGCATGTACAGAAATGACCTCCTTGGCCTTGGCCGCAGCCGAGCGGCGTGGACGTAGGGACATTATATTGCTACGCAGTGCAAAATAGAATGGTTTGTAGTTGGCGCTGATGCCTGCACGCTTGTGCTTTCTTGGCCCCGTCGATGAAATGTGGCAGTTGTGCTTTCTTATCGACTCCGAGACACAAGGTGTGTGTTGGAGGATAGGTAGTTGTGAATTGATAGAGAAGATAAAAAAAAAACAAGCAAACGGGTGTTGGCAATCTGTCAAGAGGCGATAGCGTTGCTGAAATTGGTTTACTCAGGTCAATGGCCCAATCAACACATTGGCTGAAACGGACCGTCGCAAGAGGCGTTTAGAGGGCGTGAGCCGCAGATAGTCCAAGCCAACAGAAGAGGTGGGCTCAGCAGCAGCGACCTGCCTCGTGTAATTGGGACGGAGCGAGCAGAGGGTAAAAATGAAGAGGACGACGTTGAGCAGGGTTGGGAAGTTGCTGCGTGCGCGTTGCAGTGCCAGGGGGGTGCAGCTCGTTGGTGCAAGGGCTGGTAGAAGGACAGGTTGATTGGCGGTGGTATGAGAGAGAGAGAGGAGGAGGTTAGGTGTTGGGGATGGTATTGGGCAAGGTCTTGTTCCGATGTAGAAGCGCGGCTGATGGAGATGAGATGTCTGCCTATGAACAGACGCACAGCGCTTGCTGCAAGAAACCAAAAGAGTGGCACAGAACGGCGTTGAGTCCAATCAGATGGTGTTTTGCGTCTCTTGTCTTGTGTCGTCCGTCTCCCTCACACCAAGCACCAAGGCCAAACCGAACCAGGAAGCGGCCACACACGTGTCGCACCGAGCATCAGCGCGGGCAGCTCAGAGGCGAGTAGCGGCATTGCATGGACAGATAGACACTTGTCCAAGCCCGCACAGACTCGCAGGGCCTGTGGTTGCACTGGCCGACTGATGTCATCTTCGGATCGCCATGCCTTGCTTGCCCTGGCCACGGTCGCAGGGGAGCGAATGGGATTTTTGGGATGCAACGATGCACGCAGACTCAAACGCCTCTCAACTTGCGCAGCCAATGCCGATGCCAATTGATCTCTCGCCGTCGCCCTGACACTTGATTCCTCAACTCCATCGCGAATTATTTTCCTCTTCGTCTTTCCCGCGCCTGCAACTCATCTCTCTTCTTGCTGCCCCTGATCTTTGCAAACAACGAGAGGAGAGCCGGAAAATTGCAATTGTCCTTTTACAAATAAAAAAAATGAATGAATGCATGAATGAAAAAAAAAAGAAAACGAAAATGGAAAATCAGAAGAAGCTGGAAAATGGCAACAACAAGACGAAGAAAACAACAACTTACAGGATGACCTCGTCCTTTATAACGATAGGCCTTCTCCTTTCCTGGTATACGAACCAGCTGGAACTCGATGAAACCTTGTGAGATAGGCCGGCGGTACAATCCACCAACCGAGCCCGTTCGATATTATCTATAACACACTCCCTTCGAAACCAGTAACAGACCGAGGCAGTGGCTCTATGACTGCAGGCTGGCGGACCAAAACAGAACAACGCCAATGAATCCTGCTCGCGCCAGTCTGAGGTTGGTGTAAATCAGCCACAAGCTGCTGTGCCAAGAAACTTCAGGCCTGGTTAAGGACTTGATTATGCTCTTCACGGATCAGCGCCTCCGCCCTTGAGTGAAACGCTGAAATGCAGGGCCTAGAACTGGGCTTGCTGAGAGATCCGCCTAGCCTTCAGCCACGAATGAATGGGCTCCGTAGAGTGGTTGGTCGAGGAGCGGTGTGGCTGTCTCACTGCGGAAGGAGTTACAAAGGGTAGCAATGACGAGCGCCCCAGACCTAGATCCGACTCCTTGTTTTCCGATTCGAGTAGGTTTTTGAATCTCGACCATGGGACGAGCTCTGGCGCGCAACAGATTGACCGCGGCTCCGTCTCGCCTTCCGGCCCACACTTTCGGCAGATACACACCGTTCTGTACGCTATAAAGATGACTAAGCAGTCGCGTATTGAACGGTCAGCTATCACTCCCAGACAAATTGCCCGTGGGTGCATGCCCGAGCCTCGGCATATGAGCCGTGATAACTGATCGCGATCAATCTCGTCTCTTCCATCCACACCTTCCCGCCAATTCCCCCCCCTCTCGTCACGGCGCGCTATATCAGCTCCATCAGGTGGCCTACCGATAGCTGGGCCGAACGCACAAAGCATGACGGAAGAGGAGGAGAAGCCAGATTCTGGTATTCCAGAGTGGCAGCGACCCCAAGAAGATGCGGAGGACAGCACCGCGACCACCGGCGACCAGGATAGAATAAAGGTTGCCCGCCGATTCTTGGACGATGAGAAAATCAAGACTTCTCCCAGGGAGAGTAAGATCGCCTTTCTCAGGGGCAAGGGCATAGATGAAGCCGACATAAAAGAACTCCTTGGGGAAGTAGAATTCTCACAGCCGCTCGCTTCAGCCGTGAGTATCCTCGGACCACCAGACTTCACACACTGTCGTCCCTGTTGACTAACTGTGCGATTCCTACTAGGCCGAAGAGTCCTCTAGATCCTCTCCTATTCATTCATCTTCGGAATCCTTACTATCGAACCATGACCGCGCTCCCATTGTCACGTACCCCGAGTTTCTCACCCCGAAAGCCGAATCTTCCCCGCCACTCCTGACCAAAAACCGCCTCGTCATAATTTTGCAACTTTTTGCGTTTATCTCAACTCTTGTGGTTGGATCGAGCCGCTTCATCCTCCGCCCGATGCTGGATCGCCTCACTGACTCTCGCATTGACCTGTATACATCCACAACCAAGGCCCTCGGCCCTTTGCTATCGAAGCTTGAGAAGTCGGTGTCACAGGTTCCGCCTCGAATCAAGACGCGCAACGATCCCGACCAGGATAGCGACTCCGACGACCCCAGCGAGATGTTCCACCACGATGTCGGTACTCAGACCTCTACCCCTCCTCCCTCTGTCCCCCTGACCCCCATGGTTAAACCCTCTGAGGCCCAAGCGACCCGTCTGGAGAGCTTGACACAATCGTTGAAAGATCTCGAGGGTGGGATACGCTCACAGTCTGATGGCCTGGGGGATGTGAAAACCCTCATCGACGTTTTCCGCGATGACCTGGATACATTGACCTACCCTACCACATCAGATTTGCCCGGGTATGACCTACTGTCGAGATCCCGGAAGTCGGAACCAGAAGACGAGATTCGTAAAGTCAGAGATAGCATTCGGCGCGTTAAAGGCGTTTTGCTCAGCACAAGGAGTTTCCCTTCGTCTATTAGGTGACCTGTCTCTTTTTTATCGGTCCAATCACATTATAGATAGGTATTCTAAGGATTTCCAGGATTTATTGTACAATTCATTCAGTCTTAAGCTGTTTATTTTGAGAACCTACGTGATAGATCGACCAACCCATTATCTGAGAATCCGTGCTTTGCTTATCCCAGGAGCAATGCCACAACCCCCTAATCCCGCCAACTATTTTGAAACATGACCCGTCATTTCTGTCTGCTTTGCGTGCTTGCCTTCTTTAATTTGCAGAATAGAAAATATTCTCTTCCAAGATTCGACACAAATGTGAGAGAAGGCCCTGTCTTCCTCCTGTTGGCGGGAGTACCACTCGTGTGTTGGGGGAAAGCTGTAGGTGAAGTTGCCATCGAACGATGGTTGAGAGGCAGCTCGCATAACCTCCCTGTAGAGATGGTTGTCGCATTGGCTTGGTTGGTTCAATTGGCGTCCTGGTGGAGGGTGAAAGATGATGTTCAGTTTCTGGCCGGGCTCAACCCTCTTCTCATCGATTATTGAGGACTGTCTCTTTTCAATCGGCTCCTCATTTTCCTCGACAGACCGCCATCCTCTGCTGGGCATTTTTTCCCTGGGCGCAGGAATCCATGCTCTCAACTCCTCTGCGAAAGCCTCTATTGTGTCCAGGCACACATCTAGAGGATGGCCATATGACGACTTGTAGGACCTATCTCGGCCGGCCAACCATACTTTGTCGAGCGGGAGATCCGGGTTCTTTGCCCGGTTCCCCTCAATGACCAGCTTGATTAATTCTTGTTGAGCCTCGATGAGGTCGCATTCATATATTCGGGGGCTATTAAGCAACCGTTTGCTGTATCCTGGGTCCCATATTAGCAATTCTGTTGATCTCCAGGGCCGCTTATGGGGCTCCCTGGGACGGAATATCGCTATCCATGGACGTCGTGTTGGATCTCGTATAGGGGTTCGATCCTTAGATGCTTCGTCTGATTTCCATATATTAGTAACCGTATAGAAGAAACCTATGTATGTGTTCTTCGGTCTAGTTTCATATTTGAGAGCATTGAAGAACGAAAACCAGGAGAAATAGGGACCAAATTCCGAGCCTATATCTCCAAAGCGCCAAGGCATGTCCAGATGCCAGTAGGAGACGGGTCGATTGTAAATTAGGGCCATCGAATGCTGATATCGTTGAGTTAGCATTTGGAGATGGGATTTGATGGCAGATGCACTGTCATTTTCAACGAGTTGAAGAGCTCCCCTGGGGACTGTCGGGGCACTTGTAACCCCTTGAGGGTTGCTGACGGATGGTGTCTGGGAGATTGTCACATTAAGTAACTGGCTTGCTGTATCGAGAGCCGCCTCGCGAGCCACACCCGGCTGATCCTCGTCCGCGTCGTCCGCATACTCCAAAATTTTCATTTCTCTCGTCATTTGGGATACTTCGTTACAGTTGGATCCCAGTACGAAGAATCTGCTCGCTGTGTCTAGGTAGTTGACGGTCCATGAACCGAACCAATTCACAAGGCTTTGTTCGTCATTCCCATCAATACTCTCAGGTGCGAATAGAAGAAAGTTATTAGACTCGCCTTCTTTCGCCGATTTTGCCATCAAGTCTTCAAGTTGCTGCCATAGACCTAGCCAGGCTTTGATATTTTGACTGTGAACTCGGGTTTGTCTAGTGGCCCGCCTATGAGCCTCTCCAATAGCCAGCTGCCGAACCCAGTCATTGACATCAAAACAAACCGCAAGCTTGGATCTATAGGATTTCCCAGTGGTAAGTAGATCATTCTTGAACCATCTGACAAAATCGTAGGCCTCTTGGGGTTGGGATAATATGAAGCTTGGCGTCATCATAAATACTTTGTGTGAAGGAAGAATCCTATAGAGTATGATATCCCCCACTTGCGATTTCTGCAACGAAGACGGGAATCTGCAAAACTGTGCCAAAGCTTGCTGAAATATAAAAACTGCATAGTTTCCGTTGCGTCCGGTTTCTCTCATCATCTCCGCTATATCTGGGAAAAGACGTATCTTCGATATAACATCCTCATGGATGATAATAGTGCCGATTCCTGTACCACGAAATCTAGCCCAATCTCCCGGGATGGATGCTGAGTATATGTGTAGATCAATCTTTGTCGAGACTCCGAGCCAAGTGGAAATAAATCTGGCTTCTTGTACCCTGCTCGGTGTTGGGAAGGCTATGAAAACATTATGAGACTGCACGCTTTGGTTCAACCGTAGCTGGGGGACTAATCTGTTGGAATCCAGCTGTAGGAAATGGCTCACACCCCGAGGAAGTGTCTGTGACTCCTGGGATATCTTCCTTGCAAATGAGTCCTTGTGCATGAGGGGTGTAGGCTCAAAAATGATAAACTTCAATAAATTGCCTGCATTGTGACTGGGAACAAGTTCAAAGTCCCAATCTGTGCACATGGCGGGGTAAATAATAATGCAGTATCTCTCTGAGTAACACATTACACCTTTTGAAGCCATATTAAGGCGCTTTGCGAGATTCTCAAATGCGCTATGGCCGGTAGGACACAACAAACTGCCGGATGCCAAGTTCTGCCCCTGACGAAGATTTTGACTCTGAGATCCAAAGTCCGATGCGATACACACATGGCCAAAAACTAAATGAGTACAGTTTATGAACTCAGAGAGCCAAGGATGCGAAGTCTGTTCTGGAATGCTTTTGAAAATGATGTCAATATGCTTGAGGGATTTTGGTCCAAACATGCACCGTTTCGTGACGCTTCGAGTTTCTTTACTGGTCCAGGGCTGTGGACTAGCAACGTGGGTATTTCTTGGTGGTGTTGGTGGCCTGAAAGTTGCCCCGGCTGCCTCCAAGGGGCTATTCATATCCTGATCTTCCCGTGGCAGGTGGGAGATACGAAAGTCTTCGAAGGCGAAGGGCTCAGTTTCTGATTCCATATGTGTCGGTTCCTGATAAGTGACAGAGTCATCAAAACGAACCGACTTCTTTCTTTTAAGCGTCCTCGGTCGGGGTTCAGCTTCATTATCCTGGCCTTTATAAGTAGAGCCTGGAGCTGATAGTATTGGCGGGTTTTGTGAGGCCCCAATCAAGTTTTTGGGCTTTGTGGATGGTGGGATCTCCAAAGACCTCGTGGGCTGGCCGGTATCCAAGTCTCCAGTTCGAACTTTGGGATCAAGAGAAATGAGCCGTTTTGGTATTTGCGTAGGGGCACTGTCTTCTTTATCTCTCCGCCCCTGCCGGATAAGTCTTTGTTGCCGAAGATTAACAAGCTTAGGCTCCTTGGAAATGTCAGACGCAGCGTCAAGGAGAGTCGGACGCGCTTTTCTAGTGCTTCCACCTGCGAATACATTCACTGGTACACCGCCACCGATGGTGTTGATGATCCTATTCCCCCGAGACTTGAGACCGGTAGGCTTGTCATTACCAGATCTGGATAAGCTATTTGGCCAACCTTCCGTGTTTGAAGTCGAGTGATTCTTCTTACTCTGGGCTGGTTGACTATGTACCGAGCTTGGGACGGGTTTGGTAGGAGGCGCAGCAGCAGCAAGGGGTGTCTTTGGCGCCTTCGGCGTTAACTCTTGGGTTGGGTTTGGCGCTGCATTTGGTAGTGAGGATATAGCAAAGGCTAAGGGGAGGTTTGGGGCAGGCTCGGGACCAGGAGCTTGAGCATTGCCACTGATAGGGGTGGAAGAAGGATGTATCCTTTGTGATTCGTCAGAAGGTTTTTGAGGTCCTTGTTTACTGGCCATGTCATAATCAGGCTCGGTGGAACTCAAAGGGTTGGCCTGTAAACTGTTCGATGCGGTATTGTCGGGCCTTTCCCGTTTACGGCCCTTCTCATCCTCACTGTCATCATCCTCATCGTCATCATCATCGTCTTCGCCCGACATGTCTTCCTCGCCTGAACTTTCATCCCTGGTTTCAAACTCGGGATAGAAATCCAGGGTCACCCCCACCAACTCTTCCACGGATTGTACCCATGTGGATGGTGCCAGCCCCATGCGCAACCGTTTCTTGTTGCGCTTCTCATGGCGGGCGCCCTTTGCATGGAGTAGCTCCGACAACGCGTTTCGCCAAATGTTGAGATCGAATCTCTCCTCCTCTCCACGCTCTTGTCTTACCTTTCGTTTTCTCCAAGTTCGTAAGAGGTGTCCTTTAACGTGAGTCCTCGGCTCCCATGTTGCCTCGGCCAGCGGGTATCCTGTCCATTCAACGAGCCAGTGCTTGACACCATTCACCCTTCCTTCCGCAATTATGCCTTCGGCTGTCCATTCTTCATCCGAGTTGATTTCATCTGCGATCGTAGAGGTGAGTGAAAGATTGTCATCATCTGCGGGATCCGCATCTGGCATCTCAACGTCATTAGGAGTGGAAACCATGGCTGTCGCCCGTGAGGAGGTAAAGGGCTCCCCAGAGTCTTATACCAATTCACTCAACAGATAAGAATAAGGGAGGAGAAACGTTAAGGTCGTCCAAAGCCTTTGATGGTGCGTGAACAGAGCCTGTGAGTTTGAAGCTGACGACGAGAAGAGCGGGAGAGAAAAACATTAAAATCTTCCCTGTAGTAGAGAAATAGAACAATAAGCATGCAGGCATCAGGATTCCAGATCATCGAAATGTGTATTGTGGACTGTGACACAGCACTTCTTGGATGTCGAATGCTGGATTCCCAACACGCTCAGCACCATGCACGCGCCTGCCTCTGTAGTGCATTATCGATAAAAAAGGCCTAATCGGATCGTTATCGTAGCACGTCGAGCGTAACTGGCGGGGTACTCTGGTTTCTATGACAACCTTGCAGGCAGTTTTATGAAATCACGGATGGCTCATTTTAGTATTTGGCAGCTCTTCCAACATAATATACCGCCTATTATCATATCGTGAGGATGAGAGCGAATGAAAGCCGAATTAGCACTGCCATAGTCGGCGCATGATGCTCGTAGGTAGGTAAAGTACCTGTACACCAGCATCTTCCCACAGCGCTACCGTGCAGGTAACCCCACGCCTTGGTTGGGTCAATCTTTGATAGGCCAACCACTCACCATCCAGGCGCAGGGTTCCGTTCAACCTAATAATAGGAGATTCCTCCTTTGTCTGACGGCGTGGAAGTTTCAGGCTGCTACCCACTCTGCGGCAGATGTATTATCATTCTGTTTCTGTAGTGGCAGTAATACTAGCTAGTAAGCCAAGTATCCATGTATTTTGAGCATCCATCGGCAATCCGCCATCAATGGCTGTGCCTGTTGGCCAAAGTGTCGGCTCATTACAAAACTGATCCCAGCTACTTGACTCTAGGTCCCCGTCCAAGATCTTGGAAGGAAATAATACCCCACCCAAACCTGGGCCAAAAAGAGGTAGAGATGCCTGTTTGAGATTATACTGCCTTGGAGGTAGATAGTGCGCGTATTAGTACCTGGCTGGTTAAAACGGTGCTGCCTTGGAGAGTTGTATGCACTATTAATTACTCGTCCCTGGGTACAAGTCGGCTGGCACGCAGGCAGCCCTTCAATAGCACACGAAATTACTACCTACCTTAGGTAGGTAACCTGAGGTACATATGTAGCTGTAACTGTAAAAATGGGCTGATAGGAGAGTTGTACCCATTTTGCTGCCCGCTTGTACTGCGAACCTCATAGGTGGGGTATTGAAGCCTCTGAGTACTTCTGCAGATAACGTCATGCGACTGAGGAGGATGGTGTCGGGGCTCAAGAATATAGTCAGATTGGGGTACGGGTGAGGCACCGAGTACATGAGTATTTTTGGTGCCCTCCTTCCATTGCATCAAAAAGTTGACAGCTTGATCATGGTGCATGTGACGTTTGGGAATAAGTGCTGACAGAAGGTACCTAGGCCCGCTTAGTACCAACGCGCTAGGTGGCATGTACCTTTGGTAGTAGCAAGTGTCGCCTATCTACGGCTAATAGCCACGAGTCTTACGCCAGGACTTACGGCGCATCCCTCCTCTCTCCACATCCTCTCTCAAATGCCAAACTGCCAGCTCTGCCTCTAACTATCCTGATCAAGAATCACAACTACACACAACCACTCAGATCAACACCATCAACAAACAACAAACCCCAACATCAACATGGCCAACGACGAATACGATGTATGTTATCCTAATCTCCATGCTGTCTGCTATTCTTGACGCTTTTGAGAGAGCTCCTGCTGACCTGCCTTCTTCGCTACCCAGTTCCTGTTCAAAGGTGCGAAAGCAGAATCCCCCCCCCCCTTATTTGACAGTAGACCGCGTCGCCTCAGCGCATCACCGCTAATCATTCCCTCGGATCTAGTCGTCCTCATCGGAGACTCTGGCGTCGGAAAATCTAACCTTTTGAGCCGATTTACCCGCAACGAGTTCAACATCGACTCCAAATCCACCATCGGTGTCGAGTTCGCAACCCGCTCAATTCAGGTCGACTCCAAGACCATCAAAGCTCAGATTTGGGACACTGCTGGACAAGAGCGTTACCGTGCCATCACCTCCGCATACTACCGCGGTGCGGTTGGAGCCCTCCTCGTCTACGATATCAGCAAGCACCAGACTTACGAAAACGTGACGCGCTGGCTCAAGGAGCTTCGAGATCATGCCGATGCCAACATCGTCATTATGCTCGTCGGAAACAAGAGCGATTTGAGGCATCTGCGGGCGGTGCCAACTGAGGAAGCCAAGGCATTTGCCAGTATGTCACCGCCATTATCTGACGGTTGCGACTGAAATTGTTAACCAGTGTTTGCTAGGCGAGAACCATCTATCGTTCATTGAAACCTCCGCCCTCGACGCCAGCAATGTCGAGCTAGCATTCCAGAATATCCTGACAGGTATGTTTGATACATCTGGCGCATTCACGTCATTTGCCGCTGACCCTATGTTTCTACAGAGATCTATCGCATTGTCTCCAGCAAGGCTCTCGACAGCGGCGATGCACAGGCTACGATCAATGCCGGCATTACGTTGAGCAAGACTACCACTGACGACGATGCTTCGAAGGGCGGGAAATGCTGTTAAATCTGTCTTCTTGTTTCGGACGAATCGCAGGGTTATTGGGGGTAGACATTCATCAGGCGTCTCACCATGTTCCCGATATATTCTTTGTGCCATGTAATGAGGGAACTCGGCGCAGTTCGTTAGGGAGGACGAGATCACGCTGTTTGTTTTTTATTTTCTTTGATATGAGAGGGCGCCAACCATTCCGACTTTCTTCTATTCGACAACATGCTCCAACAATGACCTGCGCGGGGGGGTTCGGATGCATGCAATGATCACTACCTATAACCCTATACCTGACGTAGCTGAATGAATTCGTTAATGCCTGGTTTTAAAACGCTTCGCGTGCATTCCCTTGATACTGAGCGTCCGCTTGCTCTAGGCAACCATGAAGGAGACAGCACATTGATGCCACATCTTACTTGATGCCTGGACCCCTAGCAGCACTGCCCCCGCCATCCACCTACACAACGGAGTTCACCGTACGCAAAACGGAGGTACTTCTGGGATGTAGACTAATCAATGCCGCCAAGAGCATACATAATACTCGCAACAGAAGATTCAACCAACCTCTAAGGGGGGTCCTAAAAGAATGGGAGAATGGATTGTTGTTCAATTGCCTGGCATTTAGAAAGACACACATAGCGACAGGGGAACTTAATTGTTGTGATTGTTGCTGCTCTGATGGTACCTTACCTTCCTTTGGAATGGTGGAGTCTCGCCGGGCAAGGTATCCACAACGATAAACTCTTATCGATGCCTCCACTCAAATGTTTTTTTTCTTAGCCACTCTCCCATCATCAGTTGCGAACCACTTCAATTATCTTTTCCCGTTAGCGACTCTGCACCATTAGTCGTGAGATTGTTACGATAAGTGTGTCGCAAACAATGGCAGCAGTATATAAGTCCCTGTCCAAGAAGGACAGCAAGAAATCCACGACAACAGACGACAATGGCATCAAGAAGAACAAGCAGCGAGTTCTGGTTCTGTCGTCTCGAGGCGTCACATTCCGGTATGATATCTTGCTCGAAACCTGACTCTTTTTACCTAACATATGTAGACACCGCCATCTTCTGAACGATCTTGCTTCTATGCTCCCGCACGGCCGCAAGGATGCTAAATTCGACTCCAAAAGCAAGCTTTACGAACTGAATAGCTTGTGCGAACTTTTCAATTGCAACAATTGCCTGTTCTTCGAAGCGAGGAAAGGTCAGGACCTGTACTTGCATTGCTCTTCTGTACCCAACGGGCCAACCATCAAAGTTCGTATTTCAACTCCCGAAAAATCCTTGGCCGACGTCAATTACACATCTCACTTGTTTCCCGCACCATACCTCTTGATACTCAGTTTTGTTGAACTTGCTAACTTCTTCCCAGTTTCACGTCCAGAATTGTGAGAAGCCATCGGCTGTTTCCTATATACCAGCCACCCAATGCTAACAGTCGCTGCTTTAGTGCACACAATGGAGGAACTTCATTTCACTGGCAATTGCCTCAAGGGATCCCGGCCGATTCTCTCATTCGATGCCGCCTTCGATAAACAGCCGCATCTGCAAGTCATTCGAGCGCAATTCCAGCGTATATTCGGCGTTCCCCAAGGGGCTCGAAAGTCGAAACCCTTTATCGATCATGTCATGAGCTTCAGTCTTATTGATGGGAAGATTTGGGTTAGGAACTATCAGATTAATGAGGAAGAGGCCTCGAAAGTAAAGTCTGCCGAAGCCGAAACCGACGCAACCAAGGATACCGACCTCAGCCTCATCGAAATCGGACCCAGATTCGTGCTCACTCCCATCTATATATCTGAGGGCTCTTTCGGAGGGCCGCTCATTTTTTCCAACAAGAGTTTCGTTACGCCAAATCAAGTCCGATCGGATATGAGAAAACTGAAGGCTACAAGGCACAATGGTAGGTCGGAGCAGACGCGGGAGAGGCTTTCGAAGAAGGGAGATCTTGGTCTCCGGTCAAACATTGGACACGAAAGGCAGTCAGACGGAACGGATACAAAGATGCTGTTTGCGTAGGAGATTTGATAACACGAGTAAATATGCCGTCGGCGGAGGAGTTGGCGTTCGGAAAACGGTCTCAAAATTGTATTGTATCCTGTTCCATTTGCCTAGTGGCTTCACTCTACCTCCATACCTACCTAAGTATGTACTGTATGTAGGTAATCAAGCTTGTGGCTGGCCGTGGTGAGTGCCCGGCGAAATTTCGGCTAATTGATATTTACTTCTTATCTACGACCTCCTATCTAAACGACATCATGTCAACATAGATCCCCTTGCCGTCATTGCTCCAAACACAGAAATCTTCGTTCTTGGACCATCAATCATGGCTGAGAGGGGTTTTCACGCTTCTTCCATAATGGACACTTTCAAACTACTTTCGCAATATATCCGCCTTTCCGTTTCAAGCCCCAACGCTGGGGTTGTCGGACAGTAGGCATTTGGGGATTCGTGGTTTCTCGGTTTTACAACCGTGGAGCCTTCAGGGAGTCAGAGCCTCCAATCCTGCTACGTACGCGTAGTTATTAGCTGCTGATATTCTGTTGTTGAAATCTCTCATTTTGGGACGGGGCTTTCACTCGCAGCAGCGCGTTCGTCTCACTATACCGCGCCGTTGAGCTTTCAGCGTTTGTATTTTTCTTACCCAGTTACCCCAAGGATTTTGACCACTCATTCTATCTGTAAGTAAAGTATTTACCTGTCTCTCGCGTTCCATCTACTTACGTTCGGTAGCTTGAGTATTTACTGCCAGTCAGAGGAGCCGCATGACCTACCATCAGACCATTGTCTCTCTCATATCTGGCCATTTTCAGTCTTCAACTGAACATTCCAGTCATTTACTGCAATTCTCAGCAGGGGCTATCACCACTTACTCCCGATCGTCGGCGAAAAGCTCACTTCACCATGGAGTCAACCATTGGCCAGGCCCAAAGTCTCTTGGGTCTGCCAAGTGAGATTGTGCTCGACATTTATCAGCAGCTCGATGTGGGAAGCATCTATCAACTCTGTCTGGCAAGTCGATATTTCTATGAGCTCTTCATCAGCAACAAGGCGACTGTGTTGTTACCTGTGATGGCACGTGAATTTAGTCCATTTCATGAACTTCTTCAGGTTTACACAGCATCAGCGGATGATCTCATTTGCACTCAAGGAGCCGCTTATCAACCTCGTAAGGTTATATTCAAGCGCTTCCAAGGGGATGTTGGAATTCAGCTGGCACCGCCCCCAGCACCGGCCATGTCCAACATCGACCATATCGCTCGTGGCTTCACTCAGGTCGGCAAAGCTGACGCAGGGCTTCTGAATCAGAAGACACATGTTTTGAGAGAATCAGACCTTGGTCCAATTATCAAGCATTGTCAGCTCGTTCGCAAGTGGGAAGAATTGTTTCCTCAGATGCGATGGTTCTACGATCCCGAGCGATGTCGTCTTCTGCGGTTGCATGAGAAGGAGCGGTTTCGCAAGGCTCTATATCGCTGGTGGCTTTATGGGATTTACTTCCATGGCGATTTGCCGCGACCTCGAGTTGGCCTTCCGGAACCACATGTTGATGATATCCGGATCAGCCAGATGCGATATCATTCGACCAGTGATTTGTTAGAGTTAATGGATCTGGTGGAGACGATGAAGGATGTTGTTTTGCATTACATCTGCCCTCGTCTGGATCCCAATGATCAACACCACGTAAGTATTATATCATGATTTTCTATACAGAACCTGACTAACATTGCCTTTTTCCCAAGTCGTCTGATCAGCCGGCTCTGATTGATAGCGTTGACAGAGCGCAGTCATTGACCGATAGCTGGATGGACCAAAGCCATTGGAGTCGGATAGTAAAGACTTATGCCAAACTGGGGCCCAAAGATCTCATGTACTACTTTGAAAACATCTACAGTTATCCAAGGAAGCGGCTCATCTCCGAGATACGTTTCCGGCACCCCAACTTTACGTTTGATCAAGAGTCGATCCAGATTGCCGTTCGTTGTGCACTGGATGAGAGGCAGTGGCTTGACAAGGTTCCAAGTCTGGCCGAGGACAGCGCTGGGGGGATTATTGATTTCGATGACGAGAGAGACGATGAGCGGCAGCTTTTCGGGAAGGATGGGAGCCCTGATGGATTGCTTCCACCCGGCTCCAAGGTTGTTCGATCACTCTCCCAGTATTCTCCCCGGGGCGACGATGGCTCGTGGCTCGAGGACCAGCATGCTCAAACATGGGCGGGCAGCCGGGTAGCTCCGCCAAGTCAGATGGTTTTGTAGTGAAGGGCTGGGAGCTGTGCGTGCCGAGAACGCCTTGCGCTGTGTGCACATTTTGTATTACCTAGATCAAGGTGTGTCTCTTAGTGGCATGCTGTTAACCGCCCCTTTTTCGACCACATGAGAAATGCAAAACCATATCAAATTCCAATCCGTGCAGCAGCAGAAGGGAGGGGATGAGACAGAGATTTAGAGATCAGGATCATCCACATAGAAGGGAAATAGAAGGTCAATCTAGTCATGAAACAAGAAGTAGCAGGCGTCTGATTACAAACTCACCGCGACAATGCCCTTTGCTTGGCTCTTTTCTCCTGAACCGTATTCTCTCTGAGAAGAGCACATCCATGTATTCACCCATCTGACCACATCCAAATGCTGTCCCGTAGGCGAGGCGAGGCAGGTTGGGGGTGATAATCTCTGGGAGCAGGTTCAGCGGCCAAACCCCGGAGCCAGCCACCACAACAACAGTCCACCTAATCTGGCGAATTCCCTTTTCCCGTCTTCTGCATTTGATTCAATTGCACTCACTTACAGCCCAACCAATCCAACGCAGCGACTCAGCGCAGCATCGCGCAGCCTCGCAACCTCTGGCGATCCGCTGCCCCCCGTTGGGGATTTTATTAGATTCATACCCCAGGTAAGTAAGCTACATAGCTTGTCCCCCCCGGTCGCCCTGCATGCACCCTGAGTTTGTTGCCTTGTGTTGCACCGCCGCCACTGTTCTGCTTGCCTGATCTCGCCTGCCTACTTTCTCAGTGTACCGGCCAATCCTCGCTCGCATTTGCACGAGCGTGCCTTTGTCATCATTGTTGTTGTTGTCGTTGTTATCGCTGTTGCTGCCGTGCTGCTATTCTCAGCCCTTCTCACATCACCTCAGATTCCCCTTGCCCAACCTCACTTCAGCTTCGCGACCCTTTAGACCTATCTTCCAAATTGGTGCAGTTCTGTCCCTGACTCCTGAAATAGGATCGCTGCCTTCCAAACAACCACTGAGCCAGTCAGAGTGCTTTGTCAAGGTCGAGGGATCATCATCCTCTTCCCTCTGTCCCTTCTTAGGCCAGCTCAAGCTCACACTAAAGTACACTCACATCCACCGCCAGCCCTTGTGCATATTCACACAACTGGCTTTGAGCTGAGGTTGTACAGCCTGGGGTACCCTGCCGGCGGTCCCTAGGTCTACCTACAGGTAGCCGGACAAAGACAGAGAGAGGGCCATGATGCAAGAGGCCGCAGCTATGGACGTTGATGACCATCCCATGAAGGATGCTGCCCACACCAATGGAGATAGCCAAGAGGACTCCAACGCGAAGCGTTCCCATGAAGAGGACGACACCGTCTCCGAGTCAGACAGTTCCGATGCGCAAATGGAACCTGACGCCCAAGACTTGACGCTACAGCAACTACGAAGAAGAGGCCTCTTGCCCACAGGATGCTGCTACGATGTTCGCATGAAGATGCACATGAATGCCGACTTTAGCCCAAGCGCTCACCACCCTGAGGACCCTCGTCGGATCCACGAAATCTTCAAGGCCTTCAAAAGAGCAGGTCTAGTTTACAACGGTCCTGATGCTGATCTCCCTCGAATCCTAAAGGAGACACCAACCAGATATATGTGGCGGATTCCAGCTCGGAGCGCCACACGAGAAGAAATCTGCCTGGCCCACTCACCTGATCATCTTGCCTGGGTTGAGAATCTAGACAATCTCAGTACGGCTGAGCTGAGAGATCTCACCAAACGATACGATCAAGGCCGCGAATCACTCTATGTCGGAGGAATGTCTCATCCCGTTGCTCGTCTCTCAACAGGAGGTGCCATTGAGACGTGCAAGAGCGTGGTTGTTGGCAATGTCAAGAATGCATTTGCGGTCATCCGCCCACCCGGACACCATGCCGAGTTCGATACGCCCATGGGATTTTGCTTCTTCAATAACGTCCCTGTAGCTGTCAAAGTCTGCCAGCAAGACTACCCGGATGAGTGCCGCAAGGTGCTCATTCTAGACTGGGATGTGCACCACGGCAACGGGGTGCAGAACATATTTTATGATGATCCCAATGTACTTTACATATCACTTCATGTATATCAGAACGGCCATTTCTATCCTGGGAAGCCGCCAAACCCGATGACTCCAGACGGAGGCATTGAGCATTGCGGCATTGGTTCAGGACTTGGGAGGAATGTAAATATCGGCTGGCATGATCAAGGCATGGGCGACGGAGAATACATGGCGGCCTTTCAAAAGATCATCATGCCCATCGCTCAAGAATTTGAGCCCGATTTGGTGGTCATCTCTGCCGGATTCGACGCTGCAGATGGAGACGAGCTCGGTGGCTGTTTCGTTACACCTCCTTGCTATGCCCACATGACACATATGCTCATGTCCCTTGCTAATGGCAAGTTAGCTGTGTGCCTCGAGGGCGGGTACAATTTGAAAGCCATATCGAACTCAGCTGTGGCTGTGGCCAAGACGCTCATGGGCGAGCCTCCGCCAAAAATGTCCATCCCCAAAATTAACAGGGAAGCCGCCAGAGTTCTTGCCAAAGTTCAAGCACACCAAGCTCCCTACTGGGAATGCATGCGAGCTGGCGTAGTCAACGTCCCTGAAGTGCAAAACATGCGAGGCAGCCGTCTCCATGATGTGATCAGAAATGCCCAGCGGCAGATCCTGCAAGAGAAACACAACATGATCCCACTCTACGTGCAGAGAGAGGTTTTGTACAAATCTTTTGAGAATCAGGTGTTGATCACACCTAATATCCAAGATTCAAAGAAGGTTCTGCTAATCATCCACGACCCGTAAGTTTGACCGAATACATGTTTGGTTAGAGCGAGTGTATGGCAAGGGGGATAAGTGAACCGGTTTTGACCAAGTCCCTTAGGCCCGAGTTGCTAGCACAGCACGATGCTATTGACACGACGATAGAACCTCACAACTCCTGGGTGGTAAGCTTCTTTCCCACTTCCTTTTTTCCCACCAGGGACCGGTTGGATTCATCGTACTGACAAATGTGTAAGATCGATGGCGTAACCCAGTACATTGATTGGGCAGTACACGAGAAGTTCGGGGTGATGGACATCAACATACCGGCATACATTACTCAAGAAGAAGTATAACTCTCCCCTCCCTCTCTGCTACTCGATGCCACGCAGGTTGAATACTAAATCTGTTTGGCAGGACACTGAGTCATTCACCCCTGCGTCGCAGGAACGCGAGCTCAAGCAGCAGGTGTCAGCCCTGGTCTGCTATCTCTGGGACAATTATCTCCAGATGTATGACTTTGAGGAATTAATCGTTATGGGCGTGGGTAATGCATATCTTGGCGTCAAGGTGCTTCTCATAAACAGGGGTGAGCAACATCCCATTTTTCTCCAACTGGGCATTGCCTGTATTTTCATCCTCGTTTGGGCTGATTGTTGCTAACTGCTCTGTCTCAGATTGCAAAGATAGGATCTCTGGCGTGGTCAATTTCGTCACAGGAAACCTCAGGCCAGTAAAGTCCGATGTAGACGAGAGGCTGTCTCCATGGTACAAGGAAAACTCTCGCGTCTACGTTGCTGGCAACCATGCATGCTGGTCAGACCCTGACCTGACACGCAAGGTCAACAAGCGCCGGTTCGGAACCGTGATTAAGAGCGACGCCTTTGGGTTGACCAAGATGATGGAGAGACACTCGAAAGAGGTCCAAGAGTGGATCTTACAGAGAGTGCGCAGTGAAGACGATGGACAGACTACGGAGGAAGAAGACTAGACTGTAGCAGGGGGTACTGTTCTCTGCATGTTTGCTTTGGGAGACATTGTTTCTTGCTCCTCTCTGTTTACGAGATAACGAGGGGGGAATAAAGAGGATAGGGAGGGAGAAGATGGAGACGGATATGTGCTTGCTCTGTCCATACTCTCGTATCATCCGCAGCCTCTGAGGTCCATGGCGAAACTGAGCACCGCGTGCAGTTACGACATGGTTGGCAGAGCAAAATAAACTAATATCATGGCGGTGTATCCATATGCGTCACAGTGAAGAGCATCGCCTGGGATTGGCAAAGAGCTGAAAATGCCTGCGTTAGTCTGCATCCGGGCTGACAAGGGCCCATCTTTCAGGCATTATGTTTGCATTACGTATGAGAAAGGCATCGTGAGACTGCCTCAACAGTATTGACGCAACAAAGCGCACACAGTGCAACGGCGAGAATCCTACCCATGCAACTCAAGGGTCTTTGTTCCCGGATCGGCCAGGGGATGTCGTCATCGCGACCTAGATGCTGGCGACTGGTGTCAACACATCGGAAGCCAAGCCAGATCGAACCTTGCGATTTCGTGTTAATGGAACCGTTTATTGTGACAAAGCCAGGGAGACAGAGAGGCTAGAAAATACAGGGGGAGTGCTACAGCCGCTGCGAAATACTAGCGATACCAGCCGACCAGATCAACATACTGGAAAACCACCTTACAGGTATCTCTTGGTCACCGTGTCGCAAACAGTCTACTTGGCTCCAGGTAGATAGTTCGCGTCAAGATCTTATACTTGTTCGTAACTATTGATGCAGGCGTGTTCAGTTCGATACATGAAAATCAGAGTGAGAAAACAACTGCGAGTGCGGAATAACCGAAAGGTAAAGTTCCTCAAGGCCATGTGGTTCCTCCACTTCATCATCAACTCCAATTGCCTCCCCCCTAATCCTCTGCTAATCCCTAATTTCATTCAACGACGCCTCCCTATTCTCTGACACTTTCTCAAGTCCACCGGTAGTGTATTAAGACTGGCCGAATGAATCATCCTATATCCGCGTTACACGTTGAATGCTCTCATTCCTTTGGCGGGTTTGATTTGCGCCCAATGTAATCATAGTCAGGTAGTGATAAAATTCGATGATAATTTCTCAGGGGCAATATAATTTCGCCGAGTCTTGGTCGAGATTGAAGCACTCTTGAAAACCCCAACTAACAATAGGGGAGTAAATCGGCGGATCCAAGGCTGCTCGGCTTGTAAGACATATATGGGCGGGTAGGTTTCTCAATCTCATATGAGGAGGATGCCTGCTTTCTCCTTTTACTTTCCTTGCTCATAGCTATTCTGAGGCAAGTCTTCTCCTTCTCCTTCCCATGAAGCCACGGCTGAAAACACCAGTAAATATCTCCTTGAAGGACTACAAGCGGCAGCAATCACCTAACTACACTATACGGTGCTTGGCGTGACCAACTTGTGGAATCTTTAGGTACGTAATGTGTCAGGTCATCCAATCTTCCCAGCGACTTGACGAATACCTACTTCGCCACGGTTAGTTTCGGTATTCAATTGCCAACTTATTTTTGCAAGTCTGTGATAGCCGGCGTACAACTACGAGAACTTTAAAAATTAAAACCGGACCCGGCAAACTGCTCGCCTGCTGCGCCCGAAAGAGTCTCGGCCTCGCCACACATTACGGCCGTTGGATACGAAGGCTTGATGATGTAAGGCCGTCGCTAGGCTTACCCCTGTTCCCGGTAGTAGGTACTGTCACAAGGGCCAGGCGGCCTTGTCATCATTGTGCCGAGGGTATGAAAGAGATCGCCGAACATGAGCACATGAGTTGGCAATTTCCTAAATTCGTTCTATAGATCGATCCATGACATACAATTAGGTAACTGAGCGCGAGCACCTTCGCTCTATCCCAATATAGTGGCAACAAAATCATGACGTCGTGTTCTGTGCTACACAGGCTAATAGAAGAAACAAGGTCACAGTGGCATGTCTGGCACGATAGAATAGATGATTGAATGAAAAATATAATTCCCATTTGGAATTGTCTCATTATGTCCATAAGCCAGCTAGCAAATGCTCTATAGTGGTAATATAACGGAAGAATAAAATCCCATACCCATCGTGTGAAAACTCCTGAAAAACCCAATATGCCGTGCACACGCTCTTTCAATTTACTCGGCAGCACCGAAACAAGTCTCCATCAACAGATGGGTGATGCGGTACGGGTCAGCGTTAGAGGCAGGGCGGCGATCTTCGAAGTAGCCGTAGCCCTTAGTGCCGACCTCACGGGGAATGCGAATTGAGGCACCTCGGTTGGCAACGCCCCAGGAGAACTGGTCAATGGAACCAGTCTCGTGGCGGCCAGTGAGGCGGAGCTCGTTGTTCTCGCCGTAGACGGCAATGTGCTCCTTGTGGCGGCCCTCAAGCTTCTTGATGGCAGCCTCGATGTGCTTCATGCCACCCTCAACACGCATCTCAGCGGTGGAGAAGTTGCTGTGGAGACCAGCACCGTTCCAGTCACCAGGGATGGGCTTGGGGTGGACAGACACCTTGGCGCCAAAGTCCTCGGCAACACGGTAGAGGATGAAGCGGGCGACCCAGAGGTGGTCACCCATCTCGATACCCTCGCAGGGGCCAACCTGGAATTCCCACTGGGCAGGCATGACCTCAGCGTTGGTACCAGAGATGTTGATACCGGCGTAGAGGCAGGCCTTGTAGTGGGCCTCGACAATGTCACGCTGGACGACCTTGCCGGTTCCAACACCACAGTAGTAAGGGCCCTGGGGAGCAGGGAAACCACCGGCGGGCCAGCCATAAGGGCGCTCATCGTCGCCAAGCAGGGTGTACTCCTGCTCGAGACCAAACCAAGGCGTCTTCTCGGAGTGGAGGTCCATGACCTTCTTGCACTCATGTCGGAAGTTGAACTTGTTGGGAGAACCATCGGCATCCCAGCACTCAGAGAGGACAAGGATGTTGGGAGAGCCGCGGAAAGGGTCAGGGAAGACCGCAACGGGCCTCAGGTAAACATCGGAGTTGTCGCCGGGAGCTTGGCCGGTAGACGAACCGTCGAAGTTCCAGATGGGGAGCTCGTCGGGGGTGTAGGCCTTGTCGTCAAGGGTCTGAAGGACGCTGGTTAGGATCATGCCGGTCTCGGCGGGGCACTAGTTGTGTGTAAGACTCACCCTTGACTTGGAGCGGGTTGAACCTTCAGCATCGATCCAAATGTACTCGGCTATGATCTTGCCCTTCTGCTCGAGGCTGAGGTACTTCTTGAGGGTTTCCGTCCTGGAAACACTGGGTTGTGATGTAGCCTATTGCATTGGATTAGCACTCTGCTTGAGCGCGGGGCAGCAGGGGGGCAACCAGATTCAGATGGTGCCGCAAGGATACTCACCATGGCTGCGGTATGTGTGTATTGGAATGGATAACTAGGAGAGGGTGAAAGACGGGTAGAGGAATAGACCACAATGGATGATCAAGTGGGATAAAGGGGAATTGAAGTTGAGGAGAGCCATCAGTAGAGAGGGGCGGTCCGTGGGCTTTTATCTACCTCGAGATTGCTTGTGGCTGTAGTGCAAAAACTGGCTGGATGGCTATCGGCGGGGGATGCTCCTCCCGCATCTCCAGCCCCACTCATTCAACGAGATAAAGATAAGCAGGAAAAGAATGGGACTGGCTGGAGGCGGCCTCTGCAAGCCGTAGGCCCAGGGAGGGAGTGGGGTCGCCTTGTGCCCGAGATTGTGGTGGTGCGTCGGATTGGCTGGCTGAGGGCTGCCCAAGGATTGGATGCATGGATGGATATTGGGGGGTGATGCACAGCCAGCCCCTTGGCACTGTGCTCGACGGGCGGCCAAGGGCGTCCCCGTGTACAGTGTGCTGCATCCCCACTGGCACGTAGAGTTACCTAATGGCCCCTCGGTGACCCTGTGGTAGGGTGCCGGTGACATGGGCGACCGTGTGCGGCACCCCCGTTGGGAGGGCGCTCCCGGTAGTGGACAGGTATCGGGTTGCCGGCCGTCAGGTAACAACAGTACCTGCCCGCCGTACCGTAGGCCCCGCCGAGGTACTTGTACCTGTACCTCGCCCACTCCGCCACCTGCGCACCAAATTTTCTCACCTCAAAGGGAACCTGAACATGAGGTGCCAAAAATACATACCCTTAGCGGACTTCTCAGGCACCCAGACTTTCGCAGCGCGCGTTCAGGTGTCTCGCCCCCCCCGCTAGCACCTCAGTCGAGACGAGGCTCAGCCAGTCATGGCCCCAAAGCTTCGCTCCAGAATGACTCGGCGCCGCTACGTTTGCGGCAATTTCACGCACGACATGTTCCGATTTACGTACAAGCTACCGTGAGGGCTAAGGCCCCCTCGAATCATCGTCGGTCTCGTCTCTCCGAGGGAGGGTCCAGTTCATTGTAGGCCTCTCCGGCAATGCTCCGAAGAATTCTTATCAGCCAGATCAACAGCTGCCCGTAGCCTGTTTAGGCGATTTCGTTCTCGGCTGCGTCCTACACATACCTGTGCAAGAATTCATGAATTCTACAATACCTTGTGCATTACATTACGTATGGGACCAGTGGAGTGCATGTAGGGATGTACGAGTACTGTCGTCGACGTGATGCGCTGATGGAGCAGTACGTACTCAATGTACGGCCCGGGTCGCAGTGTCCGATGTCTTATCAGCACCACACCCGGGCCGTGGCTTGTCGTTGGTGACGGACATTGATATTTGTTGATAGCTTCACTAACCAATACCTGGCCCCTTGTTTCCAATACAACTCTTCAAAATGGCGCTACCAGGATGTCAGTGCCTTATTCCCAGCCAGTGGCTCCCTTCGTCCCCGTGGGGAGCAGCTTAGATGACCGTGCTGGCTATCTACACATCTTTTTTAACCTACTTTTTACCTGGAGCACCACCCGACCCAAACCTATTAGTCGATTCAATGGGATAATCGCTATGCTACCGTAGCCGCCCCCGCCTATAACAACCTGCCGACGGGACATTGCTTTTCTCATGGGTATTACGAAATGGAAACCACAATTACCCAGTGGAATGAATCTCGCTCGGTCGTTCGGTAGTCTCGAAACCCTATTATTACCAGGTTCGCAACGAAAAGTTGATCTTCTGGGGAACCCGTTGACATGTCCCACTTAGAGCGACATCTTATCTAGTGTTCCTGATTGGTTCCCCACAATTCTTTGTAATTCGCTTTACTCAACGGTGTGTCGTTGTATCCAGACTGGACCGGCGGTCTACATCGATCCAGGTCTCGTGCCTTGCATTCGGAGTAAGCCGTGTGATGTATGTATGGAAGGGGCCTGGAGCCCCCAACAAACTACCGAATTAGTTGTCTTGCTGATCGCCCGTATTCTCGATTGCGAGAAAAAGCCGACAAGACATGAAATATATCGCCGCTCGAGCGAGGATTGCCGGAAGCTTGGTACCCAGCATTGTATCCTCGTGGCTGGCAGGGCCGCTAACCACTCGGACATGAATAAGCATCCAGTGATTGGTGCGAACATTTTGCAGGTGCATGTACTTTGATTTCTTTATCTTATCGCACACAACATCCGGGGACGGAAAAATGCAATCTCCGTCCACTTTTTTTGGCCAGACCGCGTTTAGTGTTGATGCAGTATGAGTGCACGCAAACTCCATGTCACAACGGTGTGTGGAGGAGAGCTTCACATGATATCAGCTGTGGCCTTCAAATAAGTCGCGACGTAGGCCGAGTTCTCAGTATCAGCCATGGATCGTGATCGGGGAAGAAGGTTCGTGCACATCATACCATCTGTCTAGCCTTCCCGGTAGTAGCTAACCATCTTGATCAGGTTCGATGACGGCGAAGTTGTCAGATATGGCGCCGGCGAGTCTTGGAGGCCCACGCCTAGAGGGCCAGCTGGGGATAGATCTCCTCCTCGACGCCCCAGAAGCCCGCCCAGGGAGGGAGACCGCGTGCGACCTCGAAGTCCACGTCCACGAAGTCCGGTCATGTCGGGCTCTGATAGCTACGTGCCTAACAGATACGCCCCTCGTCGACGATCACAGAGTAGACCTGGAGTAGGAGGCGACCGCTATCGCCGTGATAGATCGAGAGATCGCGAAAGTCCTCGTAGACGCGAACGAACTAGGTCCCCTATCAGACGCTCTCCACCCCGGCGCAGCATGTCTCGAAGAGGTACTCCTCGAAGAATATCACCTGTCCGATCGGATCGATTTGAACGGCCGAGATCCCCCCCTCGGCGCGAGTGGGAGCGCGATCGCGACCGTGACATGCGCCCAAGAGAGCGCGAGCCAGAACGACCTCGAGACTGGAATAGGGACCGGGATCGCTCACATGATAGAGGCCGGGAGTACGACCGCCGTGGTGATAGACTCGATGAAAGGTACGCAGGGTCTCCTGAGGTCCGTCATCTAGAAACTCCTCTGACCATTCCCAGGAGGAGGTCGCGCTCCCCGTACATGCGAGATCGGCGTGGGCCTAGTCCGCCAGGCAGAGGCTCACCACCTCCAGCTGGCAATCGGGCCATGAACTTCAGACCGTCAAGGTCGCCCAGCCGCCGTGGGGATCAGTATCACTCCCACAGACGCAGCTCTCCTCCTATAGAATCAGCAGCCCCGCTACCTGCAGCATCTCAACCAACATCCAGAAAATCCTCACCTCGACCAGTCTCGAGTCGAGCCCGATCACCCTACCCTTCGAGTAATCATTCACCTTCGCATTCTTCATCAAACCGAATATCTGTTCCCAGAGAGATATCTCGTTCTGGACCAAGTGAGCCGATCCCCGGTGTCAAGTCTCCTCCTCGCGGTCCTGCAGCCTTACGTCCCCCAACCGGCCCAGCGGCGAACCGCACTCTATCAGCATCAGCCAACTCTACCCCTGCTCATGCCTCGAAACACCCTCCACCACATAGTTCCCAGCCCAATCGAGCGGAAATGCCGAGCCCGACACAGCCACCAGCTGGGCCGAGGGGATATGTACCACCCGCCAGAGGCGCATACTCCTCCCGAGGAAGGGGCGGAACTTGGAGTCAACCTACAGCCCGACATCTATCCAACTCTATCCCATCCCCGTCAACCCCCACCGGACCTTCCAATGTTCCTACTGGGCCACGATCGTCATCGAATGGACCAGCCTCATCAACTCCGACCCAGGCTCGACCGTTCAATCCACCTACAGGCCCGGCTGCTGGCCATGGCGGGGGACCACGCCAAACCCTTGCTCAGAGTTTGCTCGCTACAATGCCCCCGATCATCCCTGGTGGGAAATTGGACCCTTCTATGACACCTCTAATATTAGGAGTCTCACGCGACCTCGAACCACATTTCAAGAAGCTGAGGGACGAAGAAGAGAAGTATCGTGAGGAGCTCCGCATAAAACAAGAGAGAGTGCGAAAAAGTCTATACCATTGGGATCGTCTTGGGCGCGAAGCTAAAGCATGGGAGATGCGGAGTGATCTTAGTGAGAAGAGCATGAAAAACTTGGCTGGAGAGGGCATGGGTGGTGCAGCATTTTAGAAAGAACAGGGGGGGGCTCGATACGTCCTTTTTGAGCCTGTAAAACAAAACCCAGAAGACCTCGATAACTAGTCATGGCAGAGGTTATGTGAATGTATGATAATTTATTAGATCCAGACAGAGATACCCGCTACATTGCTTCATCCTGCATCATAGAGGGGGATTAATAGTGAACCTGTTATATACGCACATGCCTAATTGGTGGTATAATTGGGGAAATATTATCCTCTTGAGCAATTGTTTAAGCTACATGAATCTGCATATGTCTGTTTGTTTGTCTCTTTCTTTCATTGATTTTTTTTTATTTCTCTTTTTGCTTTTCCTTCTTATTGAGAGCTTCGTATCTGTGTCCTCGCACGCGTGGCCTGCCGTGGCCTACTTCAACCAGCTTGGGAGTTCGTGTACAGTAGATGTATGTTAGGGCACGATCATCATCAATCATTTCCATACAAAGACAGGGTCATCGACATCGCGGTCGCCAACCCACTCTTCGCCAGAGGACTCATCATCATCATCATTAAAGTCCTCCATCCCATATTGGATCTCTCTCACTTTCTGGTTGTCGAACAAGATACTGACGGTGTTGCACCTGCCTTGAACGAAGCCGATGTGATCACTGTGTGGCCTTTCATCACGCTCTTGGTCATTGTCTGAGTTAGAGGGGCTTTCATCTTCATCTTCATCCTCATCAGTGTCTGGTTCTCGATACATGGGCTTCTTGCGATTTTCTCGGAGACGGCCGGACATATCTGTCTCCCCACGGCTCAAATCAGAGCCATTGGATGCGATTCTGACACTTCGACGTGACGGGGAAATGGGGTCTCTCGACTTCATACTTGTCGTCTTTGTATCACTAGCCTGAGTGAACTGAACGTCGTTGGGTGGAAGCCACGGACGAAGGAAAACCTTCTCCAATTTCTCACGCCATTCTTGACGCAGAGTTGCTCGTCTCTGCCACGGTATGTTCAACATTGTTTTGATTGCCAAATGACGGAGGTTCATCAAGTTAGGTGCACTGTCAACCAATGAGTTCAGAAACATCTCAGCGGTCTCCACACCCCAGTTCCGGACATGTTCAATCTCGATGACACGGAGACTCGACGGCCAGAGAGGCACCTGTGTTAGCTGCAACACAGATTCATAGTTCGGGTCCGAATCATCTACTGATTCGTGATGGCGATAGTAGGATAGATTCATACGAAGCTCCTGGAGCTGAGGACATGTCTCGGCCAAGTCGGTCAGGAAAGCCAGATTTAAGGATTGGTTATGGAACAGCGTCAAAGTACGAAGATGATGACCATGCGTCTGCAAGAAGGAGGCAAGGTCCTCCGACCTCACCTCCCAGCAATTCACTAACTCAAGGTGAACAAGATCTTTCGGGAGCAAAGGTAAGAGGCGATGATTCATAACGGTGGCGGATTCAAAGGTCAGGGATTTGAGACATTTCAGTGCCGAAATCGCTTTGGCAATGGCTTCAATGTATGCACCGTCTTCCTGATACGTCTCGAAGTTCTTGGCCTCGTCATCCACTTTGACCTCGGCCTTATGAAGTGATGGGACTTGGAAGTTGATGAAACTGAGCTTAGTCAACTGTGCGAAAGACTCACGTTGGTGAACACGTAACAGGTCACCAACGTCTTGAACAAACCCCCCAAGAAGACGGCTGCTCCATTCCCAACTCTTGAGCATAATAGATGATTGACTGTCCACCTGATGAAGGCCGTCGTCGACCAACGGTGCATCTCGGTCAAGGGCTCGAAAGAGCTCCTCCGGATAATGCCAGCGAATCGTTTTATCTAATTCGCGATATGGCGGCTGATCAAGTGGCGAATAGATGATGAGTTCTTTGAGCTGTCTCAAGGGCCGCACCGCTTTATCGATCATTGCCAGTGGGAAGGATTCGATGTTGATGTACATGAATCGCACCTTGGCTCGGTAGTTGAACAAGCAGTCTTGTGGTAGTCTTTCCAGGAGGGAAATGAGTTTTTTTGCTTTGGCCGCAGATTTTATTGAGGGGCAACGATACAACGCTGTCAGGGCAGGCTCCGAAAAGGCCTTGCAGATGGTTGCAGCATGCAACAACCAGCCAGTTTCAGCGCCCCATCCCCCAGCATGCAAGAAAATATCGACCCAAGCAGTATAGGGGACTCGAGGGTCCCGCCAGTCTGGAATCCGCTCATTTGATATCTCCATATCCAACTGCGGGCTAATCTTGAGACGTTTGGGTGTTGTCGATAGCTGTCGATGGTTCGGGGAAGCCAGAGGCCGTTTAGCGCGTTGTCGGGCTGGAGATTCGGGATTTGGTCTTGCAAGGGCTCTCCTAGTCCTAGAGGATGTTGATGGGCGGGCTTGGGATGAGGAATCCTTTACTCTTGGACTTGGCTTGGATGCTCGAAGTTGGCGTTCAGAATTTGCAGCAGTCCGTGCTGAACGCCTTCGACCAATAGCGGAGGTGCTGCCATCAGCATCATCATAGTCGGTTATCGCATCGCTTGAGACATCGGCATCGGAATCGTGGGAAGAATCTGATTCATCAAACTCGTTTGGGTCGCTCGTCTCCTCTTCAAGGTATGCGCTTCTGGTAGGCCGGCTGCGACGAGGAAGATTGGTTCGAACGCCGGACGATATTGCGGTGGTGGCTCGATTGGTAGCACGAGTGCGAGCCATGATGAATGTGCGGGTCGTTGCGGTGAGTATGCTGTGGTGATGGATAGAGAGCCCGGCTTGACATTGTTTAGTCCTAAAGCTGAGTCGTTGCGCAGCATGCAAACGGACCTGTGAGGCAAGGCGCAAAGCCGCGTGAGCGGGCTTCACGATTTTTGAGTTTGCGCCAGCTTCAAGATGGACAGAAGTGGACCAAACTGCCCCAAGAAAAAAAAAACAAGGAAGGAGAGGGCAAGCAAATACAGAATGTGCGCACAGAGAAGAGCGCGGGAGATAAGAGGCTCCTCCACGGTGCAGAGTTGTACGAAGAAAAGTTTGATCAGTGCATCAGGTCGACCTCACCTCACCCTACCTCGACTTTAATGCCGGGTCCAAGTGACGTTGATGGAGCAGCAAGTGACAGGCAGCCGGTACCACGCACCAGGTACTTGCCTTACCTAATGTAGGGCGAGTTGCTTGGCCAGGAACCTCGCACGGAATAGTGGGCTGCGATCGCAGTCCACTCCACGCCCCGCCTTGCCGTGCATTGCAGGGGTAGCAGGGGTTCGTTCATCATGTTACCGCAGACAGACGCATCCAGTCGGTAGGTACTGTACCTCAGGCACGCAGAGTCGGTATGTAGGTTGATGTGAAGCTCTGTCCCTAATACGGCAGTCCCAAAACATGCATGGCGCGTAGCAGCTAGTTCTCACGCCCTGTCCACCAGCTTGCTTTACTGTAATTACCGTTCACCACTTCATGTATTGGGCCAGGCACGGTTCTGTAGAGTACCTTCAATTCAACATAGTACCCGACCTTAAGTGGTTAGGTACCTTACCTACCTGTGTAAGATATGCGCTAAGGTTCGCAGTGGGAACCACCGCCAGCAAGCAACAACGCGATTCCTCCAGTCTGTCAAAGGAAAGGAAAGAAGAGCAAAGGTCACACGGAGGTGCGCCACCGCCCGACTGGATGGCTTGCATGTGTTGTGTAACGGAGCGAGCCGACCTACCTTGCTGCCCGCGCACTGCCAGCAGCTGCCGCAAGGGGGCACCCGCCTGTGTAGACCGTTGGTTGTCCCAATGCAGAAGCAACCTGCATTGGCCAGTATGCAAGTCAAGTCGCATTCATCATGCGCTTGAGCAGCAGGGCAGGCCTGGCTGGACCTTTAATTTGAGGCCTGGGCTTGCATTCAGTTGCATCCATGTCGCATGGATGGCTGTTTTAGAAGGGAACAGCGCCTTAGTCATCACCAAGCACACCACTGAAGACTGCACACACGCTAACAGACGCGACTCGGCCGCCGCTAGGCTCAACTCAGCAGCAGCCCAGAGTGCGCAGCGCAACTCCTCTGACCAGCACGCATCCTCACAACAACGCCCTCTAAAACTTTGATCTATACCATCCCGCCCATCCATGCATGGTCCCGTCTGGTCGCCCTTTGACACCAGCTAGTGCCTGCTTTTTCTCCTCACGCTCTCTGCGACACCGGTTTCCCTTGTCCTGGCCTTGCACATCTCGGTGGTGATCAGCGCCCTGGGTTTTGGTTGGCCGTCCCGTCTCAATTCATCGTCGCGTGCTCAGCGCAGCACCACATCCACCCGTCCGCCCCTTCACCAGCCAGCCAGCCAGCCAGCCCTTCCCCCTCCTCCTCTCCCTCCTCCTCACCCATTGACCACTCGTTGGCCCGGGACTTCTGATCGCATTGGCATTCATACTCGCTATTTGGTCCGCCTCAAGAATGTTTTTTTGAGCCACCCAGAAGCGCTGCTCCCGTGTCTTGATTTGGAAACCAAGCATCAACAACACGCGCCTCGCTGCTACACGTGCTGCACCACCATTCACTCATTCATCCATTCTCTCAAGGCGCTGTGATTGCTTCACACCCAGGTCACACACAAGCCAACGAGGATTCATGCAGGCTGTCCTCCTGCTTGAGTCTCCATCCACTGCTTCGACAATGATCTCAGTATGAGTGCACGCTATAGCGATTTCATCAACGGTATATATCAACAAGGGCAACAAAGGGGGGCCAGACGCCTTGTTCATCCCTCAACACATATAGACTCATCCACGCTCACACCACCCACCCACCCTCTCACCCACTGACTCATTCATACACGCGTCTATCCGATAGGCCTCGGATCTTTTACCTTGTTTCATTATTCTCCTGTTCAAAATGACCCCGGAAAGTCACCGGAGTCTCCCCTTTTTGAAGCGAAACTTCGCCCGCGCACTTCACAGCCTGACCAGCACTTTTGGGAGCCCTCAGGAAAATGGGAGCGCGAGGGATATTCATGATGGTGAATCTCCGCGTAAGCGCCGGCGGCTGTCCTCACCCAGCCTTGCCACCATTGATCATCTCCTCGCTGACCCCCGGGATTCCGAGCACGTGCCGGACCTTCGCATCGAGGTCCTCAAGTGCTGCCATGTCAGTTCGAAAATGGACAAATCCGGCTTCGCTTCTGTGGTGTCCTCCAGCATGAACACCAAGGCAATCTGCAGAATAACCATATCTGACGTCTCCTACGGTCGCTCTAGGGTTCTTCATGCTGAAGGCCAGCCATGCGAGGTTGTGACCTTCCAGAATTCGACAAGTCCTCACCAAGTTCTACGGATTCATCTCCCCCGTCCCTTCTATGTGTCACGCAACAGTCTGCTCGTGCACAATGATTCTGCCATTGGCTTGTCCGATGCGTACAGGATCTCTGTTGAGCTGGAGGCTGCAGATGCCACGGCCTGGCCGCCGCTCGAAGGGCAGGATCTCGGCATCCCCGCCCACCTACTCGGCTCCTCCATACCCGGCCAATGGGTGTTTAACAGTCAATTTGACCAGCTTTTCGGCCGCCTCAAGTCGCGCGTCGATGTTCAGGCAGGCTTTGCTGTAGATGCGCCCGCTCATGAAACCGACTATCAAATGGACATTGATCTTCGCTGGACCACGGGCTTGAAATCAACCAAGGGGCTGAACAGTGACCCGAAGTGTTTAATTACCACCTCATTCGATCCTGAGATCCAACCCTTACTCAACGGCCAACTGAACCACTCCTCTCCCGAGTCAACCATCCACCTCCGAGACTCACTTTTGTTCGAGCATGAAGATGATGACAATGAAGGAACAGGGCCCTCCCGCACATTGAGGCATCGCGGGCCAGATAAAAATTACAACTTAAAGGCACTTAGCGACAAAGCCCATGGCACTCTAAGAAAGAGACGTATGAAGGAGGCATCCAAATCCTGGGGTCTCAGCCAGATTCGCTATCTCCTACCCCCGGATCAACCTCTATGCCTTGATGGCTTCCGATGTATTTCATGCGGCATGCTTCATCGGTCTCTCAATCTACTGCATATTCATCTCCAATCTCACCACCCAGATCACGAATACAAACTAGAAACAACGAGTCAAGGGCCGCAGTTTCTTGTTTCATTCCGCACCACTCCAGCTCCCGTGGCGTCTAAAGACATGCAGCTGGGCCCTGCGATCAAGCCGTTCCATCTTGAAACATTTGTCCGCAATGATCACTCGTGGCTCACCTCCCGTCTGGGGTCGGAGAGCAAAGATGACTTTTTCGCGTCAACAGATAGTACTCTTGTTCCTGACTCATCCGATGTGCCGATTACTAAACCCAGAAACCGTACCAAGACGTTGCCCATCGTTGCTGCTGCTATCGAGCCGACTCCCAGAAGAAAAGTCGTGATACCAAATATAGGGCAGGAGTTCTATCACCCTGTGAGTAAGCAGGTCCTGAAGCCTGGCGACGAGGTACTTCCTCCTCAAGCTGAAGAGAGATGGTTTCATCATAAGCACCGGGAAGGACTCAATGAGAATCAAGGTCTCGCTTCCACCCAGCTGGAATACATCAAGGAATTTGACAGTGTGATGCGAGAATATCCGATCGGCGCAAAGGCATATTTCCCTCGCGCATGGCTAGACTTTGTGCAAAGAAAGGTTGGCTGGCTGCTGGACGCAAAGCACCGGATGCTTGAGTTTTCGATGCATTGGAGTTACCTTCTCGCAACTGATCTGGTTACGGACGGGCATATCAAGGAGGCCATGGAGTTTATCAAGGCCGAGAGAGAAAAGAGGCGCCGCTCATTATCGGCAGACACTCAGGAGGCAAGTGATCAGATTCGCGTGGCTCCGGCTGCTTCTGATCCACCCCAAAATCTGATCTCGACCCGCAAAAGCGCAAGAGGCTGCGGTTCTTGTGAACTACCAGTGTTGGGAAAGCTCGTAGTATGCTCAAACAAGGCATGTATCACCCTGCTAGAAGTAGCACTTTATGCCCCCGTTTCCCCGTTTCTTGTCTAACTCGAGGATTGTAGAAATGCTCACGACGCTTATATCATTCAGAGTGCGTCAAAAACTACCGCGAGGCACTCGCAAAGCCGTCTTGGTTTTGTCCAAGGTGCAGCTCTGCGGATGTACCCCTCTAGAAGAGGGCTCCTGTAGGCCGCCCTTCCCGAGGCCGGCTGGAGATTCCTGTCGGGAGTGGGCCAGCCACATTTGGCCGTACTCGGAGAAATAGTCTTTCTCCAAGTAACAACAGATTGAAGAGAGGCTCTTCGGCAGCTGTATCTAAAGAACTTAAAACAGCTCGTCTCAATCGTGCACGGTGAGGGGGGCTAGAGGGCCAGAAAGAGCAACTGTAACAAATACTCGGAGAGTGGAAGGCTTGGGGGGGGCTTTGCCACCCTCCTCCAAGTCATACACGTATTATATATTGACGACCCAAGCAGCGATTGTTTGCGAATGTGCCTTCACAGACAAGCATTTATCGGGTGGGATGTAGATAGCGATCCATCACAAGTCCATTTTTTTTTTCTTCTCTACACAAGATCAGAAAGAGTGACAGTCGCGAAACCACTCAAGTTCTTCCCAGGTTATGCATATTTACGTAATTCCTAAAACCAAGGCAACGCGAGTGCTTCGGTTATTAGGAGAATAGAAGAAATATTGGAGATCGACGGGGAACTATCAAGAACACGGATAATATTAAATTCATAGTAAAGACTACTTCCCCTTGATACATTAATTATCCTTGGAACGCCGGCCAATAACCTCGAATGCTACGGACTCTGCCTTAATCTGAGACCTGCCGAAAAGAACAGCATAAAAATCTAGGAAACTTGCTATCTGTACCTGCTCTCTCTCTGCTTCTCCTTGCGCTCGTTCTCTGTTCTCTGCCTCTTCCGGCTCTCCTCTGCGATCATCTGGGTGAGGTCATCTTCGTGGGCCCATTTCGCACCAATCCCCTCCTGCCTCTGCCCTTCCTCATACCTACGCGCCATATCTTCCCGACTCATTGCTCCCAATGATTCAGGATCAAGGGCGACATCAATGTCACCAGGTTTCTTGCGCTTCCGCCCGTCATTGCCCTCAGCGCCGAGCACCGCAGGCTTATTTGCAGACGAGAGGTCGTAACCATGGCCTGAACCGAAGAAACCACCAGACTGGACTTGGCGCTCCGGTAGCACGGTATAGGCAGAGCGGGGACCTGAAGACTCTTCTGTCTCGTAACCTCGTCGCTCTTTGCGCAGATCCAGTTCTCCTGCAATCGATGTTTCCATTCCATGGCTCGGATACTCAGGATGTATATTGCTGGCGTAGCCGCTCGGGGTCTCCAACCCACTTTGAGTCTCTAAGCCACTGGCGGACGGCTCGTCATCCTCCTCCTCCTCCTCGGATTCTTCATCCTCATCGTCATCCTCCTCCTCAGATTCTTCCTCGCGTGGCTGCAACTCACCCCACAGATTACGCTCAACCGGTTCTCCCAACGGCGGCTGGGGTGCCTGCTGCTGGAGCTGCTGCTGCTGCTGTTGCTGTTGCTGCTGCGGCACGCCATTCTGAGCCGCCAACCCGAATACATCGCCACCATACAGTGGTCTATTGTACTCGTCCACAGGGGGCTTGCCCCAACCTCCAGGATGGAATCCCCAAGAACCACCTGGGGGAGGTGGGGCGTTGAGACCAGGGATTTTCAAAGTCGGGTATGATGGCGGATTGCCGATTCTTTGTTGGTTGATCAGCCAAGGAGGTGGCGCGCCGGGAGGCATACCTAAAGCCTCTTTTGTCGCCTCGCTCAATTCGCCTGGGCGGAAGTGTTGGTAATCTACTTCACTTTCTTTTCCCTCGTAATAGACCTCTCCAAATCTAGTCAACTCTGGTTTTGTTTGAAATCGGAAAAAGGCGTCGTAGAGTTTTTGGTAATCAATGTCCAATTTTCCCATTTTCGGGGCGACGCGTTCTCGTTGTTTCTGTTTGAGAGATTGCTCTGCCTGCTTCTCCAGTACGGCATCGCGCATCTCTGTGATGCCAGTCTCGGCAATAAAAGTAGGTAATCGAAACGCTGCCTTCTCAATACCACGTTTGGAAGACAGGTATTCTCGCTTAAGAGACCAGTGGGCAGGAACGGGGACCACGTTGCGCTGTGCTTTGATCTGTACCAGAAGACGAGGGTCAGATGAAGATATGTCCTGCCACTCAACAACCTCCGGGATATGAACAAGGGCCTTCAGCTCAGCAACAGATAGCTTGTTGAGCTGCTTTCTCTTTTTCTTGGACAGTTTTGGCTGCCCTTCATTCGCGCCATCTTCATCCGGAATATCATCATCATCGTTGAAGAAGACACTACCTTGATTTCCAGCGTTTGCCTCTCTTGCAATTTCATTTTCCTCCGTATCGGCGCCGAATTTGCTGAAGACGTCTTTGTACATGGCGAAAGCCGGGTCGTCATCGAATTCGTCGTCAACCAGGCCATCAGCTGGTACCTGGGTTTTTGTGACTCCTCCGTCCTTAACACTAAGAGGCTCAGACTTGTTACTCGGTTCATCGGCAGTCGAACCCTGTTCCGGCTCGGTGCTCTGCTCAGGCTGCTGTCGTGACGGGTCAGCAAAATCCAAAACATGGAGATACTCGGTGTGAACCTTTTGATCCTCGGGCTTTGATTTCTTCTGCTCTTTCTTCTTCGCCCTCCTCATCTGATTCTTGGTCATCTTTGTGGCCGCCATGATGAACTAGAGCTGCCGGACCAGTGCTTGGAAAACGAGGCTGGGTTGGAGGCTTGGGTGAAGAGTTGGAAAAGTGCGTAGAAGCCAATTAGACCTATGACCTTTCGTTTCGGATCTCTCATTCCGCTGCAGCAGGCGGTTCGCGATGGTCGTTTGCGCTGCACAACCAGGAAATGGGTGCTCCGGAAGGAATTTGATGCAGAGACTCTCTGTCGCATTACCACACTTTAGCTCGACGCAGGTCGCGCGGACCTGCAAATTTCACGATTGCCAAAAGGTGGAGTCAAGCGCGTGCCCGCGTCTGTCGGCAGAAATTCGGCAGGTGCGGTACGCGCAAGGTACTTGGCTGCACCCAAGCCCCTGAGATGGCCCGAGATGATAAGGAGGTGATCGATTCGCGGGTACTTGGCCAGCACCCCATGGCGCTGGGAAATAGAGCAAGGGTACCACCACCAAAGCGAGACCTAGACAGAGCAGAGCCACCACCAATCAATCCTCTCCCAAAAGAAACGGTGCACCGTGCTGACTACTCCCGACCCATTAATGTTTCGCATATCTTCAACCAAGCGATTAATTACTGACCACCACCAGTCTGAGGCCATCGCCGTCCTTGTCACAACATCATCTTCTCAACCCGCCCAGTTTGGTCCGAGCCTCTTGATGCCGCACACAATGACAGGCCATCATCTCAAATAAGCAGGGCTCCTGGAATTGCTATTTCTCCCTGTCGATCGACCGATTGCGCACGCTATTTCGAACAGATCCCCTTTAGTCGCTCGTCATCCAGACGGGCGCGTCCATTCGCTTCGCTTCCACCTCCCCCACCACCAGACCTCGCACATTGCGAGATTCATCTGCTCCAGATATCCTCGGTCGTATTCTAGAACCCCGCCCTTCGACCGCAATTAGAATCCTTGTCCATCCTTGTCCAAGATGGAGAAGTTCCCAGACCATATCGATGCACCTCTTATGGCCAGCAACCCAGCACCACCACCTGGAAGCGTTCCCGACACCAACAGCAGCACAATACAACATGCCCCCCCTGGTCGCTGGCTGTCAGTCCCTCGCAAAGAAAACGGCGGCGCGAGATGGGGCTCGCCAAATGGCAGCGCAGGGCGCCACAGTCGGCAAAAGAGCTTAACAGATGCCTTCCGAACGATACGCTCGAGAAACGGCAGCATCAGCCAGAATGCACATGAACTTGCTGGTGCACTGCGGGCACCACTTTCCCCCAAGCTCGTGGTGAGTTTGACCCTCCCACCTCCCGTGTCTTCAACGCTCTACTTGCAACACATTTCACAAGCATTGGGAGGCTCCATCCGTGTTCCAAGAGAGTCATTTTAGGCCAGGTAGCTAATTTCTCTCTACCTTGATTAGGTTCTGTGCCTGTTATGGTATTTCTCATCGGCCCTTACCAATACCTCGTCAAAGTCAATTCTTAATGTCTTCAACATGCCTGCCACTTTGACGCTTGTCCAGTTCGCCTTCGTCTCGTCCCTCTGCATGTTCTTCGCAAAGCTGGCTACCATCTTTCCCGTCCTCCGAACCAAGATCGCTTCCTTGAAGCATCCCATCCGTGCTCCGACAAAGGAAGTTCTTCTCACCACCCTCCCTCTCGCCGCATTCCAGATTGGGGGCCATCTACTTAGCTCCACGGCGACTTCAAAAATTCCCGTTTCTCTTGTTCATACCATCAAGGGACTATCGCCGCTATTCACGGTTCTCGCGTACAGGTTTATATACGATATTCGATACCCTCAAGCGACTTATCTATCTTTAATTCCTCTTACTGCAGGCGTCATGTTAGCCTGTTCAGGGAAGCACGGTTTCGGGGGACAGTTTATCGGGATCATCGAAGCCCTATTCGCCACCGTCATTTTTGTCACACAAAATATCTTCTCCAAGAAACTTTTCAACGAAGCAGCAAGGGCCGAAGCCGAGGGCCTGGGCTCTCAACCAAAGAAGCTCGATAAACTCAACCTGCTCTGCTATTCCTCTGGCATGGCGTTTCTACTTACCCTCCCAATCTGGTTCTGGAGTGAAGGAATTGGGCTGATTCGGGACTTTCTTCATGATGGCTCCCTGGATTTAAAGGAAAGCCCCTCCTCGATGGACCACGGCCGACTCACTCTGGAGTTCATTTTCAATGGAATATTCCATTTTGGACAGAACATCATGGCCTTTGTGCTTCTCTCCATGGTCTCGCCTGTCACATATTCGGTTGCGAGTCTCCTCAAGCGCGTGTTTGTCATAGTAATGGCGATATTGTGGTTTCGAAATCCTACGACACCGATCCAGGCTGTCGGCATCGGGCTGACCTTCATCGGACTATACCTCTACGATCGTACGAGTGAAAGCAACAAGGCAGATCGGAAAGTTCGCATGATGGCTGAAACGAAAGCAACTTCTCCACTCCTCCCACTCAACAGTACTCAAATTCGCCCGGGAAGCCGTCACGGCACCCCATCTGCAGGCACCAGTGCTCACCCCTATAATGACGGGTACTTTGGGTCTCTATCCGGTGCGGAAGATTCGAAGAAGAACGACGAAACCTCAAGTCGAGGCCGAGCTCGTGGTCAAAGCAATGCCGGGTGGCTCCCACCAGGCACCAAGCAAGAGGAGACTTGGAAAATGGGTACAAGAGCTGTCGGTGTCTCGTAACGAAACCCAGACGGTCGGCGTACTGACTTGTACAACCCTTCAATTCTGTCATCATATTACTTTATTTCGATTTTTCACTTCCTCTTTTTCAAAGTCTTCATTCGCCAATCGAAGACACATACAAGGCTTGAAAACATGATACATTAGACTGTGCGGTTGATCTCGGGATTGTTCCACGGCTCACTGACATAAACGTGCATTTGAAGGTTGGATATTGGCGTTAATAGATGAACTAGGAAAGCCATTGATCGTGACGAGGAAACGGCCCATGATTGTTTGAATTCGGAGTTTTCCAGTGGAGGAACTTGGGTAGGAGGAGCATTATACAATATATATGATTTACTTGTATCTGTTTATACATGTTATGTGCTGTCAACATGTCCTGAAGCATACCGCCAACCAGTCGTAGGGAACCTATGTGCATATATGTGTCCAATTGCGCTCGCCGACCTGATGAGTTCGCGACCTTGGTCAGTCAATAAGCCACTCTTCCACCTCGACCCCTATACTACGACCTACGCCTCGTACTACATCCCATCCAACATTGATCCGCCATTTCCCCCCCCTATCCATTACATCACCTCCAGTCCCAACGCGATGCAGCAGCCTCAGGCTTGTGAGGGTAGAGAGTGCCATTCCCACATCACCATCCAAACCTCCTTTCCCCAGGGTGAGATGATCGATCCATTCCAATCGGACAGCCGCGAAGATAGCGAGCATACGTTCGAGCACAAATACATGGGCTCCTAGAAGTTTACGTGCTATCTTGCGGTGTTTGGACGAAGATCCATTGGCTCGACGATTCCTGCGGCCCAGTGAATGATGCGTAGAAAAAAGGGATTGGTCGTGCCGGGTAGCATTGTGTGACGCCAGGTAGGCGCAAAGAAGAAGAATGCGGGCCGTCTTGGGCAGGAGGGCAGGGAGATCAGCTCCAACCTTGCCCGTGATGGGGCCTTGCCCAGGTCGTCTCGACACGATGCTAGGGTTGAGAACACTCTCGTCCTGAAAATGGGTTCTTCCTGCGACGAGCAATTTCGAAAACTCTGCGGGCTTATGGAGACCCTTTTCCACGGGGTCGACGAATCGGGGCCAGAGGATTTCACAGGCTCGTCGGAAGGCTGGCAATGATCGAGCGGCAGACCGAACAAGAGCGTCATAGACAGCGGCACAGAATCGAGGCCACAGATCGGCGATTTCTTGTGAAGTGACGTTGGCAACCGGGAGTTGCGGTGGTGTGAGCGAGAGGATACGGATGAGTTCTGTCTTCTCGTAGGGCGGAAAAAGGAGGCTTGGGGATGAAGGGGCGCGAAGGTGATCAGCGCGAGGTCCAGTCATGATGAAGACTACTGTGAGGCAGGGAATCTACGACAAGTCCTGTAAGTAGACGCCAACAACTTCGGATGGAAGGGAGGCTCACAATTTCGGATAACCTTGCCATGGCAGGTATTAGGGTAGGAGGCGCATCTCGGGCTCTATCAAGGGCATCGAGAACCAGAACGAACCGAAAATCAGTGTCCTTGGTTTCATACTTGAGAAACTGGCACAACTCGACATCCAATTGAGCCAATGTCTCGCACCGGGTGCGCTGTCTGTTGCTGGAAGCATCGAGGGATTCGGATACGGCAGACACGATTGACTCGAATAGGTGCCTGGCAGTGATGCATTGGTCGGCGTGGACGACGCAATATCGGAGAGTTGACACATGTCGGGCAATATTTCGAAGAAGTGAGGTTATCACGGCGGTTTTTCCGGTCGCTTCGACGCCGTGCACAGTAAGATTCCGGCAGGGGGCCGCAGAAGGCTACATGTAAGTTAGTCAATGCAGTCGAAGGAGGAGCTTCCGAGGGTATCTCACAGTAAGAAGTGTGGCTAGTGATCGTATCTGCCGTTCTCGGCAAGGAAACTTCTGAAGAATAGGTCCCAGAATCAGCTCATCCGGAAGCTGGTAGAGGGACGGGGTTGCCATGGTGCTGGTGGAATTCATTGCGTTGCGAATGTCGTAAGTCGCGGATGTTCAGACGCGTCGAGTTGGAAATTGTAGGCAAGGTCACTCTTATCTTATCGCTATGTGACTGCCACATACAAACGATGACATAAAACACAGCACCAAGGCCACCGACGGTGATTTTCAACGTAATCAAACCCAGTCTACCAAACAAGTGATAAATTACTAAGACTATAGCTATAGTACTTTGTTGTTTTCTGATTGTTGTGATTATTATTGCCAACCAAGGAATCACACCGAACCATACTTCAATTACTATGACAGACGGAGACCCCAGTACATACTGTATCCTACCCTAGAGCGGTCTCTGTCCACCAACGCCCAATTTCCTCTTAGCCATCAATGGATGTGAAGAAGTGTGATGCTTGAAATGGGGATTTATCAAGCATTCGCAACCTATACGGAACCTTTCCCTATACCAAATCTAGAGAAGCTGCCTTGGCAGTAAACGAGAGATGATACCCAACGGCAAGCCTACCTATGTCTACCCCCTATACCTACATCATGCCTGACACACGATGAGAGCCGCAATGAATACTTACCATAGCCACAGCAATACTAGGATGGGTAACTACCTGACTTAAGAGCTGTAGAATTTCGCGTTGCATGATCGACTGGCGTATGGGCTTGTGGTTGCTCATTTTGCGTAACAACATGGTTGCAGCCATCGGGCGATATTATGCCCAGCTTGAGTCAGGCTAAGCACGCTCGTTCAAGGTCACCTAAGAGCTGATCGTATCCCTACTTAGGCCTGGCCGGTTTCTTGATATTTTTTGTTATGTTCTATTAGACCTTGTCGTATGCTCCCTTTTGTGAAGCATCTTGACATAATCGAGGTCTAGCACTTACACGACAAAGTTCCATTCAAGAATTATCAAGCTGCTGCCCATAGACCTCTTCGACAATAATGTTGGATTGAACATATTCGTATACCCAAAGCCCAGCTAATATACCCAAGGAGGATAAAATCAAACAAAATTAAAAAAATAGAACCAGTCGTTACAGGAGATTGCGCAACAAATTCTGTCAAGTCCTCCATTTAATAACCAGGGCCCCTGTATGTTTGCCTTGGTTTTCACACATGGTGGTCTCCAACTAAGCCCCTCCGTAAAATGGCATAGTAGCCTAGAACAAGCAGATACAGAAGTTACGGGATCTCAAGTTCGGAGTTATAATAGTAGCTTGCTTGAAACACATGTAAAGACCACCATATCTCCGAAGATTGAATGAGCGTATTACAGAATGATGTTTCGGCCTCAATATTTTATACTACCGGTATATGATCGAGTAGAGCAATACAAATACGGCTTGATGAGATTGTTGTGGGGGCATGCACGGCATTGTTGAGAGTGACTCGGAGACGTATGCATCAGAACTTCGCTAAGTTGAGGTAACGGACGTAACCGAATTTGCTCGTGAATTATCTAGCTCTATGTTTAATCGATGAAAAGAACTCAAATGGTGGCGGGGCTGCGTTGAAGAATGAAGGTGACGGAAGAAGTCTGAAGCCCAACTGATAACCAGGCCAGCCAAAGCCACAAACCAGAGCTTGATACAAGTGTGTTGTCGTACATGAAAGGATGTAATCCCCTAACAGCGGTGCACGACGTTACAAGGTCCATGTATTTTTGGAAAATATTTACATTCCGGACGCATCTTCAGAAGTAATTTGCTAAATCCCTCCGAGGAGAAGCAACATAGCCAGCCGGAATTTTAGTTCTAGTTATTCTCTACAATTACAGCTTACACCTATAGATATTATCAAGAAGCTGAAGTAGAACATGATGTCCTCCTTGCATTGGTCGTACCATCTGGGATTGGGGTTCTGGTGCCATCTAACACAGTTCCCCAGCCTTGAATGTATCCATGTTGGTAGATATGTATAAGACTATGGCAAGAGCAATCCATGCCACAAAAGGAGTGTTAGATTGTCTTTGAGACTAATAGAATGATGGTTTACGAAGAAGAAGCCACCATCACTGCATCGTAGCGTGGCATCAAGGTCCTGAAGTTCCAGCGAATGAAGCAGAGCTGACTTAGGAGAGTCCGGGTAGTCTTTTTAGAGAGCTGGCTATTCTGGAAACGAATACCAGCTAGTCAAATATGGCAAATGGTCTTATGAACCAAAGGTGAGAAATATAGCCTTTTTTCGAGATTACTTGGCATTGTCATAATTTATGATTCACACTTACAATAATTGGAAAGAGTGGCATCTTTGCCAGTGGTAATATACCCCGCGAACACTAAGAGAGATTCCGTCCATACGCAATATACAAGTCCCCCCTTTCAGTAAAGATCGAATAGCCTATCGAAGGTGGGAATGGGTGCCCATCATTTCCCCCAGCGCTATTTCTGGCACCAGATTGGAGGTATTTGGACTACCGGTCTCCTTCAGGTCACAGCTCACTGCCCTCTCAATGGACGAATGGTCACTTGCGTATCAGGGCAACCCAGTTCGCTAAGCTACCAAGAGAAGCTTCTCAACTAATTCTATCTACTGTTTGCAGGCTACTTTCGGTGGCCTGGCCTTGACTGTGCCGCGCTCGTCGCCCTCCACCTGGGACTTCGTGGTGGTCGATTTGGCTCCTTTCCTGCATTCCTTCTTGGCCCATTCGTCGCCCCTATGAATGGCCCAGATCAGGCCCATTGCCGAGACTACTAAGAGACCAGAGGAGATCGTCGAGAACCACCCAACCCCGATGGCCTGAACAATCGGTAGAACCACTGCCGTCGACAGGCATCCTGCTAGGTACCGCACAAAGAAGTTGGCCGCCGTAACCTCGGCGCTTTTGTCTGGCATCACATCTAGGCAGTACGTGTTTAGCGACGGGAAGCAGAATAACTGTCCTACACCCTGGATGAACATCATGACCACTGGCACAGCGATGCCCCCGGCCTGTTTCTCTACTGTCCACCCATATACTAGAATGCAGGCCGGGATCAAACCACCGAGGAATGGCAGCGAAGACCGCAATCGATCCTCCGCGACCCTTGACCCTCGTTTCTGGATCCAGCGCTTGACAGTCCAATCTGCCCAACGACCTCCCATAAATGTTCCGACGATGTAACCAACACCAGGAGCTAGGTAGAAGAGACCTGCTAGTAGAGGAGTCTCAAGATGGAAACGTGGATTGAGGACATAGCGGATCGGAGTTAGTAAGCCGTACATATTCCAGACGAGTGTCGAGCTTGCACCTGCGACCAGGCAGAGATTCAAATGTTTGAACCATCGAAGTACACGGATCGGGTTGATCATGTGCAGAAGAGCCCTGGTCTTCTCACGTCTTGAGTAGCCCTTTAGATCGTTGATCCGTTTGTGATGGATTGTCTCGGGGACAAGGAAGAAGACTCCCAAAAACCCCACGCCAGCCAAGGCCGTTTGCACCCAAAATATGGTTCTCCATGAAGAGTATGTGACAATGATACCGCCCAGAAAGGGCCCAAAAGCTGGTCCGAAAAGGGTACCCGACATGAACCAACCTATCGCGGTTCCGCGCTCTATGGGGGGGTAAATGTCTCTATTGTTTCGTGAGCTCCGGATCCCCAACAGTATCAATGGGAGGAATTCCAGCGGCCCCGCCATTTCTCTGAGTCAAGAAGTGGGATTAGTTGCTTACCCCAAGCAGGCTGCGCCGATAAGGATGAAGGCTGTTCCTTCAAAGGCGGATATGGCACGGAAGACAAAAAACAAAGCTATATTCGGAGCCAATGCTGTTCCGAGGCTGAGCAAGAAGAAGGCAACGGCAGTGATTAAGGTGATCTAGACAGGGTTAGTCTCCATCACGGCAGTCATGTCTCGTAGTGTAGCCGGGTAGCAGGCAGTGATAACTCACGATTCGTCTACCAAAGACTTGGCTCATCGGGCCCCATACAACAGGTGAGAGACCCATGAAGACCATGTAACCAGCATTGCTGATATTAATTATGGAACCTGTTGTATTGTATTCCCGGGCGACTTCCGGAGTTGCTGCTAGCACACTTGTGCTTGAAATGGGTGACAGGAAGGCACAAAATGACATCACAGCCAAGATGACAATCTTCTTCTTCCCAGACAGCCGGTCATAGACTTCGTCACCCACCTCCCGATACGGGTGGTCGTACTCTGTCTCGGCATGAGCTTCGAGTGCTTCTGGGCCTGACATACGAGAGGTCGTCCGGTACATGTTGTCTGCTGGGGCCGGTCTGATGGATTCTACCTCAATCGACGACTGGCGCAAGCTGTTCTGGGAGTTTCGCTGTGCCAACGACATTTCGTGTTGGGGCTGCGTTGGTTGTGCCATGACTTATTACGCACTGATTTTCAGCGGACACTCTCGTGTGGTTCCGGGTGGGTAAATACAGCAGTAGTTTCCGGACACATACGACTTCTCGTTGCCGGTAAAAGTAGCGGAGCGAATGGGTTCCCTTTCAGAGCTTTGAAGAAAGAGAGCATCAGGAGAGGACGTCCTGGAATGAAAGATAAGACCATCAATTGATACGGATGCGAGAGGCTAGAAAGAAATATCCCATCTACTATAGAGAAGAGACCAATGGCAGTGGTGGTAGGTCTACAAACAGCCTGAGGAAGAGCCAGCCGGCCCAGAACAGATGGACGTAGGCCAAGGCCCGTCTTCGCCTTTTATCAACCACGGCTGACTCCATACCCCGAGAATCGGTCCTGTCTGTCTCCACTGTCTGACCTCTTTAGGGAACCGGGAGGCTATCATACTACATGCCGCCGCCTTTGACCCGGGTTATGCCCGTAGAGTCATGGCTAGGAGACCTCTTTGGTTGTGGCGTCGCCAAAGCTATGCTGGGTGCTGCTGCGATAATAGTTGACCAGCCAAATTCCAAAGAGGAAGGCCCTCATATTTGATATGAATGAGCATTGAAATGTTGTGGGATTCCACTAGGAGAAGACGATGATAATACGAGCCAGCAAACCTGTGCAACAGGCGTGTTGACCAGCTGGATCGGTCAGGGAGTGGAGGCATTAGCGGGAGCCGATTTCCGACACCGTCCCGATTTCCCCGCGATATCGCGTCGGATATCCGCCGACGAACAGGGGTATGAAGGACGATGTCGGCGGAAGGATATCCAAATGTGAAAATTTGAGAGATACGACGGATATTAGACGAGAACGAGCTCAACAATCAAGAGTATAGTGACATGCTCCGTCAACTTGAACCATCTTAATCCTGTGCCAACCGGGCATCAAAGTACCCAGCACTCGCATAAGCTCGGCATCGAGATGAGATGTCTGGCTTTTCCTCGTCAAAGCTTCCCTTAAGCCGTATAGAGCGACCACAACTAGCAGGGTATTTACATGCTGCTGCTCACCAGTTTTCAGACCTGATGAACTCTCGTGATATCACTATTAACTGTATCAGTCAAAACTAACCGTATTGTGATACAGCAGATAAAGTGCAAACTAAGAGCGCTCTTTCTATTATCACTATGCGGTTTGGAGAAAGGCCTGCTCATGAAGAAAACCATCAAAGTGACTTTGTCGACGTTCCGCCATGATTTTGCCGACAAAGATTGGCTAAAGGGTTGCATAAAGAACCAGTGGAGCCGTAAACCATAGTTTTATCGCTATGTAACTTTTCAAATGATTCACATTATTCAAATCGCTCATACGGCTCATGATACTAAGTAGATCTACTGTGTGATTTTTTTTTGGCGATCTCGCCTGAATAAGTTATTTAATTTCCTTTTCAATCTATTCATTACCAAGGACGGTCTTCTTACGTTGGACGATACGAAGAGCCCAGCATTTCTTTTTATAATGTCTTTCTACATAAAAAGACGAAGGATGACTAGCGAGTATCACTCTTTTTGGGGATCTGAGTTGTTACATTATATCAGTAATATGTGAGTCTATATACGAAAGATAAAGCAATTTGGGAGAGGCAAATTTAGTGATATTTGACCTGGAAAATGCTCTTCATGCTCATTGACGGTGCACCGTAGGCCTTCTAATAGCCTCTAACAGATGGCTAAAAGCTAGAGAAAGTTTAACTGAAAATTATTGATGGGCTTAGCTCTATGCAAATAAATTGTTTTGAAGGAAACGGCAGGTGCATAATCTTCATGCAATGCAGTTATCTGAATCGTGTGGACGGCAAGGACGGGTTTGTGTTGTGAACTCAGAATCATTGAGCTTAGACTCCTGACTCTTCCATGTGGACATAATAAGTAGAATCACTTACTTTTGGAGGCAACCACAGCGCTGGAAGGCTAACTGACACAGCATCCTCGGCTATGGCCAGTTATTGATTGCATGCGTGATGGATGCTGGTGCTGGCATCATTGCCCCCCAAGTCGACACTGCAGTGCAAATTCATGTTGTCATCTCAGCCACTAAATTTGGAGCCAAGACCAATGGCACTCGCTCAGCGCCAACGTTCCGCCTGATACCCAGTATCAGTGAGGGATGATGCTAGGTGATGACCTGCACCAGTCTCTGAACAATCAGGCAGCCGTCATGGTCCAAATCGAGAGTCTGGCAGGCATTGAAATCCTTGATGACTTTCTCACCGAGTGCCCTGATGTCGACATGGCCTTCCTCGGTGCTCTCGATGCCCGTGTTTGTATGAGCCTACCCGCCAACGCCGGCATGGATTGCTGTTGCTGCACTGGACAAGTTCAAGGCTACTATGGAAAAGCACAACAAGCCCCTAGCCGTCTTCAAATTTGGAGAAGAAAAAAACATCAAGAAGCTGGACGCCCTGGAGGCCGGGTATTCAATGCTTATTTTCGATGCGAATGTCGCCGCCATCGCTGATCTGTACCATAGTTTTGCGGTGGTCAAGAAGCTCGCTGCGAAGACCTAGATATGTTCGGATTCATGCCCTTAAATTGTTCCATAAGTAGTATCCGAATTTTTGCTAGAGCTCAATAAAATAGCTAGATATGTGGAAATTACCGGATTTGTAGAGGAGAATGCTGAGGTTGCTATTTACGGTTGCCGGATTATGAGCGTCCATATCTTCAAGTTCATTCGACTTATATCAGGACTTGGGAAGCCCCTATGATCATCTAACACGCAATTTTGGAATAGAATCCCATGATTCATTTATACTATAACAATCATAAACTCTGCAATCTCATACGTTGAAAGCGTGCCGATATGGCCTTTGTATATAAAAACAGATCTAGCAAGAATGCTACATCCAGGTCTTTTTTGTATAAATTTTTCAGTCAGGAGGAGCAACCACTTTCTACCTAGCCTCTCTATCTCTATCCTCTGTTGTAACGAGCCGTAACTATAAACCGAGCCTTTGCGATTGAACAAGGGTCTTCGGCTTCTATAACTGGTGTTCAGTCCACGGTATCCCTCGTCTCAACTACCGTAGACTCCTATGTTGAGGGTTCAAATGGTTATATCTAGACGATTCTACTATGTAACCAGCCATCACTCAATGAATACTTAGAGATCATCCCTATCAAAGGAAACCATTCAGGGGATGGGAGAACGTGATTCCTGACTAGCGTCGTCGTGGCATTAGATGATGTTGAACATTAGTCGATATATGTTTAACCAAGTCGTAGCTTGTATCCCTAGCCGGCGATTGATCCGCAAAAGATCCATTGCCGCCTAGACTTCACAGGGGTGTGTCTGACAGCCAATGCTCCTTCACCCAGAAGCGTGTACCTAGAATCAGCACAGACGTAGTGAACATGATGCAGAGTACTTGATCGGAGATGTAGGAGCTGCTTATCGATCAGGTGAAGTCTCAGACTGGATTAATGTGGACGACTACTCTTGCGTGTTGTAAGAGACGCTCTTGTTTGCGGTCATGTATCCCGCGCAGAGCCAAAAGCTCGGTGAAGCTTCCATTTCTGCGAAGGGCTGTGTATTGATAACATTGTCTTATTTTCATCGTTTCAGTAGATATCGAAAGCCGTCTAGTATGTGAATGGCGCTGCACGGTATTACATATCACGGCTTGAATGACCCCCATCATTCCAGAGACTCTGTTCCAGCAACTCCTCCAGGTTGCCAAGTTGTACACCTTGAAACGAACTCCATCTAGGCGGCTTCCCAGACTGCATGCCCAAAACTGGCCGCGGGCCGGTGGACAAAGGGCGGACCAGGTTCATGGCCAAGGTCGCGCGGTTGAGTTCGTACGGGTTGTCCGCGTGTATACCTGACCCCGGTATTAACTCTATTGATGTGCCCTTCTCTAAGCGCCCTGGCCACCACGCGTAGGCGGATACTGCCGGGCTGAATTCGACCACATACTGATCGCCTTGCACGTCAACAATACGCGCCGGCATATATAGCTGTGAGTTTTCGGATACATGACGGGTGCGTTGATAGAGTCCCCGATGTGTAAACAGCGAAACGGTCGAACATCATATTTGGTAATGTCTCTTTTCCATGGTCGCCATAGTCTTCGGGTGCCTTTTCCGAGCCTTTCCAACATCTCCTCCGAAAACAAACCGCCATGATCGTCACTACTATCGCTTCTTCTATCTTCAATGGGAGTGTCAGGCTCAGCTCGCGGTGCGATCTGGTCCCAGTCGACAAACTCGATCTCGTCTTCGTCCACTAGCGTAACTCTCGAATCATACCAAAGGCCATCATATTCGACCTAGGCAAACACACAGTGTTAGAATTCACTCACTGGATCCGACAGTGAAGCTACATGCCTGTACTTTTTCGCCAATTTTTGGAGCTTGGTAGAAAACCTTTGACGGTCCCAATAAGATAAATTCCAGCTGTGGTGTTGGAGCATCGGAGTGCGCGTCACTCTGTAGCATTCCATCGAATGAAGCCTTAATAGGAGTCGCCGAAAATGCGTGTGTATTGGCTCCAGCTCCAGCCGTGATACGATATCTTCCGCCAAAACAGGCCTTGAACTCTGCGATGTGAGTATCCGAGCTCCACCCATATTTTCCCGGTTCCAGCTCGCATCGAATGGATATTGGAGCGCCGATGTAGATGCCCCCAACTGGCCGTGTCTTCTTTAGCAGACTTTTCTGCTCTATTTGGCCCGTTTGTAAGTAGCGAACGTGGATGTAAATATCGCGAGCCGTGTCATTAAAGCAAGAAATGAAACTTTCACTACCTGCGTTTATAACTTCGTCTTCAGTCGTGATCCCCATTTCTGTCGGCGTTGGAACCGCCACAATTTGAGCAGATATCCAGCCTACATGGCCTAAAGGGGATTCTATAGATGCAGGTAGAGCGATATCGCCTGATTCCCTCTCACATTCGACCAGCACTCCAAGTCCTGCGTTCTCAAGGACGAGTTTTCTCAGCGTCTCCGACAACGACGAGCTTTGAAGAAGGCCAAAGTAGTCTTGCGGCTTGACATAACCCTTACATAGAGGGTCAAGTATTGACTGAAGAGCCGGGAGCCATAGTGGTCTGATTGTAGAGAGGCGGCGCGTGCCATAGTGGTCGATGTGATAACGATGGCCAAGTCCTCGAACAATGTCGATAGTTGGCGTTTCCCAAATTCCAGTTGGGATATTGTTCAGAACAAAGGATGATTCTATTTCGCGTACGAAGCGTGCCCATGAAACGTACAACATCTAACATGATTATGAGCATGTAGGCACATTCAGTCTTCAAATATCCAATCTCACCTCGTAACGGAAGCTGGAGGCACTCAAATCCTTCTTCTGAAACTTGTTTTTCCAGAAAGCCATTCCTTCTGGATTTGTTTTCTCATAATGCTCGATGGCAGAAGTATCAGGATGGACAATACTGTCCTCAAGCTGTTGTCGAAGGCTCTTGCACTCGTTCATAAGGTTACCCAAAATGATGTCAATGCTCGCAAAGTTGGTACTGAAATCCAGGCCATTGGCTTGGTTGTAGTCTCGCGCCATGAGAGTCGAGTATCCAGAGCTGCCCACCGCTGTAGGAGGCCGCTCTTGATTAGTTCTGATGTCCTGTAAAATCACAACCGACACAGCGCTGTGGATTTTCTGAAGCTGCTCCGCCTTGCGCTGAATCTCCGTCAGAAGCCCCGAAACTCGTTTCACAATCCATACTCGACGTATCAATTTCCTACCAAATGCCTCCTGGCTTCCATCCGCAGCCGTCTGCCCAGATGGGTCCATATCTAGAACCTTGGCGCATTTTGCGCAAGACTTAGCGATGCTCTCTAAAATGTCCAAGATTGCCACAAACTCTGAGACATGTTCCTTCAGGACGCTTTCATCAGCAGGGTTTTCGAAAACAATCAGTAAAAGCCTCAAATTCGTGGTCAGAAGCTGGAGATCTTCGGCGGCTTGATTGAGTGCATCCAGCCGCGCCTTCAGCTCAACGCCCAGCTTGATGAGGACAAGAAGGGTGGATTGAATGTCCCCGACCAGCATTGTCGCTAACTGGAGTAAGGCAATATGAATATGGGCTTGTCTAAATACACCGTGCTGCTAGCTGGTAGTGCTGCCTTTCACTGTACTTGCGCCTTCAAGGTGGAGATTCCAAGGCATATCTATTTGGTTCAATGTGATGGAGGGTAACTAACGGGCGGCACGGGAGGGTTCTTCCCCGCGTCGACCTAGGCTCTATCAGTTAAGTTAAGTTAAGTTAATAAGCAGGTGTGACTCCTCCTGGTGCGTGTATGTAGCACCGTTGTGTAATCCGGGTGAAGAACATGGCCGCTCACCCTAACCCAGGCATTGAGCCCTCCCGACGTTGTACACGCTGGGTTCAATTGCTAGAATTGGGCATTCCCTTAGGTACCTACATACATACGTAATGGCAACTCTCTTCGGTTTTGAACAGACCCCACCTCACAAAAACTACCTTGACGCCTCTGCAGCGACCCGACCTAGCTCATTCACCCCAGTATTATTGATCTCTGCATCCCAGTCATGGACGCCTGGCTCAACAAATCGGGGGCCGTGGGCTTGGGCGACCTCGATCTCGCTAACTTCCCAGAGACAGGGCGGGGTGTCAAGGCCCAGCGGATGTTCAAGGAAGGCGAAGAGATTCTTACCGTTCCAGCAAAATGTCTTTGGACCGTCAACGGCGCATATGCCGATCCGCTTTTCGGCCCAGTCCTTCAATCTGTTCAGCCGCCTCTATCTGTCGAGGACACACTGGCTTTATATATCCTCTTTGTCCGGTCGCGCGTGGGCGACCCTGCGTACGTGGAGCGTCAGACCCATGTCGCGGTGCTGCCCAGCGAGTATACTCTCAGTATGTTTTTTACGGAAGAGGAGCTGAGAGTCTGCGCTGGCTCCTCACTCTACACTCTCACTACGCATCTGAGAGGGAGAGTTGGGGACGACTATAAAAAACTACTCACCAGTGTATTCATGCGCCACCGTGACCTCTTTCCGTTGGACAAGTTTTCCTTTCAAGACGTAAGTTCGTGGCATGCATTATCTCATCATGTACTAACACGAGGCTCCATTAGTACAAATGGGCACTCAGTTCGGTATGGAGTCGTGGTATGGACTTCGTCATCTCTGAGGGCAACTCCTTTCGCCTCGTGGCCCCGTTTGCGGACATGCTGAATCACGCGTCTGATGCGAAGCAATGCCATGCCTACGATCTGTCAACCGGAAATCTCTCCGTCCTTGCCTGCAGAGACTATCAAGTTGGAGACCAGGTATGTCCCGAAGCCTATAGTCGTTAAGCTACAACTAACCTAGGTGCCCTAGATATTTATTTCATACGGCAACATTGCGAACAGTCGTTTGCTACGGCTTTACGGCTTCGTTCTGCCTGATAATCCCAATGACAATTATGAGCTTGTCCTCCAGACAAGTTCTGTGGCGCCGCTGTATGAGCAGAAACAAAAACTGTGGAAGCTCGCTGGCTTGGACGAGGTCTCGACTATTCCCCTTACTCTCAGAATTCCTCTACCAGACAGCGTTCTTCGATACCTCCGAATCCAGAGGCTGGATGAGTCTGAACTGGGTACTATGACGATGCAGATCGCGACAAAATCATATAAAAAAATCAGCGATGAGAACGAATCGCAAATCCTGCAATTCCTGAGCGAATCGATCGGAGCGCTGCTCGAGGGCTTCGGGATTCCTCTAGAAAAGCTCGAGGTGCAACTGGCAGAAGGCATGTATTCTCCAGGAAGCAATGCCTGGGCTGCTGCCCAGGTTAGCTTGGGCGAGCAGCGAGTGCTCAAGGCAGCTAAAGCAAAGACCGATGCCCTTCTGGCGTCCGTTGCGGACGGAAGCGCTTCGCTGCCTCCACCAAAGCAGTGCGCAAACTGCGGCAAAGGCTCTGAGACTGCGAGGCTAATGGCCTGTGGCAAGTGCAAGGCTGTCAAGTATTGCGGGAGGGACTGCCAGGTTGCACACTACAAGGAACATAAGGGGCTTTGTCGTTCACTCTCTGCAGGCAAGTAAATAAATACATAATCCAACGACCATAGTAATATTCTGGTGTAAGACGAGACGGAATAGGTTTCCTAGATAGACCACGAGGACAAGAAAAAGAGAAGGGCATTGTATAAGTCCTTTGGTTTTCTAGAAACCAGCGACTGGGCCGTGAGCCTAGACAGCTCTGGTCCTAGCATACTAGATCCTAGTATAATGAATCCAGATGGTGATTCCCTGCTTGCTAAACGTCTTCGTAACCCGAAGCTCGATGACTAGTGTAAGATGCCTACTAATACTAAAATAATTAAGGAGGAAGAAGTAAGGGTAGGCGAGATATAGCTTCTAAGTCTATTTATAATATAATATAATTTATTTATTACTATATAATATATAATTATATAAATTACTAAGTATTAGGAATTAATTAAACTATATATTAATAATAAAGATTTTATTATAATAAATATTATATTATATTTATAAATATAATTAATTAATTTATTTTATAAATTTAACTTTTTTAATAAATATTATTATTTATTTTTTCTTATTATAAATAAAGGTTATTTAGTTCTAAGATTAAGCTATATATATAATTATTATATATAGTTTTTAAAATATAATTTATAACTTATATTTAAACCTTTAATATTATAAAAACTTAATACTATATAATATATAATTATATAAATTACTAAGTATTAAGAATTAATAAACTTATATTATTAATAATAAAACTTCTATTATAGTAAATACTATATTATACTCTTAAATATAATAAATTAATTAATATTTTTATATTTTTAAATATTTTAATAAATAGTAATAAGTAAGAGAGCTATATAGTTATATAATAATTACTAAAAAAAAAAGGGAAATTCCTAAATACTAAGATTTAAATAACTTAATATTATACTTAATATTATAATATATTAACTTTTAGCCTTTTTACCTAATTATAAGGCTTATATTTAGCTATATATAAGGTTTAATATTAATAATAGCTTATACCTTAAATATAAATCTTTTATTAATATAACTCCTTTTATAAACCTTAAAATACTATTTTTTATTTATTTAAAAGTTATTATTCTTAGCTTTAATAGGAAAATAAGATATATATTACTATAAATATACTTAATAAAACTATATAGCTTAAGTCTATCTATAATTAATAATCTATTTATAAGTACTACCTTTATTATTATAGATAATTTAATAATATATTAATATACTTAAGTCCTTACTAAAATTAAATATTCTACTAAGCTTATACTTATTATTAATCTTATTTAATCTACTTTAATCTTATAACTATAAGTATATTAATCCTTAATATTAATTAAGATACTAAAGTATAAGCTATTAAGGGTATTAATACTTATTATTAAAGATAAATAGCTATATAATTAATTAATCCTTAAGCTTCTTACTATAAATATAAGTAATTATAAGCTTATAAATATAATTAAGATTATAAGGTTATTAAAAATTAAAATACTTTAAAACCTTAATCTTTAATAATTAATTAGTTTATTTAACTTTAATAATTATATTCTTAATAAATATTATATAATATATAGTTTATTAATTAAATTAATAATAAGTAATTAATTATTATTATTTATTATATAATATATAGTTTATTAGTAATAGGTAATTAATTATTATTATTAATTTAAAAATTCTATATTAATAACTCCTATATTAAAATATACTAAATATAAATTAACCTTTAATAAACTTTTCCTTTAATTTTAACCTCTTTAATAATTAATAGACTTTCCTAAAAACTTCTTTAATATATTAGCCTTAAATTAATATAAATTAATTATATTAATAAATTCTATATTTAACCTTTAAGAGCTACCTCTACTTAAGTTAATTTAATATAATATAGAATATACTAGAATTATATACTAAATCTTAGATTTTAATAAGTATAAATAAGTAAGTTATTATTAATAAGGTTTAGCTTTTTAAGCTACCTTTTATTTTTAATAAGTACTTTTAGTACTTAAGCTTTAATTATTAAGAGGCTAGCTTTATAGTAAAGTAATAAGCTTAATAAATATAATTATTAAATTTATTATAATATAAATAGCTTTATTACTATAAATAGGCTTTTAATTAAGTAAAAGCTTATATATTAAATATAGTAAGAAAAAACCTTTTTTAAATTAATATAGATAATTATTTTTATAATCTTAAGAACTAAGTTATTTATATTAATTATATTTTAATTATTAATTAAAAGAACTATATTAAATATTAATATTTTTAGCTTTTTACTTTAAATTAAATTAAGAGAAATTAATAATAATAAGTATTCTCTTTTAGGGTTATAGCTAACTTATATATTAACTAGCTCTTATTAAAGTTTTTTTAAGATATTAATACTTATACTTAAGCTTTATATATAATCTTAAAAGTTTTTATAGTATTAAAAAGGTTTAAGTATAAACTATAGCTTAATTTTTTTAAGATATATATTAAATAGCTATAGCTTATAGTTATATATATAGCTTAATCTTAGGATATTACCTTTATATATAGTAAAAAGAAATAAATAATATAAATATTTAAGTTTTTATAATATTAAAAGTTTAAGTATTTTTTTTATTATAAATAAAGGTTATTTAATTCTAAGATTAAGCTATATATATAATTATTATATATAGTTTTTTAAAATATAATTATAGCTTATATTTAAAC